>OY282640.1:108553504-108730443 GCA_958299015.1 Tetanocera ferruginea
TAAAATATAAAATATAAAATATAAAATATAAAATATAAAATATAAAATATAAAATATAAAATATAAAATATAAAATATAAAATATAAAATATAAAATATAAAATATAAAATATAAAATATAAAATATAAAATATAAAATATAAAATATAAAATATAAAATATAAAATATAAAATATAATATATAAAATATAAAATATAATATATAAAATATAAAATATAAAATATAAAATATAAAATATAAAATATAAAATATAAAATATAAAATATAAAATATAAAATATAAAATATAAAATATAAAATATAAAATATAAAATATAAAATATAAAATATAGATATATATTTAGTTAAGTTTAATTGACTTTAATTTAATTTAATTTAATTCAATGCAATTTTATTTGATGTTACATAATTTAATTTAATTTAATTTAATATTTTTTAATATAATTTTGTATGGTTTTATTTAATTTAATTTTTTTAATCAAAAACAAAGAAAAAAAATTTTGATATAATAAAAATAATAAATAATAAATAATAAAAATAGAATAATAACTTTTTGGTATTTTTTAAAATTATTAAAAAATATGAATATGAATTCATTTTAGAATATTTTTATATATTATTAGCTTAATATTTCAATATTTTAATATATATTGTATATAATATATTTTAATATGATTATTATTATTATTTTTGTATTTTAATATAATTTATTGTAATTCAATTTAAAGTAATTTAATTTAATTTGATTTAATGTTATTAATTTTAATTTAATTTAATTTAATTTAATGTTATTTAATAATTAAATTTAATGTATTTTCTTTTCTTTTCTTTTCTTTTCTTTTCTTTTCTTTTCTTTTCTTTTCTTTTCTTTTCTTTTCTTTTCTTTTCTTTTCTTTTCTTTTCTTTTCTTTTCTTTTCTTTTCTTTTCTTTTCTTTTCTTTTCTTTTCTTTTCTTTTCTTTTCTTTTCTTTTCTTTTCTTTTCTTTTCTTGTCTTTTCTTTTCTTTTCTTTTATATTATTTTATTTAATTTAATTTAATTTTATTTATTTTAATTAAATTTAATTTGATTTAATTTAATTAATTATTTTTATTTATTTTGTATGATATAATTATATTTAATTTAATGTACTTTAATTTTATTTAATTTAATACAATATAAATTTAATTTATTATAATATAATTAAATTTAATTTAATGTTATTTAATTTAATTTAATTTATTATAATATAATTAAATTTCATTTTATGTAATTTAATTTGATGTAATATAATAAAATTTAATGTAATATAATTTAATTTAATATAATTTAATTTAATTTTTGTATGGTATATTATTTTGTTTCATTTTTCAAATTTAAATATCAAAATAATAAAATATCGCTGAGGAATACATTTTGTATCGCTTCAATGCTAAAAATCTTTGTTTTTGATAGTTGAAACCAATACTATGAAAAAAGAAACTGTGCAAGGAATGTTTCAATGTGTTCCTTTTTTTATTTTCATTCATAAACGGCAGGCTGTTTGTCTATTATGCATAAACCGGTTTTATAATGCTCATGCCAAGATACATGTTGCCACTCCAGACTGTGCATGTTGCCAGTCTGATGTTTTCATTTTGGTTGCCTCTGCCAAGTGCCAGCGTCGACTTAAAAATCCTCTCACCTCTTAGCTACACCATCAAATCCAACGAGTAGCTTCTGATATTCGCCTATAAAATCTCTTTATATATATACTCGTTGAGTGGTCTCTTTCAGTTGATGTGCATATTCTTAAGTCGGCTTCCTTTAATGGGAAATATTGATCTCGATGCAGGTTGACAATCAAGTATGGGAACGGTGAATGAATTTTGACAAATGAATTGTTAAGTTGCCATGGCACCGGAATAAGATGTAGTAGTTCAAAGTCTTCAGTGGATATTAATGGTAGCTTCAGTTTAAAAATCACATAATTTGTAGTGACACGTCCTTCGATTGACATCAGATTGTACAATTGTATTAATTCCTCGGTGGGTAGCTTAAGATGGCTCGGAAGATTTGCTTTAATGTTGATAAGCTCACGTTGTAACTGCACAGGTGAGAGGAGATCTGGGCTTAGCTTTCCATGGTGAGTATCTGTCAATATGTCGAGAAGTGAGTCTTGAATGCGTTGGACATATAATATCTCCACTGTGGTTTGAAGAGCCAGTTCAAGAACTAATTGAGAAATACTTTGGTTGCCTAGTTCTTGTTGGACGTTGTCAAACCGATTATTTAAGTTGGTCATTAATTTTTCAACCTTTAGAAATTCTCCTTCAATATCTTGTTGATTCTTTTTCATTATATTTATCGTGCTGTCCAAAAACGAGGTCTGATTTTGAAATAGACTTTCAAGATGATCTTCATTTTGACGAATTTTTTCTATCGTGTTGGCGGCTTCTTCTGCGTACTGTGAATCAAGAACTCCGAATAGTGAATGAGCCACATTGCCGACGACGTTGAACGCACCTCTTCGTGATCGAGATGTATCGTGAATTTTGAGAAGCTGATTTTTCTGAATGATTTCATCCATTAAGCGTTTAAGTTACATTACTATTATAGGGCAATGTTTCGATGTTTGTATAGCCGCACAATATTTTTTCAAGACGCTTGGGTAGTTTTTCATTATGTCCAATTCTTTCCAGTATGTTTGCATGTTAATATATGTGACCAGGTTCCATTCGCTGGTAATGATTCCAGCAGAGCCGAGTTTTTCGAAGTAAATGCCAGGATCGGATGCAAATGGATGAACCTCTATTGGGGATGGAGTAGCAGACGGCAAGAATAAACAAGTCAATAAGACGGTCATGAGTGCTGAACTTGTGCTGACTCGTGTTCGTTTTGGTTGTTGGGGACCGTCGTTTGGATTTGAGTGCTTGATCTTCTTTTGCGTGTTTGTTATTTCAGTATGCCTGACCTCAGAGTTGATTTGTCGAGAATCACTACGGTGTTCTTCCTGGTCAGGTGTCTGAATTGGCAACGGCGCAAGCCTGTGTATCGGACGTTTCAGTATGCAAGTTACTGTCCTTATGTCAGCTACTCTAACAGCATTGTCGTGCCCGGTGTATGTCTTGACGATTCTGCCCAATGCCCACTGTAGCGGTGGCAGATTGTCTTCTTGAATTATCACCATCATACCTGGTTTAACGTTTTCTGATTGTTCCTTCCACTTGTTCCTGTGTTGTAGCTCATGCAGGTACTCTCGTGACCACCGCCTCCAGAATTCGTGTTTTAGATGAGACACTAACTTCCACCTTGTTAGTAGAGAGATATTGTTCTGTGTGGCATATGAATCGACTGATGATGTCAGCGGTTCGCCAATCAGGAAGTGTCCTGGCGTTAGTGCGGTTATATCTTCTGGGTTGGTAGACACAGGCGTTAATGGTCTAGAGTTAAGTATTGCTTCTATTTCAACCATTACTGTTTCCAGTTCTTCGTATGTTAACGAAGCGTTGGCCACACCTTTGACGAATAGTGTTTTGGCAGATTTCACTGCTGCTTCCCATAGTCCGCCGAAATGAGGAGCTCTTGGTGGTATGAAATTAAATTTGATTCCCTTATTGCTGCAATTTCTCGTTATGGCTTCTTGGGCTTTTTGTGTATGAATCACTTCCTTTAACGCTGATAGTTGGTTATTGGCACCTACAAAATTTGTTGCGTTGTCACAGTAAATATTCTGGCAGCGTCCTCGTCGGCCGATAAACCTTTTTAAGCATCCGACAAAGGCATCTGTGGTGAGATCGCTGACAATTTCTAAGTGTATCGCCTTTGTTGCAAAGCAGCAGAATACTGCCACGTAGGTTTTTTGTGGTCTTTTTCCTCGAATTTTGAAATGAGTCCAGAATGGACCGCAGAAGTCTACTCCTGAATTCATAAAAGGTCGAGTAGGCTGTACCCTTGCCGCAGGCAAATCTCCCATGATCTGTTGGCATAACCTGGGCCTTATCTTCGTGCAGCGAATGCAGTTGTGCACAATCGTCCGGGCCATAGACTTTGACTTGATGATCCAGAACTGTTGCTGAAGTTGTTCCACTAGT
This sequence comes from Tetanocera ferruginea, assembly GCA_958299015.1. NCBI lineage: Eukaryota > Metazoa > Arthropoda > Insecta > Diptera > Sciomyzidae > Tetanocera > Tetanocera ferruginea. Next base: position 108,557,556 of record OY282640.1, read on the forward strand.
GTCTTAACTCCACAGTGAAAATGCTCTTCGTGAAACCATTTTATGAGCAATTTTGTTAATGGATTATTGTATGGAATGATCATTGGATGTTTGGCATCGTAAGAAATGTTGGATGCCTCGAGACGTCCTCTTACTCGGAGCACCCCTTCGTCGTCCAAGAATGGATGGAGGCTGCTTAGCTGACTGTTTTTGTTGAGCTGGAAATTCTTCTTTATTAGCGTGACTTCCTCCTTAAAATCTGACCACTGCATGGCACGAACTATCACTGAAAGCGCCCTTTTGAGTTCTATGGGTGTGAGAAAAATTTCGGTTTCGCGTTCTTGAACACTCTGTTTGGCATGCCGCTTGAACCTAATCATGTACGCAACAATTCTTGTTAACACTTTGAAGGAATTTTTGTTATTGATATTGTATATGATATCATCTGGCTTGTTCTCGACAGTGGCAGCTGCGGATACTGCCACCTGTCTTCTTTCTAAGTTGTTATCTGACTCTGGTTTGTTTGAATATTTCTTGGGCCATCCTTCTACCTTTCCATGCAAAAAGATTGGTCCGTATAACCATAGATTGCAACTGGGTAATTCAGACGGAAATAGGCCTCTCGATAGAACGTCAGCTGGATTTTGCTTGGAAGCAACGTGCCGCCATTGTGCTGGCGAAGAAAGCTCTTGAATCCTTGCGGTTCTGTTAGCGACAAATGTTTTTAGGGTTGATGAACTGGAATTTATCCATGAAAGAACAATTTCTGAATCGGTCCAGAAATAAACCGGAGCATCTGCCAACTTCAAGTCTTGCTTTACCCTTGTTGCTAGCTGTGCACTGAGGAGTGCAGCGCAGAGTTCTAATCTTGGTATGGTTTGTGTTTTTAGAGGGGCCACACGAGATTTTGAGCATAATAGACGTACAATGATTGTTCCGTTCTTGTCAATGGATCTGACATAAACGGCGGCTCCGTATGCCTTTTCTGAGGCATCAGCAAAAGAATGTATCTGCGAGGAACTTCTTGTTCCTTGTTGAAAGATGTGCCTTGGAAGATGCGTGTTGGCTACTTGTTTCAACTCTTCGCAGAATCTTGTCCATTTGAGGCGTAATTCTGGGGTTAACTCGTCATCCCATTTTAAATTTGTTTGCCACAGTTGCTGAATGAGGATTTTGGCAGTGACAACTACTGGAGATAGTAATCCTAATGGGTCAAAAATTTTTGCAACATCTGATACAACCGTTCGCTTGGTAATTCTTGTGGCCGGTACGATGTTGACCTTTACGCAAAATTTGTCGGTTTTTGGTAACCATGTCAATCCTAATGTTTTAACTGCGCTGTTGATGTCATCGTCAAAATCAAGATTGACTTCTTGGTCTTCGGCTGGAACTGACTGCAGTAATTTTGGGTGATTAGCGCACCATTTGCGCAACCGTAGTCCACCTTGTTGTAATATTTTTGTAAGTTGTTCTTGTGTTTCCAATGCTGTGGCTAGACTGTCGGATCCTGTGAGACAATCATCAACATAGAAATCATTTAACAGCGCGTCAGATCCGAGTGGATATTGAGAACTGTTTTCCTTGCCTAGCTGCTGGAGGCATTTTGTTGATAAATAAGGTGCTGACCGAGTGCCGTATGTTACCGTGTTAAGCTGGTAGTATTGTAGCACTTTTGTGGCGTCCTTCCTCCAAACTATGAGTTGATATTTCCGGTCTTCAGGATGGACCAGGATTTGTCTATACATCTTTTGTATATCTGAGGTGAAGACAAATCGTGGACATCGGAATCGTAGTAGCAATGTAAAGAGTTCACTTTGAATAGTTGGTCCTGTGTACATTAAGTCATTGAGTGCTAACCCTGTAGATGTTTTTGATGAGGCATCGAACACTACTCTTAATTTTGTGGTAGAACTCTCAGGTCTTACCACGCAATGGTGCGGGATAAAGTAACATGATTGTAATATGCTTGCTTTGTCGATCCTTGTCATATGACCCAATGATTCATATTCATCCATGAACTCAGTATATTGTATTTTTAGGTTGGGGTCCTTTGCAAGACGTCGTTCTAGTGCGTAAAACCGATTGACTGCAATTTGCTTTGATTCACTTAGCAAAGACGGGCTACCTGCAAAGGGGAGTTTTACTACGAACCTTCCTTGGCTGTTTCGTATTGTGTTTAGCGCAAAATGTGATTCACAGAGTTTTTCAGCTGTTGTAAGCACTTTGTGATCCGTCGGAGTTTCTTCCAATTGCCAAAATCTTTCCACCTTTCGGGTTAAGTCATTGTCATCTTCGGTACATATTCCGCATGTTGCAAATAACGATTTGCTGTCGCTTACCTTCCCGGCCAGAATCCATCCGAATACTGTGTTCTGTAAGGTGGGGAGTCCTTTTGTAAGAGAGATGCGTATGTTACCAGCAAATCATGATAAAACTCTGCTCCAATGAGGACGTCAATCTTTGCAGGGAAGTTGAAATGTGGATCTGCTAATCCAATATTGTTTGGTATGGGCCAATTTGAAGTATCCAATCGCTGTGTTGGATGTTCAGGAATAATGCGCGATAGAACAAAGGCTTCTAGTCGAGTTGAATACTTGCTGATGCGTGATTGTAATTTGACGTTCACGCGTGTTCGGGCTTCTCTCTTTCCATTGCCTATGCCTTCAATCAACATTGCTGCTGGTTTGAGCTGCAACCCTAGTTGCTTTGCAACTCTTTCCGTGATGAGATTGACTTGTGATCCTGAATCCAAGATGGCCTTACATTCTATTGCCTGTCCATTACTAGCGATGAGTCTGATGACTGCAGTACTGAGGAGAACATAACCGTTATTCTTGGATTCCTTTGTTGTTGCCAGGGTGGTGGCCTGTTGATTGCTTTTAGTTTGTGGTGCGTGACTGGGGGTTAATGACGAATGTCCTGATTGTTCGACATGTAGTAGTGTATTGTGTTTTTTAGCACACCTTGTGCAATTCCGTGATTTGCATTCCAACGCGCGATGATCCGCCTTGAAGCAGTTTGTGCAGAGGTTGTGAGTTTTGACCCAATTCCACCTTTGATGAATGTTCGCATTTAAAAATGTTTTGCATGCATAGATTTTATGATCTTTTTGCTTACAAATCACGCACCTTTCTTCGTTGCTTGAAGGGATTGTGGCTGTTGCACTTGTCCGAGTTGACGATGATTCTCCTCTTCCACGAGCTTCGAATGATTGGAATCTACGCTCTAGGAACTTGAATATTTCATCTATGGTGAGTAATCGCTTGTTGTCGTCCAAGCTCTGCTCAAATGCTGTTTGAGAGTCTTGATCCATTTTTTGTAGTAGTATGTGACTCAGGATGACGTCCCAATGTTGAACCGGAATACCTTGAGCCTTAAGTCCATGAATGCATTCTTTTGTGATATCGTGAAGAGCCTTCAATGCAGATGATGACTCTTTTTTAAGTGACGATTGTGACATCAGTTTGTTTAGTAATGTCGTCACCAGAAGTCTTTTATCATAACGACTAGTGATGATTGACCAAGCATGTGTGTTGTTACTTCCGGTTGATGGAAGGTGCTTGATTAAATTTCGTGGTTCGCTCTCTAAGAAAGTTGTCAAGTAATGCATTTTTTTTGCATCGATAGTTTGCGGGTTCGTGGCATCACCGTTTTTAGGTATTGGCTGGAGATTCCTAACCTTCCACAAGATGGAAATACTCCTGTCCTGTAGGAGATGTTGAAGAGGTTACGCAATGACGGAGCCAAGGTTGAAGCAAACGTTTTAGTAGAATTGGTGGCATGCCATCGGGACCAGAGGCTTTTTAAATTTGCGAGAACCCTTTTAAATAATCGTGTTCGAAAATAAATCTCATGCATTGCAGATAATGTATTCACAACAAAAAGCAGTGGCTGATTGCTAGATGGGATTTTGAAGTTCTTTGAAAACAATCCAGCAACAGGTTCGCTTTATCAACCGTCAGTGAATATTTGGTCATCTTTTAAAAGAGCTGGAATAGACGAAGGCGTCCGATTCTATACCATGTTAACAAATGACCAAAAGTTTTTGCTCCCTTTGGGACAGAGAAGAACCTGTTCTCTAACGCGAGTCTCGTGCAAAAACTTTTATCGCTTTAAAACTTCATTACAGCTATTCCTAGCCTTAATGCGAAGTCTTTTGGTATAAGCATTCTTATTAGAGTGCCAATTCTGAAAGGCTTCCTTTTTGGAACTGACTGCAATCCTGCATGTCTCATTAAACCAGGAGTGGTCTTTTGGTTTAATGCTACGCCTTTTATTGGGGATGAAAGACCTCATACCCAATAAAATAATTTCTTGCGCCATTAGAGCCGCGGCATTCACGTTTCTATCAGCGATCATAGTTTGCAATTGAAGTTGCGGTAAAAATTTGTTTAACGCAACCCAATTTGCCCTTTCATAAAACCAAGGTATCTTCTTCGGGGCTTTAGGCGTAGAGGAGTGTAGGTTAGAATATGAAAAAGCAGCAGACATGGTTCTGTGGTCCGAATTACCAAGAGGTGCGTTGACACTCAATTCATATTTCTCATGATGAGAAGTCAGAAGAAAATTTAGGACTTTTTGGCTTCGCAAACCAACTCTGGTTGGTTCTTTCACTAATTGAATCAGTTGATTCGATTCAGAAAAAAGCTCAACATATTATCCTTCTGGTGTTGTTTGACCCAAATGACATAACCAAGCCAGGTTGTGGACATTAAAATCGGCGGCAACAACGATTTCACTGTCAGGGAACAACCCCAAAATATGCGTAATCGAATCAGAGAGAGAGAGTCCAGTTTGTTGAAAGTTGACTCCCTTCCTAAATTTGGACTTCTATATACCTAGCAGAAGTTTAGCAATCCACATAGAGCTAAACTCGGGATCGGTCACACTCAGACCCGGTTGGCATCGGTACGCTACATCTGCACGAATGTAAAGGGCGGTGCCCCTACGCTAAGAAAACAATAGCAGTAAGTGATACACAGGTGCATGAAAAACCAGTGGATCTAAATCCTCGTTCACCTGGTTTTCACTTATTGCCATTAGACTGAGAAAAAATTCGTTCTCAGTCCACGAATATTGCAAAAATCTATGTGAAAATGACTCGACATCTTCGCACAATGCAAATCATAAACAAAACAAGGGCATAAAAGGTAATTGGTTGCTACTGCAAAAAAGATTAAATACTGTGAGCATAGAACAAATTTGTTGAATCCCTTGTTGAGTTTGTCAATACAGGTGCGTGTACCAATATTGACCTAACGGAAATTGTTGTAGAATTGCACAGGCACTTGAACCTTGTACAATTGTTGCTACAGATGAATGTTAATAAAAACGGTGTTTTATTTTGATTTGAGATATTACTACTGATCTTTATTGCTTAGTATAAGAGCTTATATACAATTTTAACTTATAATACGTTTACAACAGTAACAAGAATAAAACGAAATATTAACTAAGTTGTTGTTGTTGTTATTCAGCGTCAGCACAAATATGGTTTAGTTGTTATCGATATTGAAATTAATGAGTGGTTGTTGGTGTAATTTTGCATCAGCAAAATATAAATATGGTTCAAGTACTAATAATAACATCGATATTCAACAATATGCAAATACAGCACAACTGAGTAGTAAAACAAAAGTGTGTCATCGCGACCTACGTCTACACCTGGAAGCAACTTTTAAGTGTTGACACACATTTGTGGATTATTTTGGTTGCGCGTTGAGTTGAATTAAGGTGGTCAGATGTATGCATCTGAACATATTCCCCGGCGTTGAGCGATGTCGATCAACCTTTATTTTAGTAAACGGTGATGAATTCTGTGCCATCTTGTAGACTTGTATCAGGTGTATTGACGTGAATTCTCGGGGCGGGCTGTGGTGCAGAAATACCGATGCTACGTGACTTTTGGCATCGTTTCCAAGCAACCCAGGAGAGGATACATATGATGAAAATAACGCAGGAATAACTTATTGTATAATGATGAATGTCATGAGGTCGAATTTTGTTGGGTAAATCAACTCGAAGACTTGAGAGTTCATGCTGTATTGCTGATAACTGCGTTATCTGCGGGATATAATGTAGGGAAATGTTGTTGACTGTTGTTGTCGGTTTTGAAGGGAAACTTAAGTCAGCTGTGAGCACATTTGGTATGTATGATTTGAGGCTGGTTGATTTAAGCGTTTTGTGACCTTGAATGGTGATTAGCGGTTGTTTAATGATGCAATTTTCATTCATTGATAAAAGTCCAGACCGTTGAATAGTGACTGGTGTTAAAATTGCGTCACATACTGCGTTTACCACCACCTTGTCTTTGACGGAATAGATCCATGAGTTGAGGTTATGTAATTGAAGCCAGTGGGGCCCAGCTTCTGTGTGTTCAATAGAACATGATGTATTTGTTGTAATGTGGTTTAGTAAGTTTAATTCACACACTGCGATGGTGGATCCTTTTTTATACAGCGGGTGATTTTGTTGACATAAGTAGTGGTCTCTTTCAGTTGATGTGCATATTCTTAAGTCGGCTTCCTTTAATGGGAAATATTGATCTCGATGTAGGTTGACAATCAAGTATGGGAACGGTGAATGAATTTTGACAAATGAATTGTTAAGTTGCCATGGCACCGGAATAAGATGTAGTAGTTCAAAGTCTTCAGTGGATATTAATGGTAGCTTCAGTTTAAAAATCACATAATTTGTAGTGACACGTCCTTCGATTGACATCAGATTGTACAATTGTATTAATTCCTCGGTGGGTAGCTTAAGATGGCTCGGAAGATTTGCTTTAATGTTGATAAGCTCACGTTGTAACTGCACAGGTGAGAGGAGCTCTGGGCTTAGCTTTCCATGGTGAGTATCTGTCAATATGTCGAGAAGTGAGTCTTGAATGCGTTGGACATATAATATCTCCACTGTGGTTTGAAGAGCCAGTTCAAGAACGAATTGAGAAATACTTTGGTTGCCTAGTTCTTGTTGGACGTTGTCAAACCGATTATTTAAGTTGGTCATTAATTTTTCAACCTTTAGAAATTCTCCTTCAATATCTTGTTGATTCTTTTTCATTATATTTATCGTGCTGTCCAAAAACGAGGTCTGATTTTGAAATAGACCTTCAAGATGATCTTCATTTTGACGAATTTTTTCTATCGTGTTGGCGGCTTCTTCTGCGTACTGTGAATCAAGAACTCCGAATAGTGAATGAGCCACATTGCCGACGACGTTGAACGCACCTCTTCGTGATCGAGATGTATCGTGAATTTTGAGAAGCTGATTTTTCTGAATGATTTCATCCATTAAGCGTTTAAGTAACATTACTATTATAGGGCAATGTTTCGATGTTTGTATAGCCGCACAATATTTTTTCAAGACGCTTGGGTAGTTTTTCATTATGTCCAATTCTTTCCAGTATGTTTGCATGTTAATATATGTGACCAGGTTCCATTCGCTGGTAATGATTCCAGCAGAGCCGAGTTTTTCGAAGTAAATGCCAGGATCGGATGCAAATGGATGAACCTCTATTGGGGATGGAGTAGCAGACGGCAAGAATAAACAAGTCAATAAGACGGTCATGAGTGCTGAACTTGTGCTGACTCGTGTTCGTTTTGGTTGTTGGGGACCGTCGTTTGGATTTGAGTGCTTGATCTTCTTTTGCGTGTTTGTTATTTCAGTATGCCTGACCTCAGAGTTGATTTGTCGAGAATCACTACGGTGTTCTTCCTGGTCAGGTGTCTGAATTGGCAACGGCGCAAGCCTGTGTATCGGACGTTTCAGTATGCCAGTTACTGTCCTTATGTCAGCTACTCTAACAGCATTGTCGTGCCCGGTGTATGTCTTGACGATTCTGCCCAATGCCCACTGTAGCGGTGGCAGATTGTCTTCTTGAATTATCACCATCATACCTTGTTTAACGTTTTCTGATTGTTCCTTCCACTTGTTCCTGTGTTGTAGCTCATGCAGGTACTCTCGTGACCACCGCCTCCAGAATTCGTGTTTTAGATGAGACACTAACTTCCACCTTGTTAGCAGAGAGATATTGTTCTGTGTGGCATATGAATCGACTGATGATGTCAGCGGTTCGCCAATCAGGAAGTGTCCTGGCGTTAGTGCGGTTATATCTTCTGGGTTGGTAGACACAGGCGTTAATGGTCTAGAGTTAAGTATTGCTTCTATTTCAACCATTACTGTTTCCAGTTCTTCGTATGTTAACGAAGCGTTGGCCACACCTTTGACGAATAGTGTTTTGGCAGATTTCACTGCTGCTTCCCATAGTCCGCCGAAATGAGGAGCTCTTGGTGGTATGAAATTAAATTTGATTCCCTTATTGCTGCAATTTCTCGTTATGGCTTCTTGGGCTTTTTGTGTATGAATCACTTCCTTTAACGCTGATAGTTGGTTATTGGCACCTACAAAATTTGTTGCGTTGTCACAGTAAATATTCTGGCAGCGTCCTCGTCGGCCGATAAACCTTTTTAAGCATCCGACAAAGGCATCTGTGGTGAGATCGCTGACAATTTCTAAGTGTATCGCCTTTGTTGCAAAGCAGCAGAATACTGCCACGTAGGTTTTTTGTGGTCTTTTTCCTCGAATTTTGAAATGAGTCCAGAATGGACCGCAGAAGTCTACTCCTGAATTCATAAAAGGTCGAGTAGGCTGTACCCTTGCCGCAGGCAAATCTCCCATGATCTGTTGGCATAACCTGGGCCTTATCTTCGTGCAGCGAATGCAGTTGTGCACAATCGTCCGGGCCATAGACTTTGACTTGATGATCCAGAACTGTTGCTGAAGTTGTTCCACTAGTGTCTTAACTCCACAGTGAAAATGCTCTTCGTGAAACCATTTTATGAGCAATTTTGTTAATGGATTATTGTATGGAATGATCATTGGATGTTTGGCATCGTAAGAAATGTTGGATGCCTCGAGACGTCCTCTTACTCGGAGCACCCCTTCGTCGTCCAAGAATGGATGGAGGCTGCTTAGCTGACTGTTTTTGTTGAGCTGGAAATTCTTCTTTATTAGCGTGACTTCCTCCTTAAAATCTGACCACTGCATGGCACGAACTATCACTGAAAGCGCCCTTTTGAGTTCTATGGGTGTGAGAAAAATTTCGGTTTCGCGTTCTTGAACACTCTGTTTGGCATGCCGCTTGAACCTAATCATTTACGCAACAATTCTTGTTAACACTTTGAAGGAATTTTTGTTATTGATATTGTATATGATATCATCTGGCTTGTTCTCGACAGTGGCAGCTGCGGATACTGCCACCTGTCTTCTTTCTAAGTTGTTATCTGACTCTGGTTTGTTTGAATATTTCTTGGGCCATCCTTCTACCTTTCCATGCAAAAAGATTGGTCCGTATAACCATAGATTGCAACTGGGTAATTCAGACGGAAATAGGCCTCTCGATAGAACGTCAGCTGGATTTTGCTTGGAAGCAACGTGCCGCCATTGTGCTGGCGAAGAAAGCTCTTGAATCCTTGCGGTTCTGTTAGCGATAAATGTTTTTAGGGTTGATGAACTGGAATTTATCCATGAAAGAACAATTTCTGAATCGGTCCAGAAATAAACCGGAGCATCTGCCAACTTCAAGTCTTGCTTTACCCTTGTTGCTAGCTGTACACTGAGGAGTGCAGCGCAGAGTTCTAATCTTGGTATGGTTTGTGTTTTTAGAGGGGCCACACGAGATTTTGAGCATAATAGACGTACAATGATTGTTCCGTTCTTGTCAATGGATCTGACATAAACGGCGGCTCCGTATGCCTTTTCTGAGGCATCAGCAAAAGAATGTATCTGCGAGGAACTTCTTGTTCCTTGTTGAAAGATGTGCCTTGGAAGATGCGTGTTGGCTACTTGTTTCAACTTTTCGCAGAATCTTGTCCATTTGAGGCGTAATTCTGGGGTTAACTCGTCATCCCATTTTAAATTTGTTTGCCACAGTTGCTGAATGAGGATTTTGGCAGTGACAACTACTGGAGATAGTAATCCTAATGGGTCAAAAATTTTTGCAACATCTGATACAACCGTTCGCTTGGTAATTCTTGTGGCCGGTACGATGTTGACCTTTACGCAAAATTTGTCGGTTTTTGGTAACCATGTCAATCCTAATGTTTTAACTGCGCTGTTGATGTCATCGTCAAAATCAAGATTGACTTCTTGGTCTTCGGCTGGAACTGACTGCAGTAATTTTGGGTGATTAGCGCACCATTTGCGCAACCGTAGTCCACCTTGTTGTAATATTTTTGTAAGTTGTTCTTGTGTTTCCAATGCTGTGGCTAGACTGTCGGATCCTGTGAGACAATCATCAACATAGAAATCATTTAACAGCGCGTCAGATCCGAGTGGATATTGAGAACTGTTTTCCTTGCCTAGCTGCTGGAGGCATTTTGTTGATAAATAAGGTGCTGACCGAGTGCCGTATGTTACCGTGTTAAGCTGGTAGTATTGTAGCACTTTTGTGGCGTCCTTCCTCCAAACTATGAGTTGATATTTCCGGTCTTCAGGATGGACCAGGATTTGTCTATACATCTTTTGTATATCTGAGGTGAAGACAAATCGTGGACATCGGAATCGTAGTAGCAATGTAAAGAGTTCACTTTGAATAGTTGGTCCTGTGTACATTAAGTCATTGAGTGCTAACCCTGTAGATGTTTTTGATGAGGCATCGAACACTACTCTTAATTTTGTGGTAGAACTCTCAGGTCTTACCACGCAATGGTGCGGGATAAAGTAACATGATTGTAATATGCTTGCTTTGTCGATCCTTGTCATATGACCCAATGATTCATATTGTAACGAACTTTCTAGCCGGGGTTAGCTCGCCGGATAGCCGGGGTTCGTACAAAAATATTTTTTTCCGTGAATATTAAAAAATAATAACTCAGTTAGTTTTCGTTCACGATTTAAGTCTATTTATTTTGTTTATTTTCACAATAATTCACACTTCATTATTTTATATGTTCTGCTGCTTCTCCCTCGATGTCCTTCGAAGCAGGATCCGTTGTAACTCGCAGTCCGTTCGCCTGTCCTCGGTGTACTTGAAACAACGTTGGGGCCGTCCGGTATGAAACCACTCGGGCCAGATGTACAATTTAGTCGTCGATGTCGTCAAGCATTGTTTTTGAACAAAAAGGACTCACTAGGATGCTTTTAGAGCAGACCGTCCGGTATGAAACCACTCGGGTCGACAGAAAAAGACAACTTTCGTGATGCCACTTAAATGTTTTACGGCCGGCCGTCCGATATGTAACCACTCGGGCTGACAAGAAAACACTGTTCACTATCGTCCTTGTTCACTGACGTACTTGGTCACTTGTTCACCGTCCGTTGTATAATCGAATTTACGTTGGGCCGTCCGGTATGAAACCACTCGGGCCAGATGCAAAATTTAGTCGTGGATGTTGTCAAGCTTGTTTTTGAACAAAAAGGACTCACTAGGATGCTTTTAGAGCAGACCGTCCGGTATGAAACCACTCGGGTCGACAGAAAAAGACAACTTTCGTGATGCCACTTAAATGTTTTACGGCCGGCCGTCCGATATGTAACCACTCGGGCCGACAAGAAAACACTGTTCACTATTGTCCTTGTTCACTTGTTCACTGTCACTCCTTGTTCATTTGGTCACTGTCTCTCGTTCACTCCTTGTCCTTGGTCACTTTGTTAAATCACGACTCACCGATGTGCGCTGCTTGCGTGTTCACTTCAAAAGAGGCCGACTGTCGGTTTGCTGACTCCTTTTATACCCAAAAAGGATAACGGGACCTTGTTTATGTCGCATACTTTACATCCGATCTCGACCTTGAATTTCGCATGCCTAAAACTAGCGGCATCCTTTTACTCTGCTTGTTATTGTTGTCATAGTCTCTGTTCATTGACCCCTATGTATTTTGTTATTGCCACTTGTGGGTGCCTAGCATGTATGTTGTTTGTATGTTTTGCTGCTGTGATCATACACTGGCTTGCTGTATGCTTTGTTATTGTCTGATTGCGGGTCGCTCAGCTACGTGTTTATTACTTGTGAGTGCATAGAATGCATGTTGTTTGTATGATTTGTTGGTTTTTTCTTCATGCGACTTCGTTATGTTGTTATGTTGTTTGGCTGCTGTGATCATGCCACTGGCTTGCTGTATGTTTTGTTATTGTTTGATTGCGGGTCGCACAGCTGCGTGTTTTATGAACAGGGGCGGTTCATGTATGAGCGGGTATTTTTCCAGGTGCGGTTCATAGTTGCAGGGCGGGTTTAGGTTCGGCGGGGCCCTCTGTTCCGATGCGGTTCAGAGGGAAATGTAAGGCCTAAATTGGCTAAATTTAGGTTTCCTTACACCCCCCCCTTACTTCCGGATAGCGGACTGAGTACGATGCTACTCACTGTAATGGTGACTCGGTAGTTGCCTTGGGTGTACTTCATCCTTTTATTCCTCTTTGGGCCCAACTTTGGGTACTTCCACAGAATACCCTGGATGATTTCTTTTGGCAGCCAGCCGCCATCTGTCTTCAGCTCTTCTATGTTCTTGAACCTAGCGAAGCGTTCCTGGGGCTTGGGCTTTTCGCTCGGGGGTTGTGGCTCACCTTCTGTCGCCAATGGTTCCTCGTTGACCAGCCATCCGAGACATAGCTCCTCATCATTAAGGATCTCCAAACAATTTTCATCATCCACTGGCTCGGATATCAGGTCGTCATACCGCATACCTTCCCAAACATTTCCTTCCAGTAGTTCCATCTCGAAGTCTAATTCGTTGCCAAGGTCACAGTTGAGAGAAAGCCCTTCGTGCATATTTTCGTTTCCGAGAATGGTTTTATCGTTGTCCTTTGCGTTACCTGAGTTGTTGTTATTATGTATCTCATAGTCCAATTCGTTTCCGAGAGTTTTTCCGTTGCCCTTTGCGTTGCCTGAGTCTTTGTCGTTCATTGGTTTCCGGTGATCTAAGTTTATCTCGGTGGTGATGTTAACGTTGTCCTTTGAATTGCCTGGGTCTTTACCTTTCCATACCGCTGTTGCTACGTTGTCTTTGTTGACTCCAATTGTTGGGAGACATGTCGTCCTTCCTTGTTCTACCCTTAGCCTTTGCAGTAGTTCGGCCAACTGTCGTCTCTTGAGCTGAAATCCACTATCCTGAAACCACGAGGCCCGTTCCTTTTCCGCGATGTCGTCCCCAAAACTTCTGTTTTCCTTGTCCGTTGAAACGTTTCTAGCTGTCCTCGTAGTGCACTGATCGGTTCGTTTAATAATTTTGTCCCTTTGACTTACATGTTCAATCTCCTTCGCCTTGTCCACGCTGTCTGTTATTCTCCCGCGGGCCACTGCACACACATGAACGTTCTGTTGTTCCGTTGGCTCCCTTTCCTGAAGCAACCTGACGGTTTCACCTCCACAACTAATTTCCGCGCAAGTTGTCTGAAGAAAATCCATGCCTAAGATCACATTGTCTATAACGCCTGGGAGGATCAATAGTGTCATATGACAGCGAGCTGTTCCTAGCCTGACATCTACTTGCACCCCTTGACTGACTTCGCGTATGGTGCCATCTGCCATCCTCACTGAGACCTTCACCAATACGCGCTTCCCTTGCTTCATCAGCTTCACTGCGAAATCCTCGCTCACAAAACTTCTCGTTGCACCCGTGTCGATGGTTGCTATCGCCGACTCTTCGCCCAGGGTGATGTTAGCAAAGATTCGGTTTTCGTCGACTCCTAGCTTCGTTAATTCAAAACGGGGTCTGCTCTGACCCTGGGACCCTTCCATACCCCGTCGATGAATGGACCCTTTGTTGTTTCCCGATCGCTGCCAACAGCACTCCACCGTAAGTGTGCCTCGCCGTCCACACTCCCAGCAAAACAACACTCTTTGATTACGACATTCCCGCTTGTAATGGCCCTCCTGACCACACCAACGACATGCTGTCTTGGGGTTGATTTGGTTGTTCTCTGGAACTGTTGCGATCATGCGGTGCTGCTCTTGACGCATTCGAGGCTGGCCCATTCGAGGTTGCCCTTGGTCCGCTTTAATGACCTCAAAATCGTCCGCCATGGCCATCAGTTCATCCAGGTTGTTGAAATCTTTCCGCCGTATGTATAAGAGATAGTCTGGTTGCAGATTTTTATATATCTGCTGCAATTGCTGTTCCTCGGTGAAACAAGCCTGGCGCATAAGACTCTGAAGAGTCAGGACATAATCCTTAAAAGGTTCTCTCGGTCGCTGTTGTCGCCTCCGAATTTCATCCTCCAGACGCTCAAAATGTCGTGTATGCACAAAAAATTTGAGTAGGTCTCTCTTGAATAATACCCATGTAGTCCACTGTCTATTATTATTTCGCCACCATGCTAAAGCCTTGTCTTTCAATAGTTCGGGCATTGACCTTGGGAGTAGGTCTTCGTTTAATCCATATGCTATGGCCAACTCCTCTACCCTCTCGATAAACGCGTGTGGATCTTTACCACCATCATATTTTACGGACCACTTCCGCACCTGGTCAATCACGGCGTGATAGGATTGTGTCCTCACGTCACCAGTTTCGACACACTCTTCTTGAATCGGATTTCGAACCCTTTTCTCTTCTGGTAGTTGAAGTTTTGGAATTGTGCCTGTCGGTGCCCTTTGACCGCTAGGCAATGGGAACGCTGTTTCTGGAATAGGGGACAAACCAGAACTGAACTGTGCCTCAAGCTCTTCCAGTCTCTGCTTCTGTGATGGGCTGAACCCAGAGTTGGCAATCCATTTGGAGAATCGTCTTCTTAGTTCCTCCACGACCCCCTCTCCATTTAGATCAAACTCCTGCATAAACGGCTGTAATTGCTCTTTTGAGAGAGAGTACAGCCACCCGGTCTTCACCATTTTGTGAATTTATTATGTTTAACCACACGTTTGTTATATTTCACCGTATATTTTTTTTTTTTGTTTTTTTTTAATAAATATTAATGTTTCAAAAAAAAATTTTTTTTTCCCACTGCGTAGCAATAGTTTTTCTACGCTGTTGCTGAAATTATTTTTTTTTTTCTCAATTCTTCACCACTGTTCAGAGTTTTGTTTTATTATTATTTTTTTTTTTTTTTTCCCACTGTTCAATTTTTTTTTTTTTTTTTTGCACTGTTCGATATTTTGCTTCCCCACTGTTCGTTTTTTTTTTTTCCACTGTTCGTAAATTTTTTTTTTTTTTTTTTTTTTTTCCCACTGTTCGATTTTTTTTCACTGTTCGAAATTTTTTTTTTTCCACTGTTCGGTTTTTTTCACTGTTCGGTTTTTTCACTGTTCGAAATTTTTTTTTTTTTTTTTTTTCCCACTGTTCGATTTTTTTTTTGTTTTCGTTCACTTTTTTTTTTTTTCACTGTTTGAGTCTTTGATTGAGTCCCTGCTCGGGCGCCATTTGTAACGAACTTTCTAGCCGGGGTTAGCTCGCCGGATAGCCGGGGTTCGTACAAAAATATTTTTTTCCGTGAATATTAAAAAATAATAACTCAGTTAGTTTTCGTTCACGATTTAAGTCTATTTATTTTGTTTATTTTCACAATAATTCACACTTCATTATTTTATATGTTCTGCTGCTTCTCCCTCGATGTCCTTCGAAGCAGGATCCGTTGTAACTCGCAGTCCGTTCGCCTGTCCTCGGTGTACTTGAAACAACGTTGGGGCCGTCCGGTATGAAACCACTCGGGCCAGATGTACAATTTAGTCGTCGATGTCGTCAAGCATTGTTTTTGAACAAAAAGGACTCACTAGGATGCTTTTAGAGCAGACCGTCCGGTATGAAACCACTCGGGTCGACAGAAAAAGACAACTTTCGTGATGCCACTTAAATGTTTTACGGCCGGCCGTCCGATATGTAACCACTCGGGCTGACAAGAAAACACTGTTCACTATCGTCCTTGTTCACTGACGTACTTGGTCACTTGTTCACCGTCCGTTGTATAATCGAATTTACGTTGGGCCGTCCGGTATGAAACCACTCGGGCCAGATGCAAAATTTAGTCGTGGATGTTGTCAAGCTTGTTTTTGAACAAAAAGGACTCACTAGGATGCTTTTAGAGCAGACCGTCCGGTATGAAACCACTCGGGTCGACAGAAAAAGACAACTTTCGTGATGCCACTTAAATGTTTTACGGCCGGCCGTCCGATATGTAACCACTCGGGCCGACAAGAAAACACTGTTCACTATTGTCCTTGTTCACTTGTTCACTGTCACTCCTTGTTCATTTGGTCACTGTCTCTCGTTCACTCCTTGTCCTTGGTCACTTTGTTAAATCACGACTCACCGATGTGCGCTGCTTGCGTGTTCACTTCAAAAGAGGCCGACTGTCGGTTTGCTGACTCCTTTTATACCCAAAAAGGATAACGGGACCTTGTTTATGTCGCATACTTTACATCCGATCTCGACCTTGAATTTCGCATGCCTAAAACTAGCGGCATCCTTTTACTCTGCTTGTTATTGTTGTCATAGTCTCTGTTCATTGACCCCTATGTATTTTGTTATTGCCACTTGTGGGTGCCTAGCATGTATGTTGTTTGTATGTTTTGCTGCTGTGATCATACACTGGCTTGCTGTATGCTTTGTTATTGTCTGATTGCGGGTCGCTCAGCTACGTGTTTATTACTTGTGAGTGCATAGAATGCATGTTGTTTGTATGATTTGTTGGTTTTTTCTTCATGCGACTTCGTTATGTTGTTATGTTGTTTGGCTGCTGTGATCATGCCACTGGCTTGCTGTATGTTTTGTTATTGTTTGATTGCGGGTCGCACAGCTGCGTGTTTTATGAACAGGGGCGGTTCATGTATGAGCGGGTATTTTTCCAGGTGCGGTTCATAGTTGCAGGGCGGGTTTAGGTTCGGCGGGGCCCTCTGTTCCGATGCGGTTCAGAGGGAAATGTAAGGCCTAAATTGGCTAAATTTAGGTTTCCTTACAATATTCATCCATGAACTCAGTATATTGTATTTTTAGGTTGGGGTCCTTTGCAAGACGTCGTTCTAGTGCGTAAAACCGATTGACTGCAATTTGCTTTGATTCACTTAGCAAAGACGGGCTATCTGCAAAGGGGAGTTTTACTACGAACCTTCCTTGGCTGTTTCGTATTGTGTTTAGCGCAAAATGTGATTCACAGAGTTTTTCAGCTGTTGTAAGCACTTTGTGATCCGTCGGATTTTCTTCCAATTGCCAAAATCTTTCCACCTTTCGGGTTAAGTCATTGTCATCTTCGGTACATATTCCGCATGTTGCAAATAACGATTTGCTGTCGCTTACCTTCCCGGCCAGAATCCATCCGAATACTGTGTTCTGTAAGGTGGGGAGTCCTTTTGTAAGAGAGATGCGTATGTTACCAGCAAATCATGATAAAACTCTGCTCCAATGAGAACGTCAATCTTTGCAGGGAAGTTGAAATGTGGATCTGCTAATCCAATATTGTTTGGTATGGGCCAATTTGAAGTATCCAATCGCTGTGTTGGATGTTCAGGAATAATGCGCGATAGAACAAAGGCTTCTAGTCGAGTTGAATACTTGCTGATGCGTGATTGTAATTTGACGTTCACGCGTGTTCGGGCTTCTCTCTTTCCATTGCCTATGCCTTCAATCAACATTGCTGCTGGTTTGAGCTGCAACCCTAGTTGCTTTGCAACTCTTTCCGTGATGAGATTGACTTGTGATCCTGAATCCAAGATGGCCTTACATTCTATTGCCTGTCCATTACTAGCGATGAGTCTGATGACTGCAGTACTGAGGAGAACATAACCGTTATTCTTGGATTCCTTTGTTGTTGCCAGGGTGGTGGCCTGTTGATTGCTTTTAGTTTGTGGTGCGTGACTGGGGGTTAATGACGAATGTCCTGATTGTTCGACATGTAGTAGTGTATTGTGTTTTTTAGCACACCTTGTGCAATTCCGTGATTTGCATTCCAACGCGCGATGATCCGCCTTGAAGCAGTTTGTGCAGAGGTTGTGAGTTTTGACCCAATTCCACCTTTGATGAATGTTCGCATTTAAAAATGTTTTGCATGCATAGATTTTATGATCTTTTTGCTTACAAATCACGCACCTTTCTTCGTTGCTTGAAGGGATTGTGGCTGTTGCACTTGTCCGAGTTGACGATGATTCTCCTCTTCCACGAGCTTCGAATGATTGGAATCTACGCTCTAGGAACTTGAATATTTCATCTATGGTGAGTAATCGCTTGTTGTCGTCCAAGCTCTGCTCAAATGCTGTTTGAGAGTCTTGATCCATTTTTTGTAGTAGTATGTGACTCAGGATGACGTCCCAATGTTGAACCGGAATACCTTGAGCCTTAAGTCCATGAATGCATTCTTTTGTGATATCGTGAAGAGCCTTAAATGCAGATGATGACTCTTTTTTAAGTGACGATTGTGACATCAGTTTGTTTAGTAATGTCGTCACCAGAAGTCTTTTGTTATCATAACGACTAGTGATGATTGACCAAGCATGTGTGTTGTTACTTCCGGTTGATGGAAGGTGCTTGATTAAATTTCGTGGTTCGCTCTCTAAGAAAGTTGTCAAGTAATGCATTTTTTTTGCATCGATAGTTTGCGGGTTCGTGGCATCACCGTTTTTAGGTATTGGCTGGAGATTCGTAACCTTCCACAAGATGGAAATACTCCTGTCCTGTAGGAGATGTTGAAGAGGTTACGCAATGACGGAGCCAAGGTTGAAGCAAACGTTTTAGTAGAATTGGTGGCATGCCATCGGGACCAGAGGCTTTTTAAATTTGCGAGAACCCTTTTAAATAATCGTGTTCGAAAATAAATCTCATGCATTGCAGATAATGTATTCACAACAAAAAGCAGTGGCTGATTGCTAGATGGGATTTTGAAGTTCTTTGAAAACAATCCAGCAACAGGTTCGCTTTATCAACCGTCAGTGAATATTTGGTCATCTTTTAAAAGAGCTGGAATAGACGAAGGCGTCCGATTCTATACCATGTTAACAAATGACCAAAAGTTTTTGCTCCCTTTGGGACAGAGAAGAACCTGTTCTCTAACGCGAGTCTCGTGCAAAAACTTTTATCGCTTTAAAACTTCATTACAGCTATTCCTAGCCTTAATGCGAAGTCTTTTGGTATAAGCATTCTTATTAGAGTGCCAATTCTGAAAGGCTTCCTTTTTGGAACTGACTGCAATCCTGCATGTCTCATTAAACCAGGAGTGGTCTTTTGGTTTAATGCTACGCCTTTTATTGGGGATGAAAGACCTCATACCCAATAAAATAATTTCTTGCGCCATTAGAGCCGCGGCATTCACGTTTCTATCAGCGATCATAGTTTGCAATTGAAGTTGCGGTAAAAATTTGTTTAACGCAACCCAATTTGCCCTTTCATAAAACCAAGGTATCTTCTTCGGGGCTTTAGGCGTAGAGGAGTGTAGGTTAGAATATGAAAAAGCAGCAGACATGGTTCTGTGGTCCGAATTACCAAGAGGTGCGTTGACACTCAATTCATATTTCTCATGATGAGAAGTCAGAAGAAAATTTAGGACTTTTTGGCTTCGCAAACCAACTCTGGTTGGTTCTTTCACTAATTGAATCAGTTGATTCGATTCAGAAAAAAGCTCAACATATTATCCTTCTGGTGTTGTTTGACCCAAATGACATAACCAAGCCAGGTTGTGGACATTAAAATCGGCGGCAACAACGATTTCACTGTCAGGGAACAACCCCAAAATATGCGTAATCGAATCAGAGAGAGAGAGTCCAGTTTGTTGAAAGTTGACTCCCTTCCTAAATTTGGACTTCTATATACCTAGCAGAAGTTTAGCAATCCACATAGAGCTAAACTCGGGATCGGTCACACTCAGACCCGGTTGGCATCGGTACGCTACATCTGCACGAATGTAAAGGGCGGTGCCCCTACGCTAAGAAAACAATAGCAGTAAGTGATACACAGGTGCATGAAAAACCAGTGGATCTAAATCCTCGTTCACCTGGTTTTCACTTATTGCCATTAGACTGAGAAAAAATTCGTTCTCAGTCCACGAATATTGCAAAAATCTATGTGAAAATGACTCGACATCTTCGCACAATGCAAATCATAAACAAAACAAGGGCATAAAAGGTAATTGGTTGCTACTGCAAAAAAGATTAAATACTGTGAGCATAGAACAAATTTGTTGAATCCCTTGTTGAGTTTGTCAATACAGGTGCGTGTACCAATATTGACCTAACGGAAATTGTTGTAGAATTGCACAGGCACTTGAACCTTGTACAATTGTTGCTACAGATGAATGTTAATAAAAACGGTGTTTTATTTTGATTTGAGATATTACTACTGATCTTTATTGCTTAGTATAAGAGCTTATATACAATTTTTACTTATAATACGTTTACAACAGTAACAAGAATAAAACGAAATATTAACTAAGTTGTTGTTGTTGTTATTCAGCGTCAGCACAAATATGGTTTAGTTGTTACCGATATTGAAATTAATGAGTGGTTGTTGGTGTAATTTTGCATCAGCAAAATATAAATATGGTTCAAGTACTAATAATAACATCGATATTCAACAATATGCAAATACAGCACAACTGAGTAGTAAAACAAAAGTGTGTCATCGCGACCTACGTCTACACCTGGAAGCAACTTTTAAGTGTTGACACACATTTGTGGATTATTTTGGTTGCGCGTTGAGTTGAATTAAGGTGGTCAGATGTATGCATCTGAACATATTCCCCGGCGTTGAGCGATGTCGATCAACCTTTATTTTAGTAAACGGTGATGAATTCTGTGCCATCTTGTAGACTTGTATCAGGTGTATTGACGTGAATTCTCGGGGCGGGCTGTGGTGCAGAAATACCGATGCTACGTGACTTTTGGCATCGTTTCCAAGCAACCCAGGAGAGGATACATATGATGAAAATAACGCAGGAATAACTTATTGTATAATGATGAATGTCATGAGGTCGAATTTTGTTGGGTAAATCAACTCGAAGACTTGAGAGTTCATGCTGTATTGCTGATAACTGCGTTATCTGCGGGATATAATGTAGGGAAATGTTGTTGACTGTTGTTGTCGGTTTTGAAGGGAAACTTAAGTCAGCTGTGAGCACATTTGGTATGTATGATTTGAGGCTGGTTGATTTAAGCGTTTTGTGACCTTGAATGGTGATTAGCGGTTGTTTAATGATGCAATTTTCATTCATTGATAAAAGTCCAGACCGTTGAATAGTGACTGGTGTTAAAATTGCGTCACATACTGCGTTTACCACCACCTTGTCTTTGACGGAATAGATCCATGAGTTGAGGTTATGTAATTGAAGCCAGTGGGGCCCAGCTTCTGTGTGTTCAATAGAACATGATGTATTTGTTGTAATGTGGTTTAGTAAGTTTAATTCACACACTGCGATGGTGGATCCTTTTTTATACAGCGGGTGATTTTGTTGACATAAGTAGTGGTCTCTTTCAGTTGATGTGCATATTCTTAAGTCGGCTTCCTTTAATGGGAAATATTGATCTCGATGCAGGTTGACAATCAAGTATGGGAACGGTGAATGAATTTTGACAAATGAATTGTTAAGTTGCCATGGCACCGGAATAAGATGTAGTAGTTCAAAGTCTTCAGTGGATATTAATGGTAGCTTCAGTTTAAAAATCACATAATTTGTAGTGACACGTCCTTCGATTGACATCAGATTGTACAATTGTATTAATTCCTCGGTGGGTAGCTTAAGATGGCTCGGAAGATTTGCTTTAATGTTGATAAGCTCACGTTGTAACTGCACAGGTGAGAGGAGCTCTGAGCTTAGCTTTCCATGGTGAGTATCTGTCAATATGTCGAGAAGTGAGTCTTGAATGCGTTGGACATATAATATCTCCACTGTGGTTTGAAGAGCCAGTTCAAGAACGAATTGAGAAATACTTTGGTTGCCTAGTTCTTGTTGGACGTTGTCAAACCGATTATTTAAGTTGGTCATTAATTTTTCAACCTTTAGAAATTCTCCTTCAATATCTTGTTGATTCTTTTTCATTATATTTATCGTGCTGTCCAAAAACGAGGTCTGATTTTGAAATAGACCTTCAAGATGATCTTCATTTTGACGAATTTTTTCTATCGTGTTGGCGGCTTCTTCTGCGTACTGTGAATCAAGAACTCCGAATAGTGAATGAGCCACATTGCCGACGACGTTGAACGCACCTCTTCGTGATCGAGATGTATCGTGAATTTTGAGAAGCTGATTTTTCTGAATGATTTCATCCATTAAGCGTTTAAGTAACATTACTATTATAGGGCAATGTTTCGATGTTTGTATAGCCGCACAATATTTTTTCAAGACGCTTGGGTAGTTTTTCATTATGTCCAATTCTTTCCAGTATGTTTGCATGTTAATATATGTGACCAGGTTCCATTCGCTGGTAATGATTCCAGCAGAGCCGAGTTTTTCGAAGTAAATGCCAGGATCGGATGCAAATGGATGAACCTCTATTGGGGATGGAGTAGCAGACGGCAAGAATAAACAAGTCAATAAGACGGTCATGAGTGCTGAACTTGTGCTGACTCGTGTTCGTTTTGGTTGTTGGGGACCGTCGTTTGGATTTGAGTGCTTGATCTTCTTTTGCGTGTTTGTTATTTCAGTATGCCTGACCTCAGAGTTGATTTGTCGAGAATCACTACGGTGTTCTTCCTGGTCAGGTGTCTGAATTGGCAACGGCGCAAGCCTGTGTATCGGACGTTTCAGTATGCCAGTTACTGTCCTTATGTCAGCTACTCTAACAGCATTGTCGTGCCCGGTGTATGTCTTGACGATTCTGCCCAATGCCCACTGTAGCGGTGGCAGATTGTCTTCTTGAATTATCACCATCATACCTTGTTTAACGTTTTCTGATTGTTCCTTCCACTTGTTCCTGTGTTGTAGCTCATGCAGGTACTCTCGTGACCACCGCCTCCAGAATTCGTGTTTTAGATGAGACACTAACTTCCACCTTGTTAGTAGAGAGATATTGTTCTGTGTGGCATATGAATCGACTGATGATGTCAGCGGTTCGCCAATCAGGAAGTGTCCTGGCGTTAGTGCGGTTATATCTTCTGGGTTGGTAGACACAGGCGTTAATGGTCTAGAGTTAAGTATTGCTTCTATTTCAACCATTACTGTTTCCAGTTCTTCGTATGTTAACGAAGCGTTGGCCACACCTTTGACGAATAGTGTTTTGGCAGATTTCACTGCTGCTTCCCATAGTCCGCCGAAATGAGGAGCTCTTGGTGGTATGAAATTAAATTTGATTCCCTTATTGCTGCAATTTCTCGTTATGGCTTCTTGGGCTTTTTGTGTATGAATCACTTCCTTTAACGCTGATAGTTGGTTATTGGCACCTACAAAATTTGTTGCGTTGTCACAGTAAATATTCTGGCAGCGTCCTCGTCGGCCGATAAACCTTTTTAAGCATCCGACAAAGGCATCTGTGGTGAGATCGCTGACAATTTCTAAGTGTATCGCCTTTGTTGCAAAGCAGCAGAATACTGCCACGTAGGTTTTTTGTGGTCTTTTTCCTCGAATTTTGAAATGAGTCCAGAATGGACCGCAGAAGTCTACTCCTGAATTCATAAAAGGTCGAGTAGGCTGTACCCTTGCCGCAGGCAAATCTCCCATGATCTGTTGGCATAACCTGGGCCTTATCTTCGTGCAGCGAATGCAGTTGTGCACAATCGTCCGGGCCATAGACTTTGACTTGATGATCCAGAACTGTTGCTGAAGTTGTTCCACTAGTGTCTTAACTCCACAGTGAAAATGCTCTTCGTGAAACCATTTTATGAGCAATTTTGTTAATGGATTATTGTATGGAATGATCATTGGATGTTTGGCATCGTAAGAAATGTTGGATGCCTCGAGACGTCCTCTTACTCGGAGCACCCCTTCGTCGTCCAAGAATGGATGGAGGCTGCTTAGCTGACTGTTTTTGTTGAGCTGGAAATTCTTCTTTATTAGCGTGACTTCCTCCTTAAAATCTGACCACTGCATGGCACGAACTATCACTGAAAGCGCCCTTTTGAGTTCTATGGGTGTGAGAAAAATTTCGGTTTCGCGTTCTTGAACACTCTGTTTGGCATGCCGCTTGAACCTAATCATGTACGCAACAATTCTTGTTAACACTTTGAAGGAATTTTTGTTATTGATATTGTATATGATATCATCTGGCTTGTTCTCGACAGTGGCAGCTGCGGATACTGCCACCTGTCTTCTTTCTAAGTTGTTATCTGACTCTGGTTTGTTTGAATATTTCTTGGGCCATCCTTCTACCTTTCCATGCAAAAAGATTGGTCCGTATAACCATAGATTGCAACTGGGTAATTCAGACGGAAATAGGCCTCTCGATAGAACGTCAGCTGGATTTTGCTTGGAAGCAACGTGCCGCCATTGTGCTGGCGAAGAAAGCTCTTGAATCCTTGCGGTTCTGTTAGCGACAAATGTTTTTAGGGTTGATGAACTGGAATTTATCCATGAAAGAACAATTTCTGAATCGGTCCAGAAATAAACCGGAGCATCTGCCAACTTCAAGTCTTGCTTTACCCTTGTTGCTAGCTGTGCACTGAGGAGTGCAGCGCAGAGTTCTAATCTTGGTATGGTTTGTGTTTTTAGAGGGGCCACACGAGATTTTGAGCATAATAGACGTACAATGATTGTTCCGTTCTTGTCAATGGATCTGACATAAACGGCGGCTCCGTATGCCTTTTCTGAGGCATCAGCAAAAGAATGTATCTGCGAGGAACTTCTTGTTCCTTGTTGAAAGATGTGCCTTGGAAGATGCGTGTTGGCTACTTGTTTCAACTTTTCGCAGAATCTTGTCCATTTGAGGCGTAATTCTGGGGTTAACTCGTCATCCCATTTTAAATTTGTTTGCCACAGTTGCTGAATGAGGATTTTGGCAGTGACAACTACTGGAGATAG
The DNA here is from genome assembly GCA_958299015.1 of Tetanocera ferruginea. Lineage (NCBI taxonomy): Eukaryota > Metazoa > Arthropoda > Insecta > Diptera > Sciomyzidae > Tetanocera > Tetanocera ferruginea. The sequence continues at coordinate 108,582,390 of OY282640.1, forward strand.
TAATCCTAATGGGTCAAAAATTTTTGCAACATCTGATACAACCGTTCGCTTGGTAATTCTTGTGGCCGGTACGATGTTGACCTTTACGCAAAATTTGTCGGTTTTTGGTAACCATGTCAATCCTAATGTTTTAACTGCGCTGTTGATGTCATCGTCAAAATCAAGATTGACTTCTTGGTCTTCGGCTGGAACTGACTGCAGTAATTTTGGGTGATTAGCGCACCATTTGCGCAACCGTAGTCCACCTTGTTGTAATATTTTTGTAAGTTGTTCTTGTGTTTCCAATGCTGTGGCTAGACTGTCGGATCCTGTGAGACAATCATCAACATAGAAATCATTTAACAGCGCGTCAGATCCGAGTGGATATTGAGAACTGTTTTCCTTGCCTAGCTGCTGGAGGCATTTTGTTGATAAATAAGGTGCTGACCGAGTGCCGTATGTTACCGTGTTAAGCTGGTAGTATTGTAGCACTTTTGTGGCGTCCTTCCTCCAAACTATGAGTTGATATTTCCGGTCTTCAGGATGGACCAGGATTTGTCTATACATCTTTTGTATATCTGAGGTGAAGACAAATCGTGGACATCGGAATCGTAGTAGCAATGTAAAGAGTTCACTTTGAATAGTTGGTCCTGTGTACATTAAGTCATTGAGTGCTAACCCTGTAGATGTTTTTGATGAGGCATCGAACACTACTCTTAATTTTGTGGTAGAACTCTCAGGTCTTACCACGCAATGGTGCGGGATAAAGTAACATGATTGTAATATGCTTGCTTTGTCGATCCTTGTCATATGACCCAATGATTCATATTCATCCATGAACTCAGTATATTGTATTTTTAGGTTGGGGTCCTTTGCAAGACGTCGTTCTAGTGCGTAAAACCGATTGACTGCAATTTGCTTTGATTCACTTAGCAAAGACGGGCTATCTGCAAAGGGGAGTTTTACTACGAACCTTCCTTGGCTGTTTCGTATTGTGTTTAGCGCAAAATGTGATTCACAGAGTTTTTCAGCTGTTGTAAGCACTTTGTGATCCGTCGGATTTTCTTCCAATTGCCAAAATCTTTCCACCTTTCGGGTTAAGTCATTGTCATCTTCGGTACATATTCCGCATGTTGCAAATAACGATTTGCTGTCGCTTACCTTCCCGGCCAGAATCCATCCGAATACTGTGTTCTGTAAGGTGGGGAGTCCTTTTGTAAGAGAGATGCGTATGTTACCAGCAAATCATGATAAAACTCTGCTCCAATGAGAACGTCAATCTTTGCAGGGAAGTTGAAATGTGGATCTGCTAATCCAATATTGTTTGGTATGGGCCAATTTGAAGTATCCAATCGCTGTGTTGGATGTTCAGGAATAATGCGCGATAGAACAAAGGCTTCTAGTCGAGTTGAATACTTGCTGATGCGTGATTGTAATTTGACGTTCACGCGTGTTCGGGCTTCTCTCTTTCCATTGCCTATGCCTTCAATCAACATTGCTGCTGGTTTGAGCTGCAACCCTAGTTGCTTTGCAACTCTTTCCGTGATGAGATTGACTTGTGATCCTGAATCCAAGATGGCCTTACATTCTATTGCCTGTCCATTACTAGCGATGAGTCTGATGACTGCAGTACTGAGGAGAACATAACCGTTATTCTTGGATTCCTTTGTTGTTGCCAGGGTGGTGGCCTGTTGATTGCTTTTAGTTTGTGGTGCGTGACTGGGGGTTAATGACGAATGTCCTGATTGTTCGACATGTAGTAGTGTATTGTGTTTTTTAGCACACCTTGTGCAATTCCGTGATTTGCATTCCAACGCGCGATGATCCGCCTTGAAGCAGTTTGTGCAGAGGTTGTGAGTTTTGACCCAATTCCACCTTTGATGAATGTTCGCATTTAAAAATGTTTTGCATGCATAGATTTTATGATCTTTTTGCTTACAAATCACGCACCTTTCTTCGTTGCTTGAAGGGATTGTGGCTGTTGCACTTGTCCGAGTTGACGATGATTCTCCTCTTCCACGAGCTTCGAATGATTGGAATCTACGCTCTAGGAACTTGAATATTTCATCTATGGTGAGTAATCGCTTGTTGTCGTCCAAGCTCTGCTCAAATGCTGTTTGAGAGTCTTGATCCATTTTTTGTAGTAGTATGTGACTCAGGATGACGTCCCAATGTTGAACCGGAATACCTTGAGCCTTAAGTCCATGAATGCATTCTTTTGTGATATCGTGAAGAGCCTTCAATGCAGATGATGACTCTTTTTTAAGTGACGATTGTGACATCAGTTTGTTTAGTAATGTCGTCACCAGAAGTCTTTTGTTATCATAACGACTAGTGATGATTGACCAAGCATGTGTGTTGTTACTTCCGGTTGATGGAAGGTGCTTGATTAAATTTCGTGGTTCGCTCTCTAAGAAAGTTGTCAAGTAATGCATTTTTTTTGCATCGATAGTTTGCGGGTTCGTGGCATCACCGTTTTTAGGTATTGGCTGGAGATTCCTAACCTTCCACAAGATGGAAATACTCCTGTCCTGTAGGAGATGTTGAAGAGGTTACGCAATGACGGAGCCAAGGTTGAAGCAAACGTTTTAGTAGAATTGGTGGCATGCCATCGGGACCAGAGGCTTTTTAAATTTGCGAGAACCCTTTTAAATAATCGTGTTCGAAAATAAATCTCATGCATTGCAGATAATGTATTCACAACAAAAAGCAGTGGCTGATTGCTAGATGGGATTTTGAAGTTCTTTGAAAACAATCCAGCAACAGGTTCGCTTTATCAACCGTCAGTGAATATTTGGTCATCTTTTAAAAGAGCTGGAATAGACGAAGGCGTCCGATTCTATACCATGTTAACAAATGACCAAAAGTTTTTGCTCCCTTTGGGACAGAGAAGAACCTGTTCTCTAACGCGAGTCTCGTGCAAAAACTTTTATCGCTTTAAAACTTCATTACAGCTATTCCTAGCCTTAATGCGAAGTCTTTTGGTATAAGCATTCTTATTAGAGTGCCAATTCTGAAAGGCTTCCTTTTTGGAACTGACTGCAATCCTGCATGTCTCATTAAACCAGGAGTGGTCTTTTGGTTTAATGCTACGCCATTTATTGGGGATGAAAGACCTCATACCCAATAAAATAATTTCTTGCGCCATTAGAGCCGCGGCATTCACGTTTCTATCAGCGATCATAGTTTGCAATTGAAGTTGCGGTAAAAATTTGTTTAACGCAACCCAATTTGCCCTTTCATAAAACCAAGGTATCTTCTTCGGGGCTTTAGGCGTAGAGGAGTGTAGGTTAGAATATGAAAAAGCAGCAGACATGGTTCTGTGGTCCGAATTACCAAGAGGTGCGTTGACACTCAATTCATATTTCTCATGATGAGAAGTCAGAAGAAAATTTAGGACTTTTTGGCTTCGCAAACCAACTCTGGTTGGTTCTTTCACTAATTGAATCAGTTGATTCGATTCAGAAAAAAGCTCAACATATTATCCTTCTGGTGTTGTTTGACCCAAATGACATAACCAAGCCAGGTTGTGGACATTAAAATCGGCGGCAACAACGATTTCACTGTCAGGGAACAACCCCAAAATATGCGTAATCGAATCAGAGAGAGAGAGTCCAGTTTGTTGAAAGTTGACTCCCTTCCTAAATTTGGACTTCTATATACCTAGCAGAAGTTTAGCAATCCACATAGAGCTAAACTCGGGATCGGTCACACTCAGACCCGGTTGGCATCGGTACGCTACATCTGCACGAATGTAAAGGGCGGTGCCCCTACGCTAAGAAAACAATAGCAGTAAGTGATACACAGGTGCATGAAAAACCAGTGGATCTAAATCCTCGTTCACCTGGTTTTCACTTATTGCCATTAGACTGAGAAAAAATTCGTTCTCAGTCCACGAATATTGCAAAAATCTATGTGAAAATGACTCGACATCTTCGCACAATGCAAATCATAAACAAAACAAGGGCATAAAAGGTAATTGGTTGCTACTGCAAAAAAGATTAAATACTGTGATCATAGAACAAATTTGTTGAATCCCTTGTTGAGTTTGTCAATACAGGTGCGTGTACCAATATTGACCTAACGGAAATTGTTGTAGAATTGCACAGGCACTTGAACCTTGTACAATTGTTGCTACAGATGAATGTTAATAAAAACGGTGTTTTATTTTGATTTGAGATATTACTACTGATCTTTATTGCTTAGTATAAGAGCTTATATACAATTTTTACTTATAATACGTTTACAACAGTAACAAGAATAAAACGAAATATTAACTAAGTTGTTGTTGTTGTTATTCAGCGTCAGCACAAATATGGTTTAGTTGTTACCGATATTGAAATTAATGAGTGGTTGTTGGTGTAATTTTGCATCAGCAAAATATAAATATGGTTCAAGTACTAATAATAACATCGATATTCAACAATATGCAAATACAGCACAACTGAGTAGTAAAACAAAAGTGTGTCATCGCGACCTACGTCTACACCTGGAAGCAACTTTTAAGTGTTGACACACATTTGTGGATTATTTTGGTTGCGCGTTGAGTTGAATTAAGGTGGTCAGATGTATGCATCTGAACATATTCCCCGGCGTTGAGCGATGTCGATCAACCTTTATTTTAGTAAACGGTGATGAATTCTGTGCCATCTTGTAGACTTGTATCAGGTGTATTGACGTGAATTCTCGGGGCGGGCTGTGGTGCAGAAATACCGATGCTACGTGACTTTTGGCATCGTTTCCAAGCAACCCAGGAGAGGATACATATGATGAAAATAACGCAGGAATAACTTATTGTATAATGATGAATGTCATGAGGTCGAATTTTGTTGGGTAAATCAACTCGAAGACTTGAGAGTTCATGCTGTATTGCTGATAACTGCGTTATCTGCGGGATATAATGTAGGGAAATGTTGTTGACTGTTGTTGTCGGTTTTGAAGGGAAACTTAAGTCAGCTGTGAGCACATTTGGTATGTATGATTTGAGGCTGGTTGATTTAAGCGTTTTGTGACCTTGAATGGTGATTAGCGGTTGTTTAATGATGCAATTTTCATTCATTGATAAAAGTCCAGACCGTTGAATAGTGACTGGTGTTAAAATTGCGTCACATACTGCGTTTACCACCACCTTGTCTTTGACGGAATAGATCCATGAGTTGAGGTTATGTAATTGAAGCCAGTGGGGCCCAGCTTCTGTGTGTTCAATAGAACATGATGTATTTGTTGTAATGTGGTTTAGTAAGTTTAATTCACACACTGCGATGGTGGATCCTTTTTTATACAGCGGGTGATTTTGTTGACATAAGTAGTGGTCTCTTTCAGTTGATGTGCATATTCTTAAGTCGGCTTCCTTTAATGGGAAATATTGATCTCGATGCAGGTTGACAATCAAGTATGGGAACGGTGAATGAATTTTGACAAATGAATTGTTAAGTTGCCATGGCACCGGAATAAGATGTAGTAGTTCAAAGTCTTCAGTGGATATTAATGGTAGCTTCAGTTTAAAAATCACATAATTTGTAGTGACACGTCCTTCGATTGACATCAGATTGTACAATTGTATTAATTCCTCGGTGGGTAGCTTAAGATGGCTCGGAAGATTTGCTTTAATGTTGATAAGCTCACGTTGTAACTGCACAGGTGAGAGGAGCTCTGGGCTTAGCTTTCCATGGTGAGTATCTGTCAATATGTCGAGAAGTGAGTCTTGAATGCGTTGGACATATAATATCTCCACTGTGGTTTGAAGAGCCAGTTCAAGAACGAATTGAGAAATACTTTGGTTGCCTAGTTCTTGTTGGACGTTGTCAAACCGATTATTTAAGTTGGTCATTAATTTTTCAACCTTTAGAAATTCTCCTTCAATATCTTGTTGATTCTTTTTCATTATATTTATCGTGCTGTCCAAAAACGAGGTCTGATTTTGAAATAGACCTTCAAGATGATCTTCATTTTGACGAATTTTTTCTATCGTGTTGGCGGCTTCTTCTGCGTACTGTGAATCAAGAACTCCGAATAGTGAATGAGCCACATTGCCGACGACGTTGAACGCACCTCTTCGTGATCGAGATGTATCGTGAATTTTGAGAAGCTGATTTTTCTGAATGATTTCATCCATTAAGCGTTTAAGTAACATTACTATTATAGGGCAATGTTTCGATGTTTGTATAGCCGCACAATATTTTTTCAAGACGCTTGGGTAGTTTTTCATTATGTCCAATTCTTTCCAGTATGTTTGCATGTTAATATATGTGACCAGGTTCCATTCGCTGGTAATGATTCCAGCAGAGCCGAGTTTTTCGAAGTAAATGCCAGGATCGGATGCAAATGGATGAACCTCTATTGGGGATGGAGTAGCAGACGGCAAGAATAAACAAGTCAATAAGACGGTCATGAGTGCTGAACTTGTGCTGACTCGTGTTCGTTTTGGTTGTTGGGGACCGTCGTTTGGATTTGAGTGCTTGATCTTCTTTTGCGTGTTTGTTATTTCAGTATGCCTGACCTCAGAGTTGATTTGTCGAGAATCACTACGGTGTTCTTCCTGGTCAGGTGTCTGAATTGGCAACGGCGCAAGCCTGTGTATCGGACGTTTCAGTATGCCAGTTACTGTCCTTATGTCAGCTACTCTAACAGCATTGTCGTGCCCGGTGTATGTCTTGACGATTCTGCCCAATGCCCACTGTAGCGGTGGCAGATTGTCTTCTTGAATTATCACCATCATACCTTGTTTAACGTTTTCTGATTGTTCCTTCCACTTGTTCCTGTGTTGTAGCTCATGCAGGTACTCTCGTGACCACCGCCTCCAGAATTCGTGTTTTAGATGAGACACTAACTTCCACCTTGTTAGCAGAGAGATATTGTTCTGTGTGGCATATGAATCGACTGATGATGTCAGCGGTTCGCCAATCAGGAAGTGTCCTGGCGTTAGTGCGGTTATATCTTCTGGGTTGGTAGACACAGGCGTTAATGGTCTAGAGTTAAGTATTGCTTCTATTTCAACCATTACTGTTTCCAGTTCTTCGTATGTTAACGAAGCGTTGGCCACACCTTTGACGAATAGTGTTTTGGCAGATTTCACTGCTGCTTCCCATAGTCCGCCGAAATGAGGAGCTCTTGGTGGTATGAAATTAAATTTGATTCCCTTATTGCTGCAATTTCTCGTTATGGCTTCTTGGGCTTTTTGTGTATGAATCACTTCCTTTAACGCTGATAGTTGGTTATTGGCACCTACAAAATTTGTTGCGTTGTCACAGTAAATATTCTGGCAGCGTCCTCGTCGGCCGATAAACCTTTTTAAGCATCCGACAAAGGCATCTGTGGTGAGATCGCTGACAATTTCTAAGTGTATCGCCTTTGTTGCAAAGCAGCAGAATACTGCCACGTAGGTTTTTTGTGGTCTTTTTCCTCGAATTTTGAAATGAGTCCAGAATGGACCGCAGAAGTCTACTCCTGAATTCATAAAAGGTCGAGTAGGCTGTACCCTTGCCGCAGGCAAATCTCCCATGATCTGTTGGCATAACCTGGGCCTTATCTTCGTGCAGCGAATGCAGTTGTGCACAATCGTCCGGGCCATAGACTTTGACTTGATGATCCAGAACTGTTGCTGAAGTTGTTCCACTAGTGTCTTAACTCCACAGTGAAAATGCTCTTCGTGAAACCATTTTATGAGCAATTTTGTTAATGGATTATTGTATGGAATGATCATTGGATGTTTGGCATCGTAAGAAATGTTGGATGCCTCGAGACGTCCTCTTACTCGGAGCACCCCTTCGTCGTCCAAGAATGGATGGAGGCTGCTTAGCTGACTGTTTTTGTTGAGCTGGAAATTCTTCTTTATTAGCGTGACTTCCTCCTTAAAATCTGACCACTGCATGGCACGAACTATCACTGAAAGCGCCCTTTTGAGTTCTATGGGTGTGAGAAAAATTTCGGTTTCGCGTTCTTGAACACTCTGTTTGGCATGCCGCTTGAACCTAATCATTTACGCAACAATTCTTGTTAACACTTTGAAGGAATTTTTGTTATTGATATTGTATATGATATCATCTGGCTTGTTCTCGACAGTGGCAGCTGCGGATACTGCCACCTGTCTTCTTTCTAAGTTGTTATCTGACTCTGGTTTGTTTGAATATTTCTTGGGCCATCCTTCTACCTTTCCATGCAAAAAGATTGGTCCGTATAACCATAGATTGCAACTGGGTAATTCAGACGGAAATAGGCCTCTCGATAGAACGTCAGCTGGATTTTGCTTGGAAGCAACGTGCCGCCATTGTGCTGGCGAAGAAACCTCTTGAATCCTTGCGGTTCTGTTAGCGATAAATGTTTTTAGGGTTGATGAACTGGAATTTATCCATGAAAGAACAATTTCTGAATCGGTCCAGAAATAAACCGGAGCATCTGCCAACTTCAAGTCTTGCTTTACCCTTGTTGCTAGCTGTGCACTGAGGAGTGCAGCGCAGAGTTCTAATCTTGGTATGGTTTGTGTTTTTAGAGGGGCCACACGAGATTTTGAGCATAATAGACGTACAATGATTGTTCCGTTCTTGTCAATGGATCTGACATAAACGGCGGCTCCGTATGCCTTTTCTGAGGCATCAGCAAAAGAATGTATCTGCGAGGAACTTCTTGTTCCTTGTTGAAAGATGTGCCTTGGAAGATGCGTGTTGGCTACTTGTTTCAACTTTTCGCAGAATCTTGTCCATTTGAGGCGTAATTCTGGGGTTAACTCGTCATCCCATTTTAAATTTGTTTGCCACAGTTGCTGAATGAGGATTTTGGCAGTGACAACTACTGGAGATAGTAATCCTAATGGGTCAAAAATTTTTGCAACATCTGATACAACCGTTCGCTTGGTAATTCTTGTGGCCGGTACGATGTTGACCTTTACGCAAAATTTGTCGGTTTTTGGTAACCATGTCAATCCTAATGTTTTAACTGCGCTGTTGATGTCATCGTCAAAATCAAGATTGACTTCTTGGTCTTCGGCTGGAACTGACTGCAGTAATTTTGGGTGATTAGCGCACCATTTGCGCAACCGTAGTCCACCTTGTTGTAATATTTTTGTAAGTTGTTCTTGTGTTTCCAATGCTGTGGCTAGACTGTCGGATCCTGTGAGACAATCATCAACATAGAAATCATTTAACAGCGCGTCAGATCCGAGTGGATATTGAGAACTGTTTTCCTTGCCTAGCTGCTGGAGGCATTTTGTTGATAAATAAGGTGCTGACCGAGTGCCGTATGTTACCGTGTTAAGCTGGTAGTATTGTAGCACTTTTGTGGCGTCCTTCCTCCAAACTATGAGTTGATATTTCCGGTCTTCAGGATGGACCAGGATTTGTCTATACATCTTTTGTATATCTGAGGTGAAGACAAATCGTGGACATCGGAATCGTAGTAGCAATGTAAAGAGTTCACTTTGAATAGTTGGTCCTGTGTACATTAAGTCATTGAGTGCTAACCCTGTAGATGTTTTTGATGAGGCATCGAACACTACTCTTAATTTTGTGGTAGAACTCTCAGGTCTTACCACGCAATGGTGCGGGATAAAGTAACATGATTGTAATATGCTTGCTTTGTCGATCCTTGTCATATGACCCAATGATTCATATTCATCCATGAACTCAGTATATTGTATTTTTAGGTTGGGGTCCTTTGCAAGACGTCGTTCTAGTGCGTAAAACCGATTGACTGCAATTTGCTTTGATTCACTTAGCAAAGACGGGCTATCTGCAAAGGGGAGTTTTACTACGAACCTTCCTTGGCTGTTTCGTATTGTGTTTAGCGCAAAATGTGATTCACAGAGTTTTTCAGCTGTTGTAAGCACTTTGTGATCCGTCGGATTTTCTTCCAATTGCCAAAATCTTTCCACCTTTCGGGTTAAGTCATTGTCATCTTCGGTACATATTCCGCATGTTGCAAATAACGATTTGCTGTCGCTTACCTTCCCGGCCAGAATCCATCCGAATACTGTGTTCTGTAAGGTGGGGAGTCCTTTTGTAAGAGAGATGCGTATGTTACCAGCAAATCATGATAAAACTCTGCTCCAATGAGAACGTCAATCTTTGCAGGGAAGTTGAAATGTGGATCTGCTAATCCAATATTGTTTGGTATGGGCCAATTTGAAGTATCCAATCGCTGTGTTGGATGTTCAGGAATAATGCGCGATAGAACAAAGGCTTCTAGTCGAGTTGAATACTTGCTGATGCGTGATTGTAATTTGACGTTCACGCGTGTTCGGGCTTCTCTCTTTCCATTGCCTATGCCTTCAATCAACATTGCTGCTGGTTTGAGCTGCAACCCTAGTTGCTTTGCAACTCTTTCCGTGATGAGATTGACTTGTGATCCTGAATCCAAGATGGCCTTACATTCTATTGCCTGTCCATTACTAGCGATGAGTCTGATGACTGCAGTACTGAGGAGAACATAACCGTTATTCTTGGATTCCTTTGTTGTTGCCAGGGTGGTGGCCTGTTGATTGCTTTTAGTTTGTGGTGCGTGACTGGGGGTTAATGACGAATGTCCTGATTGTTCGACATGTAGTAGTGTATTGTGTTTTTTAGCACACCTTGTGCAATTCCGTGATTTGCATTCCAACGCGCGATGATCCGCCTTGAAGCAGTTTGTGCAGAGGTTGTGAGTTTTGACCCAATTCCACCTTTGATGAATGTTCGCATTTAAAAATGTTTTGCATGCATAGATTTTATGATCTTTTTGCTTACAAATCACGCACCTTTCTTCGTTGCTTGAAGGGATTGTGGCTGTTGCACTTGTCCGAGTTGACGATGATTCTCCTCTTCCACGAGCTTCGAATGATTGGAATCTACGCTCTAGGAACTTGAATATTTCATCTATGGTGAGTAATCGCTTGTTGTCGTCCAAGCTCTGCTCAAATGCTGTTTGAGAGTCTTGATCCATTTTTTGTAGTAGTATGTGACTCAGGATGACGTCCCAATGTTGAACCGGAATACCTTGAGCCTTAAGTCCATGAATGCATTCTTTTGTGATATCGTGAAGAGCCTTCAATGCAGATGATGACTCTTTTTTAAGTGACGATTGTGACATCAGTTTGTTTAGTAATGTCGTCACCAGAAGTCTTTTGTTATCATAACGACTAGTGATGATTGACCAAGCATGTGTGTTGTTACTTCCGGTTGATGGAAGGTGCTTGATTAAATTTCGTGGTTCGCTCTCTAAGAAAGTTGTCAAGTAATGCATTTTTTTTGCATCGATAGTTTGCGGGTTCGTGGCATCACCGTTTTTAGGTATTGGCTGGAGATTCCTAACCTTCCACAAGATGGAAATACTCCTGTCCTGTAGGAGATGTTGAAGAGGTTACGCAATGACGGAGCCAAGGTTGAAGCAAACGTTTTAGTAGAATTGGTGGCATGCCATCGGGACCAGAGGCTTTTTAAATTTGCGAGAACCCTTTTAAATAATCGTGTTCGAAAATAAATCTCATGCATTGCAGATAATGTATTCACAACAAAAAGCAGTGGCTGATTGCTAGATGGGATTTTGAAGTTCTTTGAAAACAATCCAGCAACAGGTTCGCTTTATCAACCGTCAGTGAATATTTGGTCATCTTTTAAAAGAGCTGGAATAGACGAAGGCGTCCGATTCTATACCATGTTAACAAATGACCAAAAGTTTTTGCTCCCTTTGGGACAGAGAAGAACCTGTTCTCTAACGCGAGTCTCGTGCAAAAACTTTTATCGCTTTAAAACTTCATTACAGCTATTCCTAGCCTTAATGCGAAGTCTTTTGGTATAAGCATTCTTATTAGAGTGCCAATTCTGAAAGGCTTCCTTTTTGGAACTGACTGCAATCCTGCATGTCTCATTAAACCAGGAGTGGTCTTTTGGTTTAATGCTACGCCTTTTATTGGGGATGAAAGACCTCATACCCAATAAAATAATTTCTTGCGCCATTAGAGCCGCGGCATTCACGTTTCTATCAGCGATCATAGTTTGCAATTGAAGTTGCGGTAAAAATTTGTTTAACGCAACCCAATTTGCCCTTTCATAAAACCAAGGTATCTTCTTCGGGGCTTTAGGCGTAGAGGAGTGTAGGTTAGAATATGAAAAAGCAGCAGACATGGTTCTGTGGTCCGAATTACCAAGAGGTGCGTTGACACTCAATTCATATTTCTCATGATGAGAAGTCAGAAGAAAATTTAGGACTTTTTGGCTTCGCAAACCAACTCTGGTTGGTTCTTTCACTAATTGAATCAGTTGATTCGATTCAGAAAAAAGCTCAACATATTATCCTTCTGGTGTTGTTTGACCCAAATGACATAACCAAGCCAGGTTGTGGACATTAAAATCGGCGGCAACAACGATTTCACTGTCAGGGAACAACCCCAAAATATGCGTAATCGAATCAGAGAGAGAGAGTCCAGTTTGTTGAAAGTTGACTCCCTTCCTAAATTTGGACTTCTATATACCTAGCAGAAGTTTAGCAATCCACATAGAGCTAAACTCGGGATCGGTCACACTCAGACCCGGTTGGCATCGGTACGCTACATCTGCACGAATGTAAAGGGCGGTGCCCCTACGCTAAGAAAACAATAGCAGTAAGTGATACACAGGTGCATGAAAAACCAGTGGATCTAAATCCTCGTTCACCTGGTTTTCACTTATTGCCATTAGACTGAGAAAAAATTCGTTCTCAGTCCACGAATATTGCAAAAATCTATGTGAAAATGACTCGACATCTTCGCACAATGCAAATCATAAACAAAACAAGGGCATAAAAGGTAATTGGTTGCTACTGCAAAAAAGATTAAATACTGTGAGCATAGAACAAATTTGTTGAATCCCTTGTTGAGTTTGTCAATACAGGTGCGTGTACCAATATTGACCTAACGGAAATTGTTGTAGAATTGCACAGGCACTTGAACCTTGTACAATTGTTGCTACAGATGAATGTTAATAAAAACGGTGTTTTATTTTGATTTGAGATATTACTACTGATCTTTATTGCTTAGTATAAGAGCTTATATACAATTTTTACTTATAATACGTTTACAACAGTAACAAGAATAAAACGAAATATTAACTAAGTTGTTGTTGTTGTTATTCAGCGTCAGCACAAATATGGTTTAGTTGTTACCGATATTGAAATTAATGAGTGGTTGTTGGTGTAATTTTGCATCAGCAAAATATAAATATGGTTCAAGTACTAATAATAACATCGATATTCAACAATATGCAAATACAGCACAACTGAGTAGTAAAACAAAAGTGTGTCATCGCGACCTACGTCTACACCTGGAAGCAACTTTTAAGTGTTGACACACATTTGTGGATTATTTTGGTTGCGCGTTGAGTTGAATTAAGGTGGTCAGATGTATGCATCTGAACATATTCCCCGGCGTTGAGCGATGTCGATCAACCTTTATTTTAGTAAACGGTGATGAATTCTGTGCCATCTTGTAGACTTGTATCAGGTGTATTGACGTGAATTCTCGGGGCGGGCTGTGGTGCAGAAATACCGATGCTACGTGACTTTTGGCATCGTTTCCAAGCAACCCAGGAGAGGATACATATGATGAAAATAACGCAGGAATAACTTATTGTATAATGATGAATGTCATGAGGTCGAATTTTGTTGGGTAAATCAACTCGAAGACTTGAGAGTTCATGCTGTATTGCTGATAACTGCGTTATCTGCGGGATATAATGTAGGGAAATGTTGTTGACTGTTGTTGTCGGTTTTGAAGGGAAACTTAAGTCAGCTGTGAGCACATTTGGTATGTATGATTTGAGGCTGGTTGATTTAAGCGTTTTGTGACCTTGAATGGTGATTAGCGGTTGTTTAATGATGCAATTTTCATTCATTGATAAAAGTCCAGACCGTTGAATAGTGACTGGTGTTAAAATTGCGTCACATACTGCGTTTACCACCACCTTGTCTTTGACGGAATAGATCCATGAGTTGAGGTTATGTAATTGAAGCCAGTGGGGCCCAGCTTCTGTGTGTTCAATAGAACATGATGTATTTGTTGTAATGTGGTTTAGTAAGTTTAATTCACACACTGCGATGGTGGATCCTTTTTTATACAGCGGGTGATTTTGTTGACATAAGTAGTGGTCTCTTTCAGTTGATGTGCATATTCTTAAGTCGGCTTCCTTTAATGGGAAATATTGATCTCGATGCAGGTTGACAATCAAGTATGGGAACGGTGAATGAATTTTGACAAATGAATTGTTAAGTTGCCATGGCACCGGAATAAGATGTAGTAGTTCAAAGTCTTCAGTGGATATTAATGGTAGCTTCAGTTTAAAAATCACATAATTTGTAGTGACACGTCCTTCGATTGACATCAGATTGTACAATTGTATTAATTCCTCGGTGGGTAGCTTAAGATGGCTCGGAAGATTTGCTTTAATGTTGATAAGCTCACGTTGTAACTGCACAGGTGAGAGGAGCTCTGGGCTTAGCTTTCCATGGTGAGTATCTGTCAATATGTCGAGAAGTGAGTCTTGAATGCGTTGGACATATAATATCTCCACTGTGGTTTGAAGAGCCAGTTCAAGAACGAATTGAGAAATACTTTGGTTGCCTAGTTCTTGTTGGACGTTGTCAAACCGATTATTTAAGTTGGTCATTAATTTTTCAACCTTTAGAAATTCTCCTTCAATATCTTGTTGATTCTTTTTCATTATATTTATCGTGCTGTCCAAAAACGAGGTCTGATTTTGAAATAGACCTTCAAGATGATCTTCATTTTGACGAATTTTTTCTATCGTGTTGGCGGCTTCTTCTGCGTACTGTGAATCAAGAACTCCGAATAGTGAATGAGCCACATTGCCGACGACGTTGAACGCACCTCTTCGTGATCGAGATGTATCGTGAATTTTGAGAAGCTGATTTTTCTGAATGATTTCATCCATTAAGCGTTTAAGTAACATTACTATTATAGGGCAATGTTTCGATGTTTGTATAGCCGCACAATATTTTTTCAAGACGCTTGGGTAGTTTTTCATTATGTCCAATTCTTTCCAGTATGTTTGCATGTTAATATATGTGACCAGGTTCCATTCGCTGGTAATGATTCCAGCAGAGCCGAGTTTTTCGAAGTAAATGCCAGGATCGGATGCAAATGGATGAACCTCTATTGGGGATGGAGTAGCAGACGGCAAGAATAAACAAGTCAATAAGACGGTCATGAGTGCTGAACTTGTGCTGACTCGTGTTCGTTTTGGTTGTTGGGGACCGTCGTTTGGATTTGAGTGCTTGATCTTCTTTTGCGTGTTTGTTATTTCAGTATGCCTGACCTCAGAGTTGATTTGTCGAGAATCACTACGGTGTTCTTCCTGGTCAGGTGTCTGAATTGGCAACGGCGCAAGCCTGTGTATCGGACGTTTCAGTATGCCAGTTACTGTCCTTATGTCAGCTACTCTAACAGCATTGTCGTGCCCGGTGTATGTCTTGACGATTCTGCCCAATGCCCACTGTAGCGGTGGCAGATTGTCTTCTTGAATTATCACCATCATACCTTGTTTAACGTTTTCTGATTGTTCCTTCCACTTGTTCCTGTGTTGTAGCTCATGCAGGTACTCTCGTGACCACCGCCTCCAGAATTCGTGTTTTAGATGAGACACTAACTTCCACCTTGTTAGCAGAGAGATATTGTTCTGTGTGGCATATGAATCGACTGATGATGTCAGCGGTTCGCCAATCAGGAAGTGTCCTGGCGTTAGTGCGGTTATATCTTCTGGGTTGGTAGACACAGGCGTTAATGGTCTAGAGTTAAGTATTGCTTCTATTTCAACCATTACTGTTTCCAGTTCTTCGTATGTTAACGAAGCGTTGGCCACACCTTTGACGAATAGTGTTTTGGCAGATTTCACTGCTGCTTCCCATAGTCCGCCGAAATGAGGAGCTCTTGGTGGTATGAAATTAAATTTGATTCCCTTATTGCTGCAATTTCTCGTTATGGCTTCTTGGGCTTTTTGTGTATGAATCACTTCCTTTAACGCTGATAGTTGGTTATTGGCACCTACAAAATTTGTTGCGTTGTCACAGTAAATATTCTGGCAGCGTCCTCGTCGGCCGATAAACCTTTTTAAGCATCCGACAAAGGCATCTGTGGTGAGATCGCTGACAATTTCTAAGTGTATCGCCTTTGTTGCAAAGCAGCAGAATACTGCCACGTAGGTTTTTTGTGGTCTTTTTCCTCGAATTTTGAAATGAGTCCAGAATGGACCGCAGAAGTCTACTCCTGAATTCATAAAAGGTCGAGTAGGCTGTACCCTTGCCGCAGGCAAATCTCCCATGATCTGTTGGCATAACCTGGGCCTTATCTTTGTGCAGCGAATGCAGTTGTGCACAATCGTCCGGGCCATAGACTTTGACTTGATGATCCAGAACTGTTGCTGAAGTTGTTCCACTAGTGTCTTAACTCCACAGTGAAAATGCTCTTCGTGAAACCATTTTATGAGCAATTTTGTTAATGGATTATTGTATGGAATGATCATTGGATGTTTGGCATCGTAAGAAATGTTGGATGCCTCGAGACGTCCTCTTACTCGGAGCACCCCTTCGTCGTCCAAGAATGGATGGAGGCTGCTTAGCTGACTGTTTTTGTTGAGCTGGAAATTCTTCTTTATTAGCGTGACTTCCTCCTTAAAATCTGACCACTGCATGGCACGAACTATCACTGAAAGCGCCCTTTTGAGTTCTATGGGTGTGAGAAAAATTTCGGTTTCGCGTTCTTGAACACTCTGTTTGGCATGCCGCTTGAACCTAATCATTTACGCAACAATTCTTGTTAACACTTTGAAGGAATTTTTGTTATTGATATTGTATATGATATCATCTGGCTTGTTCTCGACAGTGGCAGCTGCGGATACTGCCACCTGTCTTCTTTCTAAGTTGTTATCTGACTCTGGTTTGTTTGAATATTTCTTGGGCCATCCTTCTACCTTTCCATGCAAAAAGATTGGTCCGTATAACCATAGATTGCAACTGGGTAATTCAGACGGAAATAGGCCTCTCGATAGAACGTCAGCTGGATTTTGCTTGGAAGCAACGTGCCGCCATTGTGCTGGCGAAGAAAGCTCTTGAATCCTTGCGGTTCTGTTAGCGATAAATGTTTTTAGGGTTGATGAACTGGAATTTATCCATGAAAGAACAATTTCTGAATCGGTCCAGAAATAAACCGGAGCATCTGCCAACTTCAAGTCTTGCTTTACCCTTGTTGCTAGCTGTGCACTGAGGAGTGCAGCGCAGAGTTCTAATCTTGGTATGGTTTGTGTTTTTAGAGGGGCCACACGAGATTTTGAGCATAATAGACGTACAATGATTGTTCCGTTCTTGTCAATGGATCTGACATAAACGGCGGCTCCGTATGCCTTTTCTGAGGCATCAGCAAAAGAATGTATCTGCGAGGAACTTCTTGTTCCTTGTTGAAAGATGTGCCTTGGAAGATGCGTGTTGGCTACTTGTTTCAACTCTTCGCAGAATCTTGTCCATTTGAGGCGTAATTCTGGGGTTAACTCGTCATCCCATTTTAAATTTGTTTGCCACAGTTGCTGAATGAGGATTTTGGCAGTGACAACTACTGGAGATAGTAATCCTAATGGGTCAAAAATTTTTGCAACATCTGATACAACCGTTCGCTTGGTAATTCTTGTGGCCGGTACGATGTTGACCTTTACGCAAAATTTGTCGGTTTTTGGTAACCATGTCAATCCTAATGTTTTAACTGCGCTGTTGATGTCATCGTCAAAATCAAGATTGACTTCTTGGTCTTCGGCTGGAACTGACTGCAGTAATTTTGGGTGATTAGCGCACCATTTGCGCAACCGTAGTCCACCTTGTTGTAATATTTTTGTAAGTTGTTCTTGTGTTTCCAATGCTGTGGCTAGACTGTCGGATCCTGTGAGACAATCATCAACATAGAAATCATTTAACAGCGCGTCAGATCCGAGTAGATATTGAGAACTGTTTTCCTTGCCTAGCTGCTGGAGGCATTTTGTTGATAAATAAGGTGCTGACCGAGTGCCGTATGTTACCGTGTTAAGCTGGTAGTATTGTAGCACTTTTGTGGCGTCCTTCCTCCAAACTATGAGTTGATATTTCCGGTCTTCAGGATGGACCAGGATTTGTCTATACATCTTTTGTATATCTGAGGTGAAGACAAATCGTGGACATCGGAATCGTAGTAGCAATGTAAAGAGTTCACTTTGAATAGTTGGTCCTGTGTACATTAAGTCATTGAGTGCTAACCCTGTAGATGTTTTTGATGAGGCATCGAACACTACTCTTAATTTTGTGGTAGAACTCTCAGGTCTTACCACGCAATGGTGCGGGATAAAGTAACATGATTGTAATATGCTTGCTTTGTCGATCCTTGTCATATGACCCAATGATTCATATTCATCCATGAACTCAGTATATTGTATTTTTAGGTTGGGGTCCTTTGCAAGACGTCGTTCTAGTGCGTAAAACCGATTGACTGCAATTTGCTTTGATTCACTTAGCAAAGACGGGCTATCTGCAAAGGGGAGTTTTACTACGAACCTTCCTTGGCTGTTTCGTATTGTGTTTAGCGCAAAATGTGATTCACAGAGTTTTTCAGCTGTTGTAAGCACTTTGTGATCCGTCGGATTTTCTTCCAATTGCCAAAATCTTTCCACCTTTCGGGTTAAGTCATTGTCATCTTCGGTACATATTCCGCATGTTGCAAATAACGATTTGCTGTCGCTTACCTTCCCGGCCAGAATCCATCCGAATACTGTGTTCTGTAAGGTGGGGAGTCCTTTTGTAAGAGAGATGCGTATGTTACCAGCAAATCATGATAAAACTCTGCTCCAATGAGAACGTCAATCTTTGCAGGGAAGTTGAAATGTGGATCTGCTAATCCAATATTGTTTGGTATGGGCCAATTTGAAGTATCCAATCGCTGTGTTGGATGTTCAGGAATAATGCGCGATAGAACAAAGGCTTCTAGTCGAGTTGAATACTTGCTGATGCGTGATTGTAATTTGACGTTCACGCGTGTTCGGGCTTCTCTCTTTCCATTGCCTATGCCTTCAATCAACATTGCTGCTGGTTTGAGCTGCAACCCTAGTTGCTTTGCAACTCTTTCCGTGATGAGATTGACTTGTGATCCTGAATCCAAGATGGCCTTACATTCTATTGCCTGTCCATTACTAGCGATGAGTCTGATGACTGCAGTACTGAGGAGAACATAACCGTTATTCTTGGATTCCTTTGTTGTTGCCAGGGTGGTGGCCTGTTGATTGCTTTTAGTTTGTGGTGCGTGACTGGGGGTTAATGACGAATGTCCTGATTGTTCGACATGTAGTAGTGTATTGTGTTTTTTAGCACACCTTGTGCAATTCCGTGATTTGCATTCCAACGCGCGATGATCCGCCTTGAAGCAGTTTGTGCAGAGGTTGTGAGTTTTGACCCAATTCCACCTTTGATGAATGTTCGCATTTAAAAATGTTTTGCATGCATAGATTTTATGATCTTTTTGCTTACAAATCACGCACCTTTCTTCGTTGCTTGAAGGGATTGTGGCTGTTGCACTTGTCCGAGTTGACGATGATTCTCCTCTTCCACGAGCTTCGAATGATTGGAATCTACGCTCTAGGAACTTGAATATTTCATCTATGGTGAGTAATCGCTTGTTGTCGTCCAAGCTCTGCTCAAATGCTGTTTGAGAGTCTTGATCCATTTTTTGTAGTAGTATGTGACTCAGGATGACGTCCCAATGTTGAACCGGAATACCTTGAGCCTTAAGTCCATGAATGCATTCTTTTGTGATATCGTGAAGAGCCTTCAATGCAGATGATGACTCTTTTTTAAGTGACGATTGTGACATCAGTTTGTTTAGTAATGTCGTCACCAGAAGTCTTTTGTTATCATAACGACTAGTGATGATTGACCAAGCATGTGTGTTGTTACTTCCGGTTGATGGAAGGTGCTTGATTAAATTTCGTGGTTCGCTCTCTAAGAAAGTTGTCAAGTAATGCATTTTTTTTGCATCGATAGTTTGCGGGTTCGTGGCATCACCGTTTTTAGGTATTGGCTGGAGATTCCTAACCTTCCACAAGATGGAAATACTCCTGTCCTGTAGGAGATGTTGAAGAGGTTACGCAATGACGGAGCCAAGGTTGAAGCAAACGTTTTAGTAGAATTGGTGGCATGCCATCGGGACCAGAGGCTTTTTAAATTTGCGAGAACCCTTTTAAATAATCGTGTTCGAAAATAAATCTCATGCATTGCAGATAATGTATTCACAACAAAAAGCAGTGGCTGATTGCTAGATGGGATTTTGAAGTTCTTTGAAAACAATCCAGCAACAGGTTCGCTTTATCAACCGTCAGTGAATATTTGGTCATCTTTTAAAAGAGCTGGAATAGACGAAGGCGTCCGATTCTATACCATGTTAACAAATGACCAAAAGTTTTTGCTCCCTTTGGGACAGAGAAGAACCTGTTCTCTAACGCGAGTCTCGTGCAAAAACTTTTATCGCTTTAAAACTTCATTACAGCTATTCCTAGCCTTAATGCGAAGTCTTTTGGTATAAGCATTCTTATTAGAGTGCCAATTCTGAAAGGCTTCCTTTTTGGAACTGACTGCAATCCTGCATGTCTCATTAAACCAGGAGTGGTCTTTTGGTTTAATGCTACGCCTTTTATTGGGGATGAAAGACCTCATACCCAATAAAATAATTTCTTGCGCCATTAGAGCCGCGGCATTCACGTTTCTATCAGCGATCATAGTTTGCAATTGAAGTTGCGGTAAAAATTTGTTTAACGCAACCCAATTTGCCCTTTCATAAAACCAAGGTATCTTCTTCGGGGCTTTAGGCGTAGAGGAGTGTAGGTTAGAATATGAAAAAGCAGCAGACATGGTTCTGTGGTCCGAATTACCAAGAGGTGCGTTGACACTCAATTCATATTTCTCATGATGAGAAGTCAGAAGAAAATTTAGGACTTTTTGGCTTCGCAAACCAACTCTGGTTGGTTCTTTCACTAATTGAATCAGTTGATTCGATTCAGAAAAAAGCTCAACATATTATCCTTCTGGTGTTGTTTGACCCAA
Source organism: Tetanocera ferruginea (assembly GCA_958299015.1). NCBI lineage: Eukaryota > Metazoa > Arthropoda > Insecta > Diptera > Sciomyzidae > Tetanocera > Tetanocera ferruginea. The sequence goes on from OY282640.1 coordinate 108,603,429, forward strand.
ATGACATAACCAAGCCAGGTTGTGGACATTAAAATCGGCGGCAACAACGATTTCACTGTCAGGGAACAACCCCAAAATATGCGTAATCGAATCAGAGAGAGAGAGTCCAGTTTGTTGAAAGTTGACTCCCTTCCTAAATTTGGACTTCTATATACCTAGCAGAAGTTTAGCAATCCACATAGAGCTAAACTCGGGATCGGTCACACTCAGACCCGGTTGGCATCGGTACGCTACATCTGCACGAATGTAAAGGGCGGTGCCCCTACGCTAAGAAAACAATAGCAGTAAGTGATACACAGGTGCATGAAAAACCAGTGGATCTAAATCCTCGTTCACCTGGTTTTCACTTATTGCCATTAGACTGAGAAAAAATTCGTTCTCAGTCCACGAATATTGCAAAAATCTATGTGAAAATGACTCGACATCTTCGCACAATGCAAATCATAAACAAAACAAGGGCATAAAAGGTAATTGGTTGCTACTGCAAAAAAGATTAAATACTGTGAGCATAGAACAAATTTGTTGAATCCCTTGTTGAGTTTGTCAATACAGGTGCGTGTACCAATATTGACCTAACGGAAATTGTTGTAGAATTGCACAGGCACTTGAACCTTGTACAATTGTTGCTACAGATGAATGTTAATAAAAACGGTGTTTTATTTTGATTTGAGATATTACTACTGATCTTTATTGCTTAGTATAAGAGCTTATATACAATTTTTACTTATAATACGTTTACAACAGTAACAAGAATAAAACGAAATATTAACTAAGTTGTTGTTGTTGTTATTCAGCGTCAGCACAAATATGGTTTAGTTGTTACCGATATTGAAATTAATGAGTGGTTGTTGGTGTAATTTTGCATCAGCAAAATATAAATATGGTTCAAGTACTAATAATAACATCGATATTCAACAATATGCAAATACAGCACAACTGAGTAGTAAAACAAAAGTGTGTCATCGCGACCTACGTCTACACCTGGAAGCAACTTTTAAGTGTTGACACACATTTGTGGATTAATTTGGTTGCGCGTTGAGTTGAATTAAGGTGGTCAGATGTATGCATCTGAACATATTCCCCGGCGTTGAGCGATGTCGATCAACCTTTATTTTAGTAAACGGTGATGAATTCTGTGCCATCTTGTAGACTTGTATCAGGTGTATTGACGTGAATTCTCGGGGCGGGCTGTGGTGCAGAAATACCGATGCTACGTGACTTTTGGCATCGTTTCCAAGCAACCCAGGAGAGGATACATATGATGAAAATAACGCAGGAATAACTTATTGTATAATGATGAATGTCATGAGGTCGAATTTTGTTGGGTAAATCAACTCGAAGACTTGAGAGTTCATGCTGTATTGCTGATAACTGCGTTATCTGCGGGATATAATGTAGGGAAATGTTGTTGACTGTTGTTGTCGGTTTTGAAGGGAAACTTAAGTCAGCTGTGAGCACATTTGGTATGTATGATTTGAGGCTGGTTGATTTAAGCGTTTTGTGACCTTGAATGGTGATTAGCGGTTGTTTAATGATGCAATTTTCATTCATTGATAAAAGTCCAGACCGTTGAATAGTGACTGGTGTTAAAATTGCGTCACATACTGCGTTTACCACCACCTTGTCTTTGACGGAATAGATCCATGAGTTGAGGTTATGTAATTGAAGCCAGTGGGGCCCAGCTTCTGTGTGTTCAATAGAACATGATGTATTTGTTGTAATGTGGTTTAGTAAGTTTAATTCACACACTGCGATGGTGGATCCTTTTTTATACAGCGGGTGATTTTGTTGACATAAGTAGTGGTCTCTTTCAGTTGATGTGCATATTCTTAAGTCGGCTTCCTTTAATGGGAAATATTGATCTCGATGCAGGTTGACAATCAAGTATGGGAACGGTGAATGAATTTTGACAAATGAATTGTTAAGTTGCCATGGCACCGGAATAAGATGTAGTAGTTCAAAGTCTTCAGTGGATATTAATGGTAGCTTCAGTTTAAAAATCACATAATTTGTAGTGACACGTCCTTCGATTGACATCAGATTGTACAATTGTATTAATTCCTCGGTGGGTAGCTTAAGATGGCTCGGAAGATTTGCTTTAATGTTGATAAGCTCACGTTGTAACTGCACAGGTGAGAGGAGCTCTGGGCTTAGCTTTCCATGGTGAGTATCTGTCAATATGTCGAGAAGTGAGTCTTGAATGCGTTGGACATATAATATCTCCACTGTGGTTTGAAGAGCCAGTTCAAGAACGAATTGAGAAATACTTTGGTTGCCTAGTTCTTGTTGGACGTTGTCAAACCGATTATTTAAGTTGGTCATTAATTTTTCAACCTTTAGAAATTCTCCTTCAATATCTTGTTGATTCTTTTTCATTATATTTATCGTGCTGTCCAAAAACGAGGTCTGATTTTGAAATAGACCTTCAAGATGATCTTCATTTTGACGAATTTTTTCTATCGTGTTGGCGGCTTCTTCTGCGTACTGTGAATCAAGAACTCCGAATAGTGAATGAGCCACATTGCCGACGACGTTGAACGCACCTCTTCGTGATCGAGATGTATCGTGAATTTTGAGAAGCTGATTTTTCTGAATGATTTCATCCATTAAGCGTTTAAGTAACATTACTATTATAGGGCAATGTTTCGATGTTTGTATAGCCGCACAATATTTTTTCAAGACGCTTGGGTAGTTTTTCATTATGTCCAATTCTTTCCAGTATGTTTGCATGTTAATATATGTGACCAGGTTCCATTCGCTGGTAATGATTCCAGCAGAGCCGAGTTTTTCGAAGTAAATGCCAGGATCGGATGCAAATGGATGAACCTCTATTGGGGATGGAGTAGCAGACGGCAAGAATAAACAAGTCAATAAGACGGTCATGAGTGCTGAACTTGTGCTGACTCGTGTTCGTTTTGGTTGTTGGGGACCGTCGTTTGGATTTGAGTGCTTGATCTTCTTTTGCGTGTTTGTTATTTCAGTATGCCTGACCTCAGAGTTGATTTGTCGAGAATCACTACGGTGTTCTTCCTGGTCAGGTGTCTGAATTGGCAACGGCGCAAGCCTGTGTATCGGACGTTTCAGTATGCCAGTTACTGTCCTTATGTCAGCTACTCTAACAGCATTGTCGTGCCCGGTGTATGTCTTGACGATTCTGCCCAATGCCCACTGTAGCGGTGGCAGATTGTCTTCTTGAATTATCACCATCATACCTTGTTTAACGTTTTCTGATTGTTCCTTCCACTTGTTCCTGTGTTGTAGCTCATGCAGGTACTCTCGTGACCACCGCCTCCAGAATTCGTGTTTTAGATGAGACACTAACTTCCACCTTGTTAGCAGAGAGATATTGTTCTGTGTGGCATATGAATCGACTGATGATGTCAGCGGTTCGCCAATCAGGAAGTGTCCTGGCGTTAGTGCGGTTATATCTTCTGGGTTGGTAGACACAGGCGTTAATGGTCTAGAGTTAAGTATTGCTTCTATTTCAACCATTACTGTTTCCAGTTCTTCGTATGTTAACGAAGCGTTGGCCACACCTTTGACGAATAGTGTTTTGGCAGATTTCACTGCTGCTTCCCATAGTCCGCCGAAATGAGGAGCTCTTGGTGGTATGAAATTAAATTTGATTCCCTTATTGCTGCAATTTCTCGTTATGGCTTCTTGGGCTTTTTGTGTATGAATCACTTCCTTTAACGCTGATAGTTGGTTATTGGCACCTACAAAATTTGTTGCGTTGTCACAGTAAATATTCTGGCAGCGTCCTCGTCGGCCGATAAACCTTTTTAAGCATCCGACAAAGGCATCTGTGGTGAGATCGCTGACAATTTCTAAGTGTATCGCCTTTGTTGCAAAGCAGCAGAATACTGCCACGTAGGTTTTTTGTGGTCTTTTTCCTCGAATTTTGAAATGAGTCCAGAATGGACCGCAGAAGTCTACTCCTGAATTCATAAAAGGTCGAGTAGGCTGTACCCTTGCCGCAGGCAAATCTCCCATGATCTGTTGGCATAACCTGGGCCTTATCTTTGTGCAGCGAATGCAGTTGTGCACAATCGTCCGGGCCATAGACTTTGACTTGATGATCCAGAACTGTTGCTGAAGTTGTTCCACTAGTGTCTTAACTCCACAGTGAAAATGCTCTTCGTGAAACCATTTTATGAGCAATTTTGTTAATGGATTATTGTATGGAATGATCATTGGATGTTTGGCATCGTAAGAAATGTTGGATGCCTCGAGACGTCCTCTTACTCGGAGCACCCCTTCGTCGTCCAAGAATGGATGGAGGCTGCTTAGCTGACTGTTTTTGTTGAGCTGGAAATTCTTCTTTATTAGCGTGACTTCCTCCTTAAAATCTGACCACTGCATGGCACGAACTATCACTGAAAGCGCCCTTTTGAGTTCTATGGGTGTGAGAAAAATTTCGGTTTCGCGTTCTTGAACACTCTGTTTGGCATGCCGCTTGAACCTAATCATTTACGCAACAATTCTTGTTAACACTTTGAAGGAATTTTTGTTATTGATATTGTATATGATATCATCTGGCTTGTTCTCGACAGTGGCAGCTGCGGATACTGCCACCTGTCTTCTTTCTAAGTTGTTATCTGACTCTGGTTTGTTTGAATATTTCTTGGGCCATCCTTCTACCTTTCCATGCAAAAAGATTGGTCCGTATAACCATAGATTGCAACTGGGTAATTCAGACGGAAATAGGCCTCTCGATAGAACGTCAGCTGGATTTTGCTTGGAAGCAACGTGCCGCCATTGTGCTGGCGAAGAAAGCTCTTGAATCCTTGCGGTTCTGTTAGCGATAAATGTTTTTAGGGTTGATGAACTGGAATTTATCCATGAAAGAACAATTTCTGAATCGGTCCAGAAATAAACCGGAGCATCTGCCAACTTCAAGTCTTGCTTTACCCTTGTTGCTAGCTGTGCACTGAGGAGTGCAGCGCAGAGTTCTAATCTTGGTATGGTTTGTGTTTTTAGAGGGGCCACACGAGATTTTGAGCATAATAGACGTACAATGATTGTTCCGTTCTTGTCAATGGATCTGACATAAACGGCGGCTCCGTATGCCTTTTCTGAGGCATCAGCAAAAGAATGTATCTGCGAGGAACTTCTTGTTCCTTGTTGAAAGATGTGCCTTGGAAGATGCGTGTTGGCTACTTGTTTCAACTCTTCGCAGAATCTTGTCCATTTGAGGCGTAATTCTGGGGTTAACTCGTCATCCCATTTTAAATTTGTTTGCCACAGTTGCTGAATGAGGATTTTGGCAGTGACAACTACTGGAGATAGTAATCCTAATGGGTCAAAAATTTTTGCAACATCTGATACAACCGTTCGCTTGGTAATTCTTGTGGCCGGTACGATGTTGACCTTTACGCAAAATTTGTCGGTTTTTGGTAACCATGTCAATCCTAATGTTTTAACTGCGCTGTTGATGTCATCGTCAAAATCAAGATTGACTTCTTGGTCTTCGGCTGGAACTGACTGCAGTAATTTTGGGTGATTAGCGCACCATTTGCGCAACCGTAGTCCACCTTGTTGTAATATTTTTGTAAGTTGTTCTTGTGTTTCCAATGCTGTGGCTAGACTGTCGGATCCTGTGAGACAATCATCAACATAGAAATCATTTAACAGCGCGTCAGATCCGAGTAGATATTGAGAACTGTTTTCCTTGCCTAGCTGCTGGAGGCATTTTGTTGATAAATAAGGTGCTGACCGAGTGCCGTATGTTACCGTGTTAAGCTGGTAGTATTGTAGCACTTTTGTGGCGTCCTTCCTCCAAACTATGAGTTGATATTTCCGGTCTTCAGGATGGACCAGGATTTGTCTATACATCTTTTGTATATCTGAGGTGAAGACAAATCGTGGACATCGGAATCGTAGTAGCAATGTAAAGAGTTCACTTTGAATAGTTGGTCCTGTGTACATTAAGTCATTGAGTGCTAACCCTGTAGATGTTTTTGATGAGGCATCGAACACTACTCTTAATTTTGTGGTAGAACTCTCAGGTCTTACCACGCAATGGTGCGGGATAAAGTAACATGATTGTAATATGCTTGCTTTGTCGATCCTTGTCATATGACCCAATGATTCATATTCATCCATGAACTCAGTATATTGTATTTTTAGGTTGGGGTCCTTTGCAAGACGTCGTTCTAGTGCGTAAAACCGATTGACTGCAATTTGCTTTGATTCACTTAGCAAAGACGGGCTATCTGCAAAGGGGAGTTTTACTACGAACCTTCCTTGGCTGTTTCGTATTGTGTTTAGCGCAAAATGTGATTCACAGAGTTTTTCAGCTGTTGTAAGCACTTTGTGATCCGTCGGATTTTCTTCCAATTGCCAAAATCTTTCCACCTTTCGGGTTAAGTCATTGTCATCTTCGGTACATATTCCGCATGTTGCAAATAACGATTTGCTGTCGCTTACCTTCCCGGCCAGAATCCATCCGAATACTGTGTTCTGTAAGGTGGGGAGTCCTTTTGTAAGAGAGATGCGTATGTTACCAGCAAATCATGATAAAACTCTGCTCCAATGAGAACGTCAATCTTTGCAGGGAAGTTGAAATGTGGATCTGCTAATCCAATATTGTTTGGTATGGGCCAATTTGAAGTATCCAATCGCTGTGTTGGATGTTCAGGAATAATGCGCGATAGAACAAAGGCTTCTAGTCGAGTTGAATACTTGCTGATGCGTGATTGTAATTTGACGTTCACGCGTGTTCGGGCTTCTCTCTTTCCATTGCCTATGCCTTCAATCAACATTGCTGCTGGTTTGAGCTGCAACCCTAGTTGATTTGCAACTCTTTCCGTGATGAGATTGACTTGTGATCCTGAATCCAAGATGGCCTTACATTCTATTGCCTGTCCATTACTAGCGATGAGTCTGATGACTGCAGTACTGAGGAGAACATAACCGTTATTCTTGGATTCCTTTGTTGTTGCCAGGGTGGTGGCCTGTTGATTGCTTTTAGTTTGTGGTGCGTGACTGGGGGTTAATGACGAATGTCCTGATTGTTCGACATGTAGTAGTGTATTGTGTTTTTTAGCACACCTTGTGCAATTCCGTGATTTGCATTCCAACGCGCGATGATCCGCCTTGAAGCAGTTTGTGCAGAGGTTGTGAGTTTTGACCCAATTCCACCTTTGATGAATGTTCGCATTTAAAAATGTTTTGCATGCATAGATTTTATGATCTTTTTGCTTACAAATCACGCACCTTTCTTCGTTGCTTGAAGGGATTGTGGCTGTTGCACTTGTCCGAGTTGACGATGATTCTCCTCTTCCACGAGCTTCGAATGATTGGAATCTACGCTCTAGGAACTTGAATATTTCATCTATGGTGAGTAATCGCTTGTTGTCGTCCAAGCTCTGCTCAAATGCTGTTTGAGAGTCTTGATCCATTTTTTGTAGTAGTATGTGACTCAGGATGACGTCCCAATGTTGAACCGGAATACCTTGAGCCTTAAGTCCATGAATGCATTCTTTTGTGATATCGTGAAGAGCCTTCAATGCAGATGATGACTCTTTTTTAAGTGACGATTGTGACATCAGTTTGTTTAGTAATGTCGTCACCAGAAGTCTTTTGTTATCATAACGACTAGTGATGATTGACCAAGCATGTGTGTTGTTACTTCCGGTTGATGGAAGGTGCTTGATTAAATTTCGTGGTTCGCTCTCTAAGAAAGTTGTCAAGTAATGCATTTTTTTTGCATCGATAGTTTGCGGGTTCGTGGCATCACCGTTTTTAGGTATTGGCTGGAGATTCCTAACCTTCCACAAGATGGAAATACTCCTGTCCTGTAGGAGATGTTGAAGAGGTTACGCAATGACGGAGCCAAGGTTGAAGCAAACGTTTTAGTAGAATTGGTGGCATGCCATCGGGACCAGAGGCTTTTTAAATTTGCGAGAACCCTTTTAAATAATCGTGTTCGAAAATAAATCTCATGCATTGCAGATAATGTATTCACAACAAAAAGCAGTGGCTGATTGCTAGATGGGATTTTGAAGTTCTTTGAAAACAATCCAGCAACAGGTTCGCTTTATCAACCGTCAGTGAATATTTGGTCATCTTTTAAAAGAGCTGGAATAGACGAAGGCGTCCGATTCTATACCATGTTAACAAATGACCAAAAGTTTTTGCTCCCTTTGGGACAGAGAAGAACCTGTTCTCTAACGCGAGTCTCGTGCAAAAACTTTTATCGCTTTAAAACTTCATTACAGCTATTCCTAGCCTTAATGCGAAGTCTTTTGGTATAAGCATTCTTATTAGAGTGCCAATTCTGAAAGGCTTCCTTTTTGGAACTGACTGCAATCCTGCATGTCTCATTAAACCAGGAGTGGTCTTTTGGTTTAATGCTACGCCTTTTATTGGGGATGAAAGACCTCATACCCAATAAAATAATTTCTTGCGCCATTAGAGCCGCGGCATTCACGTTTCTATCAGCGATCATAGTTTGCAATTGAAGTTGCGGTAAAAATTTGTTTAACGCAACCCAATTTGCCCTTTCATAAAACCAAGGTATCTTCTTCGGGGCTTTAGGCGTAGAGGAGTGTAGGTTAGAATATGAAAAAGCAGCAGACATGGTTCTGTGGTCCGAATTACCAAGAGGTGCGTTGACACTCAATTCATATTTCTCATGATGAGAAGTCAGAAGAAAATTTAGGACTTTTTGGCTTCGCAAACCAACTCTGGTTGGTTCTTTCACTAATTGAATCAGTTGATTCGATTCAGAAAAAAGCTCAACATATTATCCTTCTGGTGTTGTTTGACCCAAATGACATAACCAAGCCAGGTTGTGGACATTAAAATCGGCGGCAACAACGATTTCACTGTCAGGGAACAACCCCAAAATATGCGTAATCGAATCAGAGAGAGAGAGTCCAGTTTGTTGAAAGTTGACTCCCTTCCTAAATTTGGACTTCTATATACCTAGCAGAAGTTTAGCAATCCACATAGAGCTAAACTCGGGATCGGTCACACTCAGACCCGGTTGGCATCGGTACGCTACATCTGCACGAATGTAAAGGGCGGTGCCCCTACGCTAAGAAAACAATAGCAGTAAGTGATACACAGGTGCATGAAAAACCAGTGGATCTAAATCCTCGTTCACCTGGTTTTCACTTATTGCCATTAGACTGAGAAAAAATTCGTTCTCAGTCCACGAATATTGCAAAAATCTATGTGAAAATGACTCGACATCTTCGCACAATGCAAATCATAAACAAAACAAGGGCATAAAAGGTAATTGGTTGCTACTGCAAAAAAGATTAAATACTGTGAGCATAGAACAAATTTGTTGAATCCCTTGTTGAGTTTGTCAATACAGGTGCGTGTACCAATATTGACCTAACGGAAATTGTTGTAGAATTGCACAGGCACTTGAACCTTGTACAATTGTTGCTACAGATGAATGTTAATAAAAACGGTGTTTTATTTTGATTTGAGATATTACTACTGATCTTTATTGCTTAGTATAAGAGCTTATATACAATTTTTACTTATAATACGTTTACAACAGTAACAAGAATAAAACGAAATATTAACTAAGTTGTTGTTGTTGTTATTCAGCGTCAGCACAAATATGGTTTAGTTGTTACCGATATTGAAATTAATGAGTGGTTGTTGGTGTAATTTTGCATCAGCAAAATATAAATATGGTTCAAGTACTAATAATAACATCGATATTCAACAATATGCAAATACAGCACAACTGAGTAGTAAAACAAAAGTGTGTCATCGCGACCTACGTCTACACCTGGAAGCAACTTTTAAGTGTTGACACACATTTGTGGATTATTTTGGTTGCGCGTTGAGTTGAATTAAGGTGGTCAGATGTATGCATCTGAACATATTCCCCGGCGTTGAGCGATGTCGATCAACCTTTATTTTAGTAAACGGTGATGAATTCTGTGCCATCTTGTAGACTTGTATCAGGTGTATTGACGTGAATTCTCGGGGCGGGCTGTGGTGCAGAAATACCGATGCTACGTGACTTTTGGCATCGTTTCCAAGCAACCCAGGAGAGGATACATATGATGAAAATAACGCAGGAATAACTTATTGTATAATGATGAATGTCATGAGGTCGAATTTTGTTGGGTAAATCAACTCGAAGACTTGAGAGTTCATGCTGTATTGCTGATAACTGCGTTATCTGCGGGATATAATGTAGGGAAATGTTGTTGACTGTTGTTGTCGGTTTTGAAGGGAAACTTAAGTCAGCTGTGAGCACATTTGGTATGTATGATTTGAGGCTGGTTGATTTAAGCGTTTTGTGACCTTGAATGGTGATTAGCGGTTGTTTAATGATGCAATTTTCATTCATTGATAAAAGTCCAGACCGTTGAATAGTGACTGGTGTTAAAATTGCGTCACATACTGCGTTTACCACCACCTTGTCTTTGACGGAATAGATCCATGAGTTGAGGTTATGTAATTGAAGCCAGTGGGGCCCAGCTTCTGTGTGTTCAATAGAACATGATGTATTTGTTGTAATGTGGTTTAGTAAGTTTAATTCACACACTGCGATGGTGGATCCTTTTTTATACAGCGGGTGATTTTGTTGACATAAGTAGTGGTCTCTTTCAGTTGATGTGCATATTCTTAAGTCGGCTTCCTTTAATGGGAAATATTGATCTCGATGCAGGTTGACAATCAAGTATGGGAACGGTGAATGAATTTTGACAAATGAATTGTTAAGTTGCCATGGCACCGGAATAAGATGTAGTAGTTCAAAGTCTTCAGTGGATATTAATGGTAGCTTCAGTTTAAAAATCACATAATTTGTAGTGACACGTCCTTCGATTGACATCAGATTGTACAATTGTATTAATTCCTCGGTGGGTAGCTTAAGATGGCTCGGAAGATTTGCTTTAATGTTGATAAGCTCACGTTGTAACTGCACAGGTGAGAGGAGCTCTGGGCTTAGCTTTCCATGGTGAGTATCTGTCAATATGTCGAGAAGTGAGTCTTGAATGCGTTGGACATATAATATCTCCACTGTGGTTTGAAGAGCCAGTTCAAGAACGAATTGAGAAATACTTTGGTTGCCTAGTTCTTGTTGGACGTTGTCAAACCGATTATTTAAGTTGGTCATTAATTTTTCAACCTTTAGAAATTCTCCTTCAATATCTTGTTGATTCTTTTTCATTATATTTATCGTGCTGTCCAAAAACGAGGTCTGATTTTGAAATAGACCTTCAAGATGATCTTCATTTTGACGAATTTTTTCTATCGTGTTGGCGGCTTCTTCTGCGTACTGTGAATCAAGAACTCCGAATAGTGAATGAGCCACATTCCCGACGACGTTGAACGCACCTCTTCGTGATCGAGATGTATCGTGAATTTTGAGAAGCTGATTTTTCTGAATGATTTCATCCATTAAGCGTTTAAGTAACATTACTATTATAGGGCAATGTTTCGATGTTTGTATAGCCGCACAATATTTTTTCAAGACGCTTGGGTAGTTTTTCATTATGTCCAATTCTTTCCAGTATGTTTGCATGTTAATATATGTGACCAGGTTCCATTCGCTGGTAATGATTCCAGCAGAGCCGAGTTTTTCGAAGTAAATGCCAGGATAGGATGCAAATGGATGAACCTCTATTGGGGATGGAGTAGCAGACGGCAAGAATAAACAAGTCAATAAGACGGTCATGAGTGCTGAACTTGTGCTGACTCGTGTTCGTTTTGGTTGTTGGGGACCGTCGTTTGGATTTGAGTGCTTGATCTTCTTTTGCGTGTTTGTTATTTCAGTATGCCTGACCTCAGAGTTGATTTGTCGAGAATCACTACGGTGTTCTTCCTGGTCAGGTGTCTGAATTGGCAACGGCGCAAGCCTGTGTATCGGACGTTTCAGTATGCCAGTTACTGTCCTTATGTCAGCTACTCTAACAGCATTGTCGTGCCCGGTGTATGTCTTGACGATTCTGCCCAATGCCCACTGTAGCGGTGGCAGATTGTCTTCTTGAATTATCACCATCATACCTTGTTTAACGTTTTCTGATTGTTCCTTCCACTTGTTCCTGTGTTGTAGCTCATGCAGGTACTCTCGTGACCACCGCCTCCAGAATTCGTGTTTTAGATGAGACACTAACTTCCACCTTGTTAGCAGAGAGATATTGTTCTGTGTGGCATATGAATCGACTGATGATGTCAGCGGTTCGCCAATCAGGAAGTGTCCTGGCGTTAGTGCGGTTATATCTTCTGGGTTGGTAGACACAGGCGTTAATGGTCTAGAGTTAAGTATTGCTTCTATTTCAACCATTACTGTTTCCAGTTCTTCGTATGTTAACGAAGCGTTGGCCACACCTTTGACGAATAGTGTTTTGGCAGATTTCACTGCTGCTTCCCATAGTCCGCCGAAATGAGGAGCTCTTGGTGGTATGAAATTAAATTTGATTCCCTTATTGCTGCAATTTCTCGTTATGGCTTCTTGGGCTTTTTGTGTATGAATCACTTCCTTTAACGCTGATAGTTGGTTATTGGCACCTACAAAATTTGTTGCGTTGTCACAGTAAATATTCTGGCAGCGTCCTCGTCGGCCGATAAACCTTTTTAAGCATCCGACAAAGGCATCTGTGGTGAGATCGCTGACAATTTCTAAGTGTATCGCCTTTGTTGCAAAGCAGCAGAATACTGCCACGTAGGTTTTTTGTGGTCTTTTTCCTCGAATTTTGAAATGAGTCCAGAATGGACCGCAGAAGTCTACTCCTGAATTCATAAAAGGTCGAGTAGGCTGTACCCTTGCCGCAGGCAAATCTCCCATGATCTGTTGGCATAACCTGGGCCTTATCTTCGTGCAGCGAATGCAGTTGTGCACAATCGTCCGGGCCATAGACTTTGACTTGATGATCCAGAACTGTTGCTGAAGTTGTTCCACTAGTGTCTTAACTCCACAGTGAAAATGCTCTTCGTGAAACCATTTTATGAGCAATTTTGTTAATGGATTATTGTATGGAATGATCATTGGATGTTTGGCATCGTAAGAAATGTTGGATGCCTCGAGACGTCCTCTTACTCGGAGCACCCCTTCGTCGTCCAAGAATGGATGGAGGCTGCTTAGCTGACTGTTTTTGTTGAGCTGGAAATTCTTCTTTATTAGCGTGACTTCCTCCTTAAAATCTGACCACTGCATGGCACGAACTATCACTGAAAGCGCCCTTTTGAGTTCTATGGGTGTGAGAAAAATTTCGGTTTCGCGTTCTTGAACACTCTGTTTGGCATGCCGCTTGAACCTAATCATTTACGCAACAATTCTTGTTAACACTTTGAAGGAATTTTTGTTATTGATATTGTATATGATATCATCTGGCTTGTTCTCGACAGTGGCAGCTGCGGATACTGCCACCTGTCTTCTTTCTAAGTTGTTATCTGACTCTGGTTTGTTTGAATATTTCTTGGGCCATCCTTCTACCTTTCCATGCAAAAAGATTGGTCCGTATAACCATAGATTGCAACTGGGTAATTCAGACGGAAATAGGCCTCTCGATAGAACGTCAGCTGGATTTTGCTTGGAAGCAACGTGCCGCCATTGTGCTGGCGAAGAAAGCTCTTGAATCCTTGCGGTTCTGTTAGCGATAAATGTTTTTAGGGTTGATGAACTGGAATTTATCCATGAAAGAACAATTTCTGAATCGGTCCAGAAATAAACCGGAGCATCTGCCAACTTCAAGTCTTGCTTTACCCTTGTTGCTAGCTGTGCACTGAGGAGTGCAGCGCAGAGTTCTAATCTTGGTATGGTTTGTGTTTTTAGAGGGGCCACACGAGATTTTGAGCATAATAGACGTACAATGATTGTTCCGTTCTTGTCAATGGATCTGACATAAACGGCGGCTCCGTATGCCTTTTCTGAGGCATCAGCAAAAGAATGTATCTGCGAGGAACTTCTTGTTCCTTGTTGAAAGATGTGCCTTGGAAGATGCGTGTTGGCTACTTGTTTCAACTCTTCGCAGAATCTTGTCCATTTGAGGCGTAATTCTGGGGTTAACTCGTCATCCCATTTTAAATTTGTTTGCCACAGTTGCTTAATGAGGATTTTGGCAGTGACAACTACTGGAGATAGTAATCCTAATGGGTCAAAAATTTTTGCAACATCTGATACAACCGTTCGCTTGGTAATTCTTGTGGCCGGTACGATGTTGACCTTTACGCAAAATTTGTCGGTTTTTGGTAACCATGTCAATCCTAATGTTTTAACTGCGCTGTCGATGTCATCGTCAAAATCAAGATTGACTTCTTGGTCTTCGGCTGGAACTGACTGCAGTAATTTTGGGTGATTAGCGCACCATTTGCGCAACCGTAGTCCACCTTGTTGTAATATTTTTGTAAGTTGTTCTTGTGTTTCCAATGCTGTGGCTAGACTGTCGGATCCTGTGAGACAATCATCAACATAGAAATCATTTAACAGCGCGTCAGATCCGAGTGGATATTGAGAACTGTTTTCCTTGCCTAGCTGCTGGAGGCATTTTGTTGATAAATAAGGTGCTGACCGAGTGCCGTATGTTACCGTGTTAAGCTGGTAGTATTGTAGCACTTTTGTGGCGTCCTTCCTCCAAACTATGAGTTGATATTTCCGGTCTTCAGGATGGACCAGGATTTGTCTATACATCTTTTGTATATCTGAGGTGAAGACAAATCGTGGACATCGGAATCGTAGTAGCAATGTAAAGAGTTCACTTTGAATAGTTGGTCCTGTGTACATTAAGTCATTGAGTGCTAACCCTGTAGATGTTTTTGATGAGGCATCGAACACTACTCTTAATTTTGTGGTAGAACTCTCAGGTCTTACCACGCAATGGTGCGGGATAAAGTAACATGATTGTAATATGCTTGCTTTGTCGATCCTTGTCATATGACCCAATGATTCATATTCATCCATGAACTCAGTATATTGTATTTTTAGGTTGGGGTCCTTTGCAAGACGTCGTTCTAGTGCGTAAAACCGATTGACTGCAATTTGCTTTGATTCACTTAGCAAAGACGGGCTATCTGCAAAGGGGAGTTTTACTACGAACCTTCCTTGGCTGTTTCGTATTGTGTTTAGCGCAAAATGTGATTCACAGAGTTTTTCAGCTGTTGTAAGCACTTTGTGATCCGTCGGAGTTTCTTCCAATTGCCAAAATCTTTCCACCTTTCGGGTTAAGTCATTGCCATCTTCGGTACATATTCCGCATGTTGCAAATAACGATTTGCTGTCGCTTACCTTCCCGGCCAGAATCCATCCGAATACTGTGTTCTGTAAGGTGGGGAGTCCTTTTGTAAGAGAGATGCGTATGTTACCAGCAAATCATGATAAAACTCTGCTCCAATGAGAACGTCAATCTTTGCAGGGAAGTTGAAATGTGGATCTGCTAATCCAATATTGTTTGGTATGGGCCAATTTGAAGTATCCAATCGCTGTGTTGGATGTTCAGGAATAATGCGCGATAGAACAAAGGCTTCTAGTCGAGTTGAATACTTGCTGATGCGTGATTGTAATTTGACGTTCACGCGTGTTCGGGCTTCTCTCTTTCCATTGCCTATGCCTTCAATCAACATTGCTGCTGGTTTGAGCTGCAACCCTAGTTGCTTTGCAACTCTTTCCGTGATGAGATTGACTTGTGATCCTGAATCCAAGATGGCCTTACATTCTATTGCCTGTCCATTACTAGCGATGAGTCTGATGACTGCAGTACTGAGGAGAACATAACCGTTATTCTTGGATTCCTTTGTTGTTGCCAGGGTGGTGGCCTGTTGATTGCTTTTAGTTTGTGGTGCGTGACTGGGGATTAATGACGAATGTCCTGATTGTTCGACATGTAGTAGTGTATTGTGTTTTTTAGCACACCTTGTGCAATTCCGTGATTTGCATTCCAACGCGCGATGATCCGCCTTGAAGCAGTTTGTGCAGAGGTTGTGAGTTTTGACCCAATTCCACCTTTGATGAATGTTCGCATTTAAAAATGTTTTGCATGCATAGATTTTATGATCTTTTTGCTTACAAATCACGCACCTTTCTTCGTTGCTTGAAGGGATTGTGGCTGTTGCACTTGTCCGAGTTGACGATGATTCTCCTCTTCCACGAGCTTCGAATGATTGGAATCTACGCTCTAGGAACTTGAATATTTCATCTATGGTGAGTAATCGCTTGTTGTCGTCCAAGCTCTGCTCAAATGCTGTTTGAGAGTCTTGATCCATTTTTTGTAGTAGTATGTGACTCAGGATGACGTCCCAATGTTGAACCGGAATACCTTGAGCCTTAAGTCCATGAATGCATTCTTTTGTGATATCGTGAAGAGCCTTCAATGCAGATGATGACTCTTTTTTAAGTGACGATTGTGACATCAGTTTGTTTAGTAATGTCGTCACCAGAAGTCTTTTGTTATCATAACGACTAGTGATGATTGACCAAGCATGTGTGTTGTTACTTCCGGTTGATGGAAGGTGCTTGATTAAATTTCGTGGTTCGCTCTCTAAGGAAGTTGTCAAGTAATGCATTTTTTTTGCATCGATAGTTTGCGGGTTCGTGGCATCACCGTTTTTAGGTATTGGCTGGAGATTCCTAACCTTCCACAAGATGGAAATACTCCTGTCCTGTAGGAGATGTTGAAGAGGTTACGCAATGACGGAGCCAAGGTTGAAGCAAACGTTTTAGTAGAATTGGTGGCATGCCATCGGGACCAGAGGCTTTTTAAATTTGCGAGAACCCTTTTAAATAATCGTGTTCGAAAATAAATCTCATGCATTGCAGATAATGTATTCACAACAAAAAGCAGTGGCTGATTGCTAGATGGGATTTTGAAGTTCTTTGAAAACAATCCAGCAACAGGTTCGCTTTATCAACCGTCAGTGAATATTTGGTCATCTTTTAAAAGAGCTGGAATAGACGAAGGCGTCCGATTCTATACCATGTTAACAAATGACCAAAAGTTTTTGCTCCCTTTGGGACAGAGAAGAACCTGTTCTCTAACGCGAGTCTCGTGCAAAAACTTTTATCGCTTTAAAACTTCATTACAGCTATTCCTAGCCTTAATGCGAAGTCTTTTGGTATAAGCATTCTTATTAGAGTGCCAATTCTGAAAGGCTTCCTTTTTGGAACTGACTGCAATCCTGCATGTCTCATTAAACCAGGAGTGGTCTTTTGGTTTAATGCTACGCCTTTTATTGGGGATGAAAGACCTCATACCCAATAAAATAATTTCTTGCGCCATTAGAGCCGCGGCATTCACGTTTCTATCAGCGATCATAGTTTGCAATTGAAGTTGCGGTAAAAATTTGTTTAACGCAACCCAATTTGCCCTTTCATAAAACCAAGGTATCTTCTTCGGGGCTTTAGGCGTAGAGGAGTGTAGGTTAGAATATGAAAAAGCAGCAGACATGGTTCTGTGGTCCGAATTACCAAGAGGTGCGTTGACACTCAATTCATATTTCTCATGATGAGAAGTCAGAAGAAAATTTAGGACTTTTTGGCTTCGCAAACCAACTCTGGTTGGTTCTTTCACTAATTGAATCAGTTGATTCGATTCAGAAAAAAGCTCAACATATTATCCTTCTGGTGTTGTTTGACCCAAATGACATAACCAAGCCAGGTTGTGGACATTAAAATCGGCGGCAACAACGATTTCACTGTCAGGGAACAACCCCAAAATATGCGTAATCGAATCAGAGAGAGAGAGTCCAGTTTGTTGAAAGTTGACTCCCTTCCTAAATTTGGACTTCTATATACCTAGCAGAAGTTTAGCAATCCACATAGAGCTAAACTCGGGATCGGTCACACTCAGACCCGGTTGGCATCGGTACGCTACATCTGCACGAATGTAAAGGGCGGTGCCCCTACGCTAAGAAAACAATAGCAGTAAGTGATACACAGGTGCATGAAAAACCAGTGGATCTAAATCCTCGTTCACCTGGTTTTCACTTATTGCCATTAGACTGAGAAAAAATTCGTTCTCAGTCCACGAATATTGCAAAAATCTATGTGAAAATGACTCGACATCTTCGCACAATGCAAATCATAAACAAAACAAGGGCATAAAAGGTAATTGGTTGCTACTGCAAAAAAGATTAAATACTGTGAGCATAGAACAAATTTGTTGAATCCCTTGTTGAGTTTGTCAATACAGGTGCGTGTACCAATATTGACCTAACGGAAATTGTTGTAGAATTGCACAGGCACTTGAACCTTGTACAATTGTTGCTACAGATGAATGTTAATAAAAACGGTGTTTTATTTTGATTTGAGATATTACTACTGATCTTTATTGCTTAGTATAAGAGCTTATATACAATTTTTACTTATAATACGTTTACAACAGTAACAAGAATAAAACGAAATATTAACTAAGTTGTTGTTGTTGTTATTCAGCGTCAGCACAAATATGGTTTAGTTGTTACCGATATTGAAATTAATGAGTGGTTGTTGGTGTAATTTTGCATCAGCAAAATATAAATATGGTTCAAGTACTAATAATAACATCGATATTCAACAATATGCAAATACAGCACAACTGAGTAGTAAAACAAAAGTGTGTCATCGCGACCTACGTCTACACCTGGAAGCAACTTTTAAGTGTTGACACACATTTGTGGATTATTTTGGTTGCGCGTTGAGTTGAATTAAGGTGGTCAGATGTATGCATCTGAACATATTCCCCGGCGTTGAGCGATGTCGATCAACCTTTATTTTAGTAAACGGTGATGAATTCTGTGCCATCTTGTAGACTTGTATCAGGTGTATTGACGTGAATTCTCGGGGCGGGCTGTGGTGCAGAAATACCGATGCTACGTGACTTTTGGCATCGTTTCCAAGCAACCCAGGAGAGGATACATATGATGAAAATAACGCAGGAATAACTTATTGTATAATGATGAATGTCATGAGGTCGAATTTTGTTGGGTAAATCAACTCGAAGACTTGAGAGTTCATGCTGTATTGCTGATAACTGCGTTATCTGCGGGATATAATGTAGGGAAATGTTGTTGACTGTTGTTGTCGGTTTTGAAGGGAAACTTAAGTCAGCTGTGAGCACATTTGGTATGTATGATTTGAGGCTGGTTGATTTAAGCGTTTTGTGACCTTGAATGGTGATTAGCGGTTGTTTAATGATGCAATTTTCATTCATTGATAAAAGTCCAGACCGTTGAATAGTGACTGGTGTTAAAATTGCGTCACATACTGCGTTTACCACCACCTTGTCTTTGACGGAATAGATCCATGAGTTGAGGTTATGTAATTGAAGCCAGTGGGGCCCAGCTTCTGTGTGTTCAATAGAACATGATGTATTTGTTGTAATGTGGTTTAGTAAGTTTAATTCACACACTTCGATGGCGGATCCTTTTTTATACAGCGGGTGATTTTGTTGACATAAGTAGTGGTCTCTTTCAGTTGATGTGCATATTCTTAAGTCGGCTTCCTTTAATGGGAAATATTGATCTCGATGCAGGTTGACAATCAAGTATGGGAACGGTGAATGAATTTTGACAAATGAATTGTTAAGTTGCCATGGCACCGGAATAAGATGTAGTAGTTCAAAGTCTTCAGTGGATATTAATGGTAGCTTCAGTTTAAAAATCACATAATTTGTAGTGACACGTCCTTCGATTGACATCAGATTGTACAATTGTATTAATTCCTCGGTGGGTAGCTTAAGATGGCTCGGAAGATTTGCTTTAATGTTGATAAGCTCACGTTGTAACTGCACAGGTGAGAGGAGATCTGGGCTTAGCTTTCCATGGTGAGTATCTGTCAATATGTCGAGAAGTGAGTCTTGAATGCGTTGGACATATAATATCTCCACTGTGGTTTGAAGAGCCAGTTCAAGAACTAATTGAGAAATACTTTGGTTGCCTAGTTCTTGTTGGACGTTGTCAAACCGATTATTTAAGTTGGTCATTAATTTTTCAACCTTTAGAAATTCTCCTTCAATATCTTGTTGATTCTTTTTCATTATATTTATCGTGCTGTCCAAAAACGAGGTCTGATTTTGAAATAGACCTTCAAGATGATCTTCATTTTGACGAATTTTTTCTATCGTGTTGGCGGCTTCTTCTGCGTACTGTGAATCAAGAACTCCGAATAGTGAATGAGCCACATTGCCGACGACGTTGAACGCACCTCTTCGTGATCGAGATGTATCGTGAATTTTGAGAAGCTGATTTTTCTGAATGATTTCATCCATTAAGCGTTTAAGTTACATTACTATTATAGGGCAATGTTTCGATGTTTGTATAGCCGCACAATATTTTTTCAAGACGCTTGGGTAGTTTTTCATTATGTCCAATTCTTTCCAGTATGTTTGCATGTTAATATATGTGACCAGGTTCCATTCGCTGGTAATGATTCCAGCAGAGCCGAGTTTTTCGAAGTAAATGCCAGGATCGGATGCAAATGGATGAACCTCTATTGGGGATGGAGTAGCAGACGGCAAGAATAAACAAGTCAATAAGACGGTCATGAGTGCTGAACTTGTGCTGACTCGTGTTCGTTTTGGTTGTTGGGGACCGTCGTTTGGATTTGAGTGCTTGATCTTCTTTTGCGTGTTTGTTATTTCAGTATGCCTGACCTCAGAGTTGATTTGTCGAGAATCACTACGGTGTTCTTCCTGGTCAGGTGTCTGAATTGGCAACGGCGCAAGCCTGTGTATCGGACGTTTCAGTTTGCAAGTTACTGTCCTTATGTCAGCTACTCTAACAGCATTGTCGTGCCCGGTGTATGTCTTGACGATTCTGCCCAATGCCCACTGTAGCGGTGGCAGATTGTCTTCTTGAATTATCACCATCATACCTGGTTTAACGTTTTCTGATTGTTCCTTCCACTTGTTCCTGTGTTGTATCTCATGCAGGTACTCTCGTGACCACCGCCTCCAGAATTCGTGTTTTAGATGAGACACTAACTTCCACCTTGTTAGTAGAGAGATATTGTTCTGTGTGGCATATGAATCGACTGATGATGTCAGCGGTTCGCCAATCAGGAAGTGTCCTGGCGTTAGTGCGGTTATATCTTCTGGGTTGGTAGACACAGGCGTTAATGGTCTAGAGTTAAGTATTGCTTCTATTTCAACCATTACTGTTTCCAGTTCTTCGTATGTTAACGAAGCGTTGGCCACACCTTTGACGAATAGTGTTTTGGCAGATTTCACTGCTGCTTCCCATAGTCCGCCGAAATGAGGAGCTCTTGGTGGTATGAAATTAAATTTGATTCCCTTATTGCTGCAATTTCTCGTTATGGCTTCTTGGGCTTTTTGTGTATGAATCACTTCCTTTAACGCTGATAGTTGGTTATTGGCACCTACAAAATTTGTTGCGTTGTCACAGTAAATATTCTGGCAGCGTCCTCGTCGGCCGATAAACCTTTTTAAGCATCCGACAAAGGCATCTGTGGTGAGATCGCTGACAATTTCTAAGTGTATCGCCTTTGTTGCAAAGCAGCAGAATACTGCCACGTAGGTTTTTTGTGGTCTTTTTCCTCGAATTTTGAAATGAGTCCAGAATGGACCGCAGAAGTCTACTCCTGAATTCATAAAAGGTCGAGTAGGCTGTACCCTTGCCGCAGGCAAATCTCCCATGATCTGTTGGCATAACCTGGGCCTTATCTTCGTGCAGCGAATGCAGTTGTGCACAATCGTCCGGGCCATAGACTTTGACTTGATGATCCAGAACTGTTGCTGAAGTTGTTCCACTAGTGTCTTAACTCCACAGTGAAAATGCTCTTCGTGAAACCATTTTATGAGCAATTTTGTTAATGGATTATTGTATGGAATGATCATTGGATGTTTGGCATCGTAAGAAATGTTGGATGCCTCGAGACGTCCTCTTACTCGGAGCACCCCTTCGTCGTCCAAGAATGGATGGAGGCTGCTTAGCTGACTGTTTTTGTTGAGCTGGAAATTCTTCTTTATTAGCGTGACTTCCTCCTTAAAATCTGACCACTGCATGGCACGAACTATCACTGAAAGCGCCCTTTTGAGTTCTATGGGTGTGAGAAAAATTTCGGTTTCGCGTTCTTGAACACTCTGTTTGGCATGCCGCTTGAACCTAATCATGTACGCAACAATTCTTGTTAACACTTTGAAGGAATTTTTGTTATTGATATTGTATATGATATCATCTGGCTTGTTCTCGACAGTGGCAGCTGCGGATACTGCCACCTGTCTTCTTTCTAAGTTGTTATCTGACTCTGGTTTGTTTGAATATTTCTTGGGCCATCCTTCTACCTTTCCATGCAAAAAGATTGGTCCGTATAACCATAGATTGCAACTGGGTAATTCAGACGGAAATAGGCCTCTCGATAGAACGTCAGCTGGATTTTGCTTGGAAGCAACGTGCCGCCATTGTGCTGGCGAAGAAAGCTCTTGAATCCTTGCGGTTCTGTTAGCGACAAATGTTTTTAGGGTTGATGAACTGGAATTTATCCATGAAAGAACAATTTCTGAATCGGTCCAGAAATAAACCGGAGCATCTGCCAACTTCAAGTCTTGCTTTACCCTTGTTGCTAGCTGTGCACTGAGGAGTGCAGCGCAGAGTTCTAATCTTGGTATGGTTTGTGTTTTTAGAGGGGCCACACGAGATTTTGAGCATAATAGACGTACAATGATTGTTCCGTTCTTGTCAATGGATCTGACATAAACGGCGGCTCCGTATGCCTTTTCTGAGGCATCAGCAAAAGAATGTATCTGCGAGGAACTTCTTGTTCCTTGTTGAAAGATGTGCCTTGGAAGATGCGTGTTGGCTACTTGTTTCAACTCTTCGCAGAATCTTGTCCATTTGAGGCGTAATTCTGGGGTTAACTCGTCATCCCATTTTAAATTTGTTTGCCACAGTTGCTGAATGAGGATTTTGGCAGTGACAACTACTGGAGATAGTAATCCTAATGGGTCAAAAATTTTTGCAACATCTGATACAACCGTTCGCTTGGTAATTCTTGTGGCCGGTACGATGTTGACCTTTACGCAAAATTTGTCGGTTTTTGGTAACCATGTCAATCCTAATGTTTTAACTGCGCTGTTGATGTCATCGTCAAAATCAAGATTGACTTCTTGGTCTTCGGCTGGAACTGACTGCAGTAATTTTGGGTGGTTAGCGCACCATTTGCGCAACCGTAGTCCACCTTGTTGTAATATTTTTGTAAGTTGTTCTTGTGTTTCCAATGCTGTGGCTAGACTGTCGGATCCTGTGAGACAATCATCAACATAGAAATCATTTAACAGCGCGTCAGATCCGAGTGGATATTGAGAACTGTTTTCCTTGCCTAGCTGCTGGAGGCATTTTGTTGATAAATAAGGTGCTGACCGAGTGCCGTATGTTACCGTGTTAAGCTGGTAGTATTGTAGCACTTTTGTGGCGTCCTTCCTCCAAACTATGAGTTGATATTTCCGGTCTTCAGGATGGACCAGGATTTGTCTATACATCTTTTGTATATCTGAGGTGAAGACAAATCGTGGACATCGGAATCGTAGTAGCAATGTAAAGAGTTCACTTTGAATAGTTGGTCCTGTGTACATTAAGTCATTGAGTGCTAACCCTGTAGATGTTTTTGATGAGGCATCGAACACTACTCTTAATTTTGTGGTAGAACTCTCAGGTCTTACCACGCAATGGTGCGGGATAAAGTAACATGATTGTAATATGCTTGCTTTGTCGATCCTTGTCATATGACCCAATGATTCATATTCATCCATGAACTCAGTATATTGTATTTTTAGGTTGGGGTCCTTTGCAAGACGTCGTTCTAGTGCGTAAAACCGATTGACTGCAATTTGCTTTGATTCACTTAGCAAAGACGGGCTATCTGCAAAGGGGAGTTTTACTACGAACCTTCCTTGGCTGTTTCGTATTGTGTTTAGCGCAAAATGTGATTCACAGAGTTTTTCAGCTGTTGTAAGCACTTTGTGATCCGTCGGAGTTTCTTCCAATTGCCAAAATCTTTCCACCTTTCGGGTTAAGTCATTGTCATCTTCGGTACATATTCCGCATGTTGCAAATAACGATTTGCTGTCGCTTACCTTCCCGGCCAGAATCCATCCGAATACTGTGTTCTGTAAGGTGGGGAGTCCTTTTATAAGAGAGATGCGCCCATCTACCAGCAAATCATGATAAAACTCTGCTCCAATGAGGACGTCAATCTTTGCAGGGAAGTTGAAATGTGGATCTGCTAATCCAATATTGTTTGGTATGGGCCAATTTGAAGTATCCAATCGCTGTGTTGGATGTTCAGGAATAATGCGCGATAGAACAAAGGCTTCTAGTCGAGTTGAATACTTGCTGATGCGTGATTGTAATTTGACGTTCACGCGTGTTCGGGCTTCTCTCTTTCCATTGCCTATGCCTTCAATCAACATTGCTGCTGGTTTGAGCTGCAACCCTAGTTGCTTTGCAACTCTTTCCGTGATGAGATTGACTTGTGATCCTGAATCCAAGATGGCCTTACATTCTATTGCCTGTCCATTACTAGCGATGAGTCTGATGACTGCAGTACTGAGGAGAACATAACCGTTATTCTTGGATTCCTTTGTTGTTGCCAGGGTGGTGGCCTGTTGATTGCTTTTAGTTTGTGGTGCGTGACTGGGGGTTAATGACGAATGTCCTGATTGTTCGACATGTAGTAGTGTATTGTGTTTTTTAGCACACCTTGTGCAATTCCGTGATTTGCATTCCAACGCGCGATGATCCGCCTTGAAGCAGTTTGTGCAGAGGTTGTGAGTTTTGACCCAATTCCACCTTTGATGAATGTTCGCATTTAAAAATGTTTTGCATGCATAGATTTTATGATCTTTTTGCTTACAAATCACGCACCTTTCTTCGTTGCTTGAAGGGATTGTGGCTGTTGCACTTGTCCGAGTTGACGATGATTCTCCTCTTCCACGAGCTTCGAATGATTGGAATCTACGCTCTAGGAACTTGAATATTTCATCTATGGTGAGTAATCGCTTGTTGTCGTCCAAGCTCTGCTCAAATGCTGTTTGAGAGTCTTGATCCATTTTTTGTAGTAGTATGTGACTCAGGATGACGTCCCAATGTTGAACCGGAATACCTTGAGCCTTAAGTCCATGAATGCATTCTTTTGTGATATCGTGAAGAGCCTTCAATGCAGATGATGACTCTTTTTTAAGTGACGATTGTGACATCAGTTTGTTTAGTAATGTCGTCACCAGAAGTCTTTTGTTATCATAACGACTAGTGATGATTGACCAAGCATGTGTGTTGTTACTTCCGGTTGATGGAAGGTGCTTGATTAAATTTCGTGGTTCGCTCTCTAAGAAAGTTGTCAAGTAATGCATTTTTTTTGCATCGATAGTTTGCGGGTTCGTGGCATCACCGTTTTTAGGTATTGGCTGGAGATTCCTAACCTTCCACAAGATGGAAATACTCCTGTCCTGTAGGAGATGTTGAAGAGGTTACGCAATGACGGAGCCAAGGTTGAAGCAAACGTTTTAGTAGAATTGGTGGCATGCCATCGGGACCAGAGGCTTTTTAAATTTGCGAGAACCCTTTTAAATAATCGTGTTCGAAAATAAATCTCATGCATTGCAGATAATGTATTCACAACAAAAAGCAGTGGCTGATTGCTAGATGGGATTTTGAAGTTCTTTGAAAACAATCCAGCAACAGGTTCGCTTTATCAACCGTCAGTGAATATTTGGTCATCTTTTAAAAGAGCTGGAATAGACGAAGGCGTCCGATTCTATACCATGTTAACAAATGACCAAAAGTTTTTGCTCCCTTTGGGACAGAGAAGAACCTGTTCTCTAACGCGAGTCTCGTGCAAAAACTTTTATCGCTTTAAAACTTCATTACAGCTATTCCTAGCCTTAATGCGAAGTCTTTTGGTATAAGCATTCTTATTAGAGTGCCAATTCTGAAAGGCTTCCTTTTTGGAACTGACTGCAATCCTGCATGTCTCATTAAACCAGGAGTGGTCTTTTGGTTTAATGCTACGCCTTTTATTGGGGATGAAAGACCTCATACCCAATAAAATAATTTCTTGCGCCATTAGAGCCGCGGCATTCACGTTTCTATCAGCGATCATAGTTTGCAATTGAAGTTGCGGTAAAAATTTGTTTAACGCAACCCAATTTGCCCTTTCATAAAACCAAGGTATCTTCTTCGGGGCTTTAGGCGTAGAGGAGTGTAGGTTAGAATATGAAAAAGCAGCAGACATGGTTCTGTGGTCCGAATTACCAAGAGGTGCGTTGACACTCAATTCATATTTCTCATGATGAGAAGTCAGAAGAAAATTTAGGACTTTTTGGCTTCGCAAACCAACTCTGGTTGGTTCTTTCACTAATTGAATCAGTTGATTCGATTCAGAAAAAAGCTCAACATATTATCCTTCTGGTGTTGTTTGACCCAAATGACATAACCAAGCCAGGTTGTGGACATTAAAATCGGCGGCAACAACGATTTCACTGTCAGGGAACAACCCCAAAATATGCGTAATCGAATCAGAGAGATAGAGTCCAGTTTGTTGAAAGTTGACTCCCTTCCTAAATTTGGACTTCTATATACCTAGCAGAAGTTTAGCAATCCACATAGAGCTAAACTCGGGATCGGTCACACTCAGACCCGGTTGGCATCGGTACGCTACATCTGCACGAATGTAAAGGGCGGTGCCCCTACGCTAAGAAAACAATAGCAGTAAGTGATACACAGGTGCATGAAAAACCAGTGGATCTAAATCCTCGTTCACCTGGTTTTCACTTATTGCCATTAGACTGAGAAAAAATTCGTTCTCAGTCCACGAATATTGCAAAAATCTATGTGAAAATGACTCGACATCTTCGCACAATGCAAATCATAAACAAAACAAGGGCATAAAAGGTAATTGGTTGCTACTGCAAAAAAGATTAAATACTGTGAGCATAGAACAAATTTGTTGAATCCCTTGTTGAGTTTGTCAATACAGGTGCGTGTACCAATATTGACCTAACGGAAATTGTTGTAGAATTGCACAGGCACTTGAACCTTGTACAATTGTTGCTACAGATGAATGTTAATAAAAACGGTGTTTTATTTTGATTTGAGATATTACTACTGATCTTTATTGCTTAGTATAAGAGCTTATATACAATTTTTACTTATAATACGTTTACAACAGTAACAAGAATAAAACGAAATATTAACTAAGTTGTTGTTGTTGTTATTCAGCGTCAGCACAAATATGGTTTAGTTGTTACCGATATTGAAATTAATGAGTGGTTGTTGGTGTAATTTTGCATCAGCAAAATATAAATATGGTTCAAGTACTAATAATAACATCGATATTCAACAATATGCAAATACAGCACAACTGAGTAGTAAAACAAAAGTGTGTCATCGCGACCTACGTCTACACCTGGAAGCAACTTTTAAGTGTTGACACACATTTGTGGATTATTTTGGTTGCGCGTTGAGTTGAATTAAGGTGGTCAGATGTATGCATCTGAACATATTCCCCGGCGTTGAGCGATGTCGATCAACCTTTATTTTAGTAAACGGTGATGAATTCTGTGCCATCTTGTAGACTTGTATCAGGTGTATTGACGTGAATTCTCGGGGCGGGCTGTGGTGCAGAAATACCGATGCTACGTGACTTTTGGCATCGTTTCCAAGCAACCCAGGAGAGGATACATATGATGAAAATAACGCAGGAATAACTTATTGTATAATGATGAATGTCATGAGGTCGAATTTTGTTGGGTAAATCAACTCGAAGACTTGAGAGTTCATGCTGTATTGCTGATAACTGCGTTATCTGCGGGATATAATGTAGGGAAATGTTGTTGACTGTTGTTGTCGGTTTTGAAGGGAAACTTAAGTCAGCTGTGAGCACATTTGGTATGTATGATTTGAGGCTGGTTGATTTAAGCGTTTTGTGACCTTGAATGGTGATTAGCGGTTGTTTAATGATGCAATTTTCATTCATTGATAAAAGTCCAGACCGTTGAATAGTGACTGGTGTTAAAATTGCGTCACATACTGCGTTTACCACCACCTTGTCTTTGACGGAATAGATCCATGAGTTGAGGTTATGTAATTGAAGCCAGTGGGGCCCAGCTTCTGTGTGTTCAATAGAACATGATGTATTTGTTGTAATGTGGTTTAGTAAGTTTAATTCACACACTGCGATGGTGGATCCTTTTTTATACAGCGGGTGATTTTGTTGACATAAGTAGTGGTCTCTTTCAGTTGATGTGCATATTCTTAAGTCGGCTTCCTTTAATGGGAAATATTGATCTCGATGCAGGTTGACAATCAAGTATGGGAACGGTGAATGAATTTTGACAAATGAATTGTTAAGTTGCCATGGCACCGGAATAAGATGTAGTAGTTCAAAGTCTTCAGTGGATATTAATGGTAGCTTCAGTTTAAAAATCACATAATTTGTAGTGACACGTCCTTCGATTGACATCAGATTGTACAATTGTATTAATTCCTCGGTGGGTAGCTTAAGATGGCTCGGAAGATTTGCTTTAATGTTGATAAGCTCACGTTGTAACTGCACAGGTGAGAGGAGCTCTGGGCTTAGCTTTCCATGGTGAGTATCTGTCAATATGTCGAGAAGTGAGTCTTGAATGCGTTGGACATATAATATCTCCACTGTGGTTTGAAGAGCCAGTTCAAGAACGAATTGAGAAATACTTTGGTTGCCTAGTTCTTGTTGGACGTTGTCAAACCGATTATTTAAGTTGGTCATTAATTTTTCAACCTTTAGAAATTCTCCTTCAATATCTTGTTGATTCTTTTTCATTATATTTATCGTGCTGTCCAAAAACGAGGTCTGATTTTGAAATAGACCTTCAAGATGATCTTCATTTTGACGAATTTTTTCTATCGTGTTGGCGGCTTCTTCTGCGTACTGTGAATCAAGAACTCCGAATAGTGAATGAGCCACATTGCCGACGACGTTGAACGCACCTCTTCGTGATCGAGATGTATCGTGAATTTTGAGAAGCTGATTTTTCTGAATGATTTCATCCATTAAGCGTTTAAGTAACATTACTATTATAGGGCAATGTTTCGATGTTTGTATAGCCGCACAATATTTTTTCAAGACGCTTGGGTAGTTTTTCATTATGTCCAATTCTTTCCAGTATGTTTGCATGTTAATATATGTGACCAGGTTCCATTCGCTGGTAATGATTCCAGCAGAGCCGAGTTTTTCGAAGTAAATGCCAGGATCGGATGCAAATGGATGAACCTCTATTGGGGATGGAGTAGCAGACGGCAAGAATAAACAAGTCAATAAGACGGTCATGAGTGCTGAACTTGTGCTGACTCGTGTTCGTTTTGGTTGTTGGGGACCGTCGTTTGGATTTGAGTGCTTGATCTTCTTTTGCGTGTTTGTTATTTCAGTATGCCTGACCTCAGAGTTGATTTGTCGAGAATCACTACGGTGTTCTTCCTGGTCAGGTGTCTGAATTGGCAACGGCGCAAGCCTGTGTATCGGACGTTTCAGTATGCCAGTTACTGTCCTTATGTCAGCTACTCTAACAGCATTGTCGTGCCCGGTGTATGTCTTGACGATTCTGCCCAATGCCCACTGTAGCGGTGGCAGATTGTCTTCTTGAATTATCACCATCATACCTTGTTTAACGTTTTCTGATTGTTCCTTCCACTTGTTCCTGTGTTGTAGCTCATGCAGGTACTCTCGTGACCACCGCCTCCAGAATTCGTGTTTTAGATGAGACACTAACTTCCACCTTGTTAGTAGAGAGATATTGTTCTGTGTGGCATATGAATCGACTGATGATGTCAGCGGTTCGCCAATCAGGAAGTGTCCTGGCGTTAGTGCGGTTATATCTTCTGGGTTGGTAGACACAGGCGTTAATGGTCTAGAGTTAAGTATTGCTTCTATTTCAACCATTACTGTTTCCAGTTCTTCGTATGTTAACGAAGCGTTGGCCACACCTTTGACGAATAGTGTTTTGGCAGATTTCACTGCTGCTTCCCATAGTCCGCCGAAATGAGGAGCTCTTGGTGGTATGAAATTAAATTTGATTCCCTTATTGCTGCAATTTCTCGTTATGGCTTCTTGGGCTTTTTGTGCATGAATCACTTCCTTTAACGCTGATAGTTGGTTATTGGCACCTACAAAATTTGTTGCGTTGTCACAGTAAATATTCTGGCAGCGTCCTCGTCGGCCGATAAACCTTTTTAAGCATCCGACAAAGGCATCTGTGGTGAGATCGCTGACAATTTCTAAGTGTATCGCCTTTGTTGCAAAGCAGCAGAATACTGCCACGTAGGTTTTTTGTGGTCTTTTTCCTCGAATTTTGAAATGAGTCCAGAATGGACCGCAGAAGTCTACTCCTGAATTCATAAAAGGTCGAGTAGGCTGTACCCTTGCCGCAGGCAAATCTCCCATGATCTGTTGGCATAACCTGGGCCTTATCTTCGTGCAGCGAATGCAGTTGTGCACAATCGTCCGGGCCATAGACTTTGACTTGATGATCCAGAACTGTTGCTGAAGTTGTTCCACTAGTGTCTTAACTCCACAGTGAAAATGCTCTTCGTGAAACCATTTTATGAGCAATTTTGTTAATGGATTATTGTATGGAATGATCATTGGATGTTTGGCATCGTAAGAAATGTTGGATGCCTCGAGACGTCCTCTTACTCGGAGCACCCCTTCGTCGTCCAAGAATGGATGGAGGCTGCTTAGCTGACTGTTTTTGTTGAGCTGGAAATTCTTCTTTATTAGCGTGACTTCCTCCTTAAAATCTGACCACTGCATGGCACGAACTATCACTGAAAGCGCCCTTTTGAGTTCTATGGGTGTGAGAAAAATTTCGGTTTCGCGTTCTTGAACACTCTGTTTGGCATGCCGCTTGAACCTAATCATGTACGCAACAATTCTTGTTAACACTTTGAAGGAATTTTTGTTATTGATATTGTATATGATATCATCTGGCTTGTTCTCGACAGTGGCAGCTGCGGATACTGCCACCTGTCTTCTTTCTAAGTTGTTATCTGACTCTGGTTTGTTTGAATATTTCTTGGGCCATCCTTCTACCTTTCCATGCAAAAAGATTGGTCCGTATAACCATAGATTGCAACTGGGTAATTCAGACGGAAATAGGCCTCTCGATAGAACGTCAGCTGGATTTTGCTTGGAAGCAACGTGCCGCCATTGTGCTGGCGAAGAAAGCTCTTGAATCCTTGCGGTTCTGTTAGCGATAAATGTTTTTAGGGTTGATGAACTGGAATTTATCCATGAAAGAACAATTTCTGAATCGGTCCAGAAATAAACCGGAGCATCTGCCAACTTCAAGTCTTGCTTTACCCTTGTTGCTAGCTGTGCACTGAGGAGTGCAGCGCAGAGTTCTAATCTTGGTATGGTTTGTGTTTTTAGAGGGGCCACACGAGATTTTGAGCATAATAGACGTACAATGATTGTTCCGTTCTTGTCAATGGATCTGACATAAACGGCGGCTCCGTATGCCTTTTCTGAGGCATCAGCAAAAGAATGTATCTGCGAGGAACTTCTTGTTCCTTGTTGAAAGATGTGCCTTGGAAGATGCGTGTTGGCTACTTGTTTCAACTCTTCGCAGAATCTTGTCCATTTGAGGCGTAATTCTGGGGTTAACTCGTCATCCCATTTTAAATTTGTTTGCCACAGTTGCTGAATGAGGATTTTGGCAGTGACAACTACTGGAGATAGTAATCCTAATGGGTCAAAAATTTTTGCAACATCTGATACAACCGTTCGCTTGGTAATTCTTGTGGCCGGTACGATGTTGACCTTTACGCAAAATTTGTCGGTTTTTGGTAACCATGTCAATCCTAATGTTTTAACTGCGCTGTTGATGTCATCGTCAAAATCAAGATTGACTTCTTGGTCTTCGGCTGGAACTGACTGCAGTAATTTTGGGTGATTAGCGCACCATTTGCGCAACCGTAGTCCACCTTGTTGTAATATTTTTGTAAGTTGTTCTTGTGTTTCCAATGCTGTGGCTAGACTGTCGGATCCTGTGAGACAATCATCAACATAGAAATCATTTAACAGCGCGTCAGATCCGAGTGGATATTGAGAACTGTTTTCCTTGCCTAGCTGCTGGAGGCATTTTGTTGATAAATAAGGTGCTGACCGAGTGCCGTATGTTACCGTGTTAAGCTGGTAGTATTGTAGCACTTTTGTGGCGTCCTTCCTCCAAACTATGAGTTGATATTTCCGGTCTTCAGGATGGACCAGGATTTGTCTATACATCTTTTGTATATCTGAGGTGAAGACAAATCGTGGACATCGGAATCGTAGTAGCAATGTAAAGAGTTCACTTTGAATAGTTGGTCCTGTGTACATTAAGTCATTGAGTGCTAACCCTGTAGATGTTTTTGATGAGGCATCGAACACTACTCTTAATTTTGTGGTAGAACTCTCAGGTCTTACCACGCAATGGTGCGGGATAAAGTAACATGATTGTAATATGCTTGCTTTGTCGATCCTTGTCATATGACCCAATGATTCATATTCATCCATGAACTCAGTATATTGTATTTTTAGGTTGGGGTCCTTTGCAAGACGTCGTTCTAGTGCGTAAAACCGATTGACTGCAATTTGCTTTGATTCACTTAGCAAAGACGGGCTATCTGCAAAGGGGAGTTTTACTACGAACCTTCCTTGGCTGTTTCGTATTGTGTTTAGCGCAAAATGTGATTCACAGAGTTTTTCAGCTGTTGTAAGCACTTTGTGATCCGTCGGAGTTTCTTCCAATTGCCAAAATCTTTCCACCTTTCGGGTTAAGTCATTGTCATCTTCGGTACATATTCCGCATGTTGCAAATAACGATTTGCTGTCGCTTACCTTCCCGGCCAGAATCCATCCGAATACTGTGTTCTGTAAGGTGGGGAGTCCTTTTGTAAGAGAGATGCGTATGTTACCAGCAAATCATGATAAAACTCTGCTCCAATGAGGACGTCAATCTTTGCAGGGAAGTTGAAATGTGGATCTGCTAATCCAATATTGTTTGGTATGGGCCAATTTGAAGTATCCAATCGCTGTGTTGGATGTTCAGGAATAATGCGCGATAGAACAAAGGCTTCTAGTCGAGTTGAATACTTGCTGATGCGTGATTGTAATTTGACGTTCACGCGTGTTCGGGCTTCTCTCTTTCCATTGCCTATGCCTTCAATCAACATTGCTGCTGGTTTGAGCTGCAACCCTAGTTGCTTTGCAACTCTTTCCGTGATGAGATTGACTTGTGATCCTGAATCCAAGATGGCCTTACATTCTATTGCCTGTCCATTACTAGCGATGAGTCTGATGACTGCAGTACTGAGGAGAACATAACCGTTATTCTTGGATTCCTTTGTTGTTGCCAGGGTGGTGGCCTGTTGATTGCTTTTAGTTTGTGGTGCGTGACTGGGGGTTAATGACGAATGTCCTGATTGTTCGACATGTAGTAGTGTATTGTGTTTTTTAGCACACCTTGTGCAATTCCGTGATTTGCATTCCAACGCGCGATGATCCGCCTTGAAGCAGTTTGTGCAGAGGTTGTGAGTTTTGACCCAATTCCACCTTTGATGAATGTTCGCATTTAAAAATGTTTTGCATGCATAGATTTTATGATCTTTTTGCTTACAAATCACGCACCTTTCTTCGTTGCTTGAAGGGATTGTGGCTGTTGCACTTGTCCGAGTTGACGATGATTCTCCTCTTCCACGAGCTTCGAATGATTGGAATCTACGCTCTAGGAACTTGAATATTTCATCTATGGTGAGTAATCGCTTGTTGTCGTCCAAGCTCTGCTCAAATGCTGTTTGAGAGTCTTGATCCATTTTTTGTAGTAGTATGTGACTCAGGATGACGTCCCAATGTTGAACCGGAATACCTTGAGCCTTAAGTCCATGAATGCATTCTTTTGTGATATCGTGAAGAGCCTTCAATGCAGATGATGACTCTTTTTTAAGTGACGATTGTGACATCAGTTTGTTTAGTAATGTCGTCACCAGAAGTCTTTTGTTATCATAACGACTAGTGATGATTGACCAAGCATGTGTGTTGTTACTTCCGGTTGATGGAAGGTGCTTGATTAAATTTCGTGGTTCGCTCTCTAAGAAAGTTGTCAAGTAATGCATTTTTTTTGCATCGATAGTTTGCGGGTTCGTGGCATCACCGTTTTTAGGTATTGGCTGGAGATTCCTAACCTTCCACAAGATGGAAATACTCCTGTCCTGTAGGAGATGTTGAAGAGGTTACGCAATGACGGAGCCAAGGTTGAAGCAAACGTTTTAGTAGAATTGGTGGCATGCCATCGGGACCAGAGGCTTTTTAAATTTGCGAGAACCCTTTTAAATAATCGTGTTCGAAAATAAATCTCATGCATTGCAGATAATGTATTCACAACAAAAAGCAGTGGCTGATTGCTAGATGGGATTTTGAAGTTCTTTGAAAACAATCCAGCAACAGGTTCGCTTTATCAACCGTCAGTGAATATTTGGTCATCTTTTAAAAGAGCTGGAATAGACGAAGGCGTCCGATTCTATACCATGTTAACAAATGACCAAAAGTTGTTGCTCCCTTTGGGACAGAGAAGAACCTGTTCTCTAACGCGAGTCTCGTGCAAAAACTTTTATCGCTTTAAAACTTCATTACAGCTATTCCTAGCCTTAATGCGAAGTCTTTTGGTATAAGCATTCTTATTAGAGTGCCAATTCTGAAAGGCTTCCTTTTTGGAACTGACTGCAATCCTGCATGTCTCATTAAACCAGGAGTGGTCTTTTGGTTTAATGCTACGCCTTTTATTGGGGATGAAAGACCTCATACCCAATAAAATAATTTCTTGCGCCATTAGAGCCGCGGCATTCACGTTTCTATCAGCGATCATAGTTTGCAATTGAAGTTGCGGTAAAAATTTGTTTAACGCAACCCAATTTGCCCTTTCATAAAACCAAGGTATCTTCTTCGGGGCTTTAGGCGTAGAGGAGTGTAGGTTAGAATATGAAAAAGCAGCAGACATGGTTCTGTGGTCCGAATTACCAAGAGGTGCGTTGACACTCAATTCATATTTCTCATGATGAGAAGTCAGAAGAAAATTTAGGACTTTTTGGCTTCGCAAACCAACTCTGGTTGGTTCTTTCACTAATTGAATCAGTTGATTCGATTCAGAAAAAAGCTCAACATATTATCCTTCTGGTGTTGTTTGACCCAAATGACATAACCAAGCCAGGTTGTGGACATTAAAATCGGCGGCAACAACGATTTCACTGTCAGGGAACAACCCCAAAATATGCGTAATCGAATCAGAGAGATAGAGTCCAGTTTGTTGAAAGTTGACTCCCTTCCTAAATTTGGACTTCTATATACCTAGCAGAAGTTTAGCAATCCACATAGAGCTAAACTCGGGATCGGTCACACTCAGACCCGGTTGGCATCGGTACGCTACATCTGCACGAATGTAAAGGGCGGTGCCCCTACGCTAAGAAAACAATAGCAGTAAGTGATACACAGGTGCATGAAAAACCAGTGGATCTACATCCTCGTTCACCTGGTTTTCACTTATTGCCATTAGACTGAGATAAAATTCGTTCTCAGTTCACGAATATTGCAAACATCTATGTGAAAATCACTCGACATCTTCGCACAATGCAAATCATAAACAAAACAAGGGCATAAAAGGTAATTGGTTGCTACTGCAAAAAAGATTAAATACTGTGAGCATAGAACAAATTTGTTGAATCCCTTGTTGAGTTTGTCAATACAGGTGCGTGTACCAATATTGACCTAAGGGAAATTGTTGTAGAATTGCACAGGCACTTGAACCTTGTTCAATTGTTGCTACAGATGAATGTTAATAAAAACGGTGTTTTATTTTGATTTGAGATATTACTACTGATCTTTATTGCTTAGTATAAGAGCTTATATATACAATTTTTACTTATAATACGTTTACAACAGTAACAAGAATAAAACGAAATATTAACTAAGTTGTTGTTGTTGTTATTCAGCGTCAGCACAAATATGGTTTAGTTGTTACCGATATTGAAATTAATGAGTGGTTGTTGGTGTAATTTTGCATCAGCAAAATATAAATATGGTTCAAGTACTAATAATAACATCGATATTCAACAATATGCAAATACAGCACAACTGAGTAGTAAAACAAAAGTGTGTCATCGCGACCTACGTCTACACCTGGAAGCAACTTTTAAGTGTTGACACACATTTGTGGATTATTTTGGTTGCGCGTTGAGTTGAATTAAGGTGGTCAGATGTATGCATCTGAACATATTCCCCGGCGTTGAGCGATGTCGATCAACCTTTATTTTAGTAAACGGTGATGAATTCTGTGCCATCTTGTAGACTTGTATCAGGTGTATTGACGTGAATTCTCGGGGCGGGCTGTGGTGCAGAAATACCGATGCTACGTGACTTTTGGCATCGTTTCCAAGCAACCCAGGAGAGGATACATATGATGAAAATAACGCAGGAATAACTTATTGTATAATGATGAATGTCATGAGGTCGAATTTTGTTGGGTAAATCAACTCGAAGACTTGAGAGTTCATGCTGTATTGCTGATAACTGCGTTATCTGCGGGATATAATGTAGGGAAATGTTGTTGACTGTTGTTGTCGGTTTTGAAGGGAAACTTAAGTCAGCTGTGAGCACATTTGGTATGTATGATTTGAGGCTGGTTGATTTAAGCGTTTTGTGACCTTGAATGGTGATTAGCGGTTGTTTAATGATGCAATTTTCATTCATTGATAAAAGTCCAGACCGTTGAATAGTGACTGGTGTTAAAATTGCGTCACATACTGCGTTTACCACCACCTTGTCTTTGACGGAATAGATCCATGAGTTGAGGTTATGTAATTGAAGCCAGTGGGGCCCAGCTTCTGTGTGTTCAATAGAACATGATGTATTTGTTGTAATGTGGTTTAGTAAGTTTAATTCACACACTGCGATGGCGGATCCTTTTTTATACAGCGGGTGATTTTGTTGACATAAGTAGTGGTCTCTTTCAGTTGATGTGCATATTCTTAAGTCGGCTTCCTTTAATGGGAAATATTGATCTCGATGCAGGTTGACAATCAAGTATGGGAACGGTGAATGAATTTTGACAAATGAATTGTTAAGTTGCCATGGCACCGGAATAAGATGTAGTAGTTCAAAGTCTTCAGTGGATATTAATGGTAGCTTCAGTTTAAAAATCACATAATTTGTAGTGACACGTCCTTCGATTGACATCAGATTGTACAATTGTATTAATTCCTCGGTGGGTAGCTTAAGATGGCTCGGAAGATTTGCTTTAATGTTGATAAGCTCACGTTGTAACTGCACAGGTGAGAGGAGCTCTGGGCTTAGCTTTCCATGGTGAGTATCTGTCAATATGTCGAGAAGTGAGTCTTGAATGCGTTGGACATATAATATCTCCACTGTGGTTTGAAGAGCCAGTTCAAGAACTAATTGAGAAATACTTTGGTTACCTAGTTCTTGTTGGACGTTGTCAAACCGATTATTTAAGTTGGTCATTAATTTTTCAACCTTTAGAAATTCTCCTTCAATATCTTGTTGATTCTTTTTCATTATATTTATCGTGCTGTCCAAAAACGAGGTCTGATTTTGAAATAGACCTTCAAGATGATCTTCATTTTGACGAATTTTTTCTATCGTGTTGGCGGCTTCTTCTGCGTACTGTGAATCAAGAACTCCGAATAGTGAATGAGCCACATTGCCGACGACGTTGAACGCACCTCTTCGTGATCGAGATGTATCGTGAATTTTGAAAAGCTGATTTTTCTGAATGATTTCATCCATTAAGCGTTTAAGTAACATTACTATTATAGGGCAATGTTTCGATGTTTGTATAGCCGCACAATATTTTTTCAAGACGCTTGGGTAGTTTTTCATTATGTCCAATTCTTTCCAGTATGTTTGCATGTTAATATATGTGACCAGGTTCCATTCGCTGGTAATGATTCCAGCAGAGCCGAGTTTTTCGAAGTAAATGCCAGGATCGGATGCAAATGGATGAACCTCTATTGGGGATGGAGTAGCAGACGGCAAGAATAAACAAGTCAATAAGACGGTCATGAGTGCTGAACTTGTGCTGACTCGTGTTCGTTTTGGTTGTTGGGGACCGTCGTTTGGATTTGAGTGCTTGATCTTCTTTTGCGTGTTTGTTATTTCAGTATGCCTGACCTCAGAGTTGATTTGTCGAGAATCACTACGGTGTTCTTCCTGGTCAGGTGTCTGAATTGGCAACGGCGCAAGCCTGTGTATCGGACGTTTCAGTATGCCAGTTGTTGTCCTTATGTCAGCTACTCTAACAGCATTGTCGTGCCCGGTGTATGTCTTGACGATTCTGCCCAATGCCCACTGTAGCGGTGGCAGATTGTCTTCATGAATTATCACCATCATACCTGGTTTAACGTTTTCTGATTGTTCCTTCCACTTGTTCCTGTGTTGTAGCTCATGCAGGTACTCTCGTGACCACCGCCTCCAGAATTCGTGTTTTAGATGAGACACTAACTTCCACCTTGTTAGTAGAGAGATATTGTTCTGTGTGGCATATGAATCGACTGATGATGTCAGCGGTTCGCCAATCAGGAAGTGTCCTGGCGTTAGTGCGGTTATATCTTCTGGGTTGGTAGACACAGGCGTTAATGGTCTAGAGTTAAGTATTGCTTCTATTTCAACCATTACTGTTTCCAGTTCTTCGTATGTTAACGAAGCGTTGGCCACACCTTTGACGAATAGTGTTTTGGCAGATTTCACTGCTGCTTCCCATAGTCCGCCGAAATGAGGAGCTCTTGGTGGTATGAAATTAAATTTGATTCCCTTATTGCTGCAATTTCTCGTTATGGCTTCTTGGGCTTTTTGTGTATGAATCACTTCCTTTAACGCTGATAGTTGGTTATTGGCACCTACAAAATTTGTTGCGTTGTCACAGTAAATATTCTGGCAGCGTCCTCGTCGGCCGATAAACCTTTTTAAGCATCCGACAAAGGCATCTGTGGTGAGATCGCTGACAATTTCTAATTGTATCGCCTTTGTTGCAAAGCAGCAGAATACTGCCACGTAGGTTTTTTGTGGTCTTTTTCCTCGAATTTTGAAATGAGTCCAGAATGGACCGCAGAAGTCTACTCCTGAATTCATAAAAGGTCGAGTAGGCTGTACCCTTGCCGCAGGCAAATCTCCCATGATCTGTTGGCATAACCTGGGCCTTATCTTCGTGCAGCGAATGCAGTTGTGCACAATCGTCCGGGCCATAGACTTTGACTTGATGATCCAGAACTGTTGCTGAAGTTGTTCCACTAGTGTCTTAACTCCACAGTGAAAATGCTCTTCGTGAAACCATTTTATGAGCAATTTTGTTAATGGATTATTGTATGGAATGATCATTGGATGTTTGGCATCGTAAGAAATGTTGGATGCCTCGAGACGTCCTCTTACTCGGAGCACCCCTTCGTCGTCCAAGAATGGATGGAGGCTGCTTAGCTGACTGTTTTTGTTGAGCTGGAAATTCTTCTTTATTAGCGTGACTTCCTCCTTAAAATCTGACCACTGCATGGCACGAACTATCACTGAAAGCGCCCTTTTGAGTTCTATGGGTGTGAGAAAAATTTCGGTTTCGCGTTCTTGAACACTCTGTTTGGCATGCCGCTTGAACCTAATCATGTACGCAACAATTCTTGTTAACACTTTGAAGGAATTTTTGTTATTGATATTGTATATGATATCATCTGGCTTGTTCTCGACAGTGGCAGCTGCGGATACTGCCACCTGTCTTCTTTCTAAGTTGTTATCTGACTCTGGTTTGTTTGAATATTTCTTGGGCCATCCTTCTACCTTTCCATGCAAAAAGATTGGTCCGTATAACCATAGATTGCAACTGGGTAATTCAGACGGAAATAGGCCTCTCGATAGAACGTCAGCTGGATTTTGCTTGGAAGCAACGTGCCGCCATTGTGCTGGCGAAGAAAGCTCTTGAATCCTTGCGGTTCTGTTAGCGACAAATGTTTTTAGGGTTGATGAACTGGAATTTATCCATGAAAGAACAATTTCTGAATCGGTCCAGAAATAAACCGGAGCATCTGCCAACTTCAAGTCTTGCTTTACCCTTGTTGCTAGCTGTGCACTGAGGAGTGCAGCGCAGAGTTCTAATCTTGGTATGGTTTGTGTTTTTAGAGGGGCCACACGAGATTTTGAGCATAATAGACGTACAATGATTGTTCCGTTCTTGTCAATGGATCTGACATAAACGGCGGCTCCGTATGCCTTTTCTGAGGCATCAGCAAAAGAATGTATCCGCGAGGAACTTCTTGTTCCTTGTTGAAAGATGTGCCTTGGAAGATGCGTGTTGGCTACTTGTTTCAACTCTTCGCAGAATCTTGTCCATTTGAGGCGTAATTCTGGGGTTAACTCGTCATCCCATTTTAAATTTGTTTGCCACAGTTGCTGAATGAGGATTTTGGCAGTGACAACTACTGGAGATAGTAATCCTAATGGGTCAAAAATTTTTGCAACATCTGATACAACCGTTCGCTTGGTAATTCTTGTGGCCGGTACGATGTTGACCTTTACGCAAAATTTGTCGGTTTTTGGTAACCATGTCAATCCTAATGTTTTAACTGCGCTGTTGATGTCATCGTCAAAATCAAGATTGACTTCTTGGTCTTCGGCTGGAACTGACTGCAGTAATTTTGGGTGATTAGCGCACCATTTGCGCAACCGTAGTCCACCTTGTTGTAATATTTTTGTAAGTTGTTCTTGTGTTTCCAATGCTGTGGCTAGACTGTCGGATCCTGTGAGACAATCATCAACATAGAAATCATTTAACAGCGCGTCAGATCCGAGTGGATATTGAGAACTGTTTTCCTTGCCTAGCTGCTGGAGGCATTTTGTTGATAAATAAGGTGCTGACCGAGTGCCGTATGTTACCGTGTTAAGCTGGTAGTATTGTAGCACTTTTGTGGCGTCCTTCCTCCAAACTATGAGTTGATATTTCCGGTCTTCAGGATGGACCAGGATTTGTCTATACATCTTTTGTATATCTGAGGTGAAGACAAATCGTGGACATCGGAATCGAAGTAGCAATGTAAAGAGTTCACTTTGAATAGTTGGTCCTGTGTACATTAAGTCATTGAGTGCTAACCCTGTAGATGTTTTTGATGAGGCATCGAACACTACTCTTAATTTTGTGGTAGAACTCTCAGGTCTTACCACGCAATGGTGCGGGAT
Organism: Tetanocera ferruginea; assembly: GCA_958299015.1. NCBI lineage: Eukaryota > Metazoa > Arthropoda > Insecta > Diptera > Sciomyzidae > Tetanocera > Tetanocera ferruginea. The sequence continues at coordinate 108,644,569 of OY282640.1, forward strand.
AAAGTAACATGATTGTAATATGCTTGCTTTGTCGATCCTTGTCATATGACCCAATGATTCATATTCATCCATGAACTCAGTATATTGTATTTTTAGGTTGGGGTCCTTTGCAAGACGTCGTTCTAGTGCGTAAAACCGATTGACTGCAATTTGCTTTGATTCACTTAGCAAAGACGGGCTATCTGCAAAGGGGAGTTTTACTACGAACCTTCCTTGGCTGTTTCGTATTGTGTTTAGCGCAAAATGTGATTCACAGAGTTTTTCAGCTGTTGTAAGCACTTTGTGATCCGTCGGAGTTTCTTCCAATTGCCAAAATCTTTCCACCTTTCGGGTTAAGTCATTGTCATCTTCGGTACATATTCCGCATGTTGCAAATAACGATTTGCTGTCGCTTACCTTCCCGGCCAGAATCCATCCGAATACTGTGTTCTGTAAGGTGGGGAGTCCTTTTGTAAGAGAGATGCGTATGTTACCAGCAAATCATGATAAAACTCTGCTCCAATGAGGACGTCAATCTTTGCAGGGAAGTTGAAATGTGGATCTGCTAATCCAATATTGTTTGGTATGGGCCAATTTGAAGTATCCAATCGCTGTGTTGGATGTTCAGGAATAATGCGCGATAGAACAAAGGCTTCTAGTCGAGTTGAATACTTGCTGATGCGTGATTGTAATTTGACGTTCACGCGTGTTCGGGCTTCTCTCTTTCCATTGCCTATGCCTTCAATCAACATTGCTGCTGGTTTGAGCTGCAACCCTAGTTGCTTTGCAACTCTTTCCGTGATGAGATTGACTTGTGATCCTGAATCCAAGATGGCCTTACATTCTATTGCCTGTCCATTACTAGCGATGAGTCTGATGACTGCAGTACTGAGGAGAACATAACCGTTATTCTTGGATTCCTTTGTTGTTGCCAGGGTGGTGGCCTGTTGATTGCTTTTAGTTTGTGGTGCGTGACTGGGGGTTAATGACGAATGTCCTGATTGTTCGACATGTAGTAGTGTATTGTGTTTTTTAGCACACCTTGTGCAATTCCGTGATTTGCATTCCAACGCGCGATGATCCGCCTTGAAGCAGTTTGTGCAGAGGTTGTGAGTTTTGACCCAATTCCACCTTTGATGAATGTTCGCATTTAAAAATGTTTTGCATGCATAGATTTTATGATCTTTTTGCTTACAAATCACGCACCTTTCTTCGTTGCTTGAAGGGATTGTGGCTGTTGCACTTGTCCGAGTTGACGATGATTCTCCTCTTCCACGAGCTTCGAATGATTGGAATCTACGCTCTAGGAACTTGAATATTTCATCTATGGTGAGTAATCGCTTGTTGTCGTCCAAGCTCTGCTCAAATGCTGTTTGAGAGTCTTGATCCATTTTTTGTAGTAGTATGTGACTCAGGATGACGTCCCAATGTTGAACCGGAATACCTTGAGCCTTAAGTCCATGAATGCATTCTTTTGTGATATCGTGAAGAGCCTTCAATGCAGATGATGACTCTTTTTTAAGTGACGATTGTGACATCAGTTTGTTTAGTAATGTCGTCACCAGAAGTCTTTTGTTATCATAACGACTAGTGATGATTGACCAAGCATGTGTGTTGTTACTTCCGGTTGATGGAAGGTGCTTGATTAAATTTCGTGGTTCGCTCTCTAAGGAAGTTGTCAAGTAATGCATTTTTTTTGCATCGATAGTTTGCGGGTTCGTGGCATCACCGTTTTTAGGTATTGGCTGGAGATTCCTAACCTTCCACAAGATGGAAATACTCCTGTCCTGTAGGAGATGTTGAAGAGGTTACGCAATGACGGAGCCAAGGTTGAAGCAAACGTTTTAGTAGAATTGGTGGCATGCCATCGGGACCAGAGGCTTTTTAAATTTGCGAGAACCCTTTTAAATAATCGTGTTCGAAAATAAATCTCATGCATTGCAGATAATGTATTCACAACAAAAAGCAGTGGCTGATTGCTAGATGGGATTTTGAAGTTCTTTGAAAACAATCCAGCAACAGGTTCGCTTTATCAACCGTCAGTGAATATTTGGTCATCTTTTAAAAGAGCTGGAATAGACGAAGGCGTCCGATTCTATACCATGTTAACAAATGACCAAAAGTTTTTGCTCCCTTTGGGACAGAGAAGAACCTGTTCTCTAACGAGAGTCTCGTGCAAAAACTTTTATCGCTTTAAAACTTCATTACAGCTATTCCTAGCCTTAATGCGAAGTCTTTTGGTATAAGCATTTTTATTAGAGTGCCAATTCTGAAAGGCTTCCTTTTTGGAACTGACTGCAATCCTGCATGTCTCATTAAACCAGGAGTGGTCTTTTGGTTTAATGCTACGCCTTTTATTGGGGATGAAAGACCTCATACCCAATAAAATAATTTCTTGCGCCATTAGAGCCGCGGCATTCACGTTTCTATCAGCGATCATAGTTTGCAATTGAAGTTGCGGTAAAAATTTGTTTAACGCAACCCAATTTGCCCTTTCATAAAACCAAGGTATCTTCTTCGGGGCTTTAGGCGTAGAGGAGTGTAGGTTAGAATATGAAAAAGCAGCAGACATGGTTCTGTGGTCCGAATTACCAAGAGGTGCGTTGACACTCAATTCATATTTCTCATGATGAGAAGTCAGAAGAAAATTTAGGACTTTTTGGCTTCGCAAACCAACTCTGGTTGGTTCTTTCACTAATTGAATCAGTTGATTCGATTCAGAAAAAAGCTCAACATATTATCCTTCTGGTGTTGTTTGACCCAAATGACATAACCAAGCCAGGTTGTGGACATTAAAATCGGCGGCAACAACGATTTCACTGTCAGGGAACAACCCCAAAATATGCGTAATCGAATCAGAGAGAGAGAGTCCAGTTTGTTGAAAGTTGACTCCCTTCCTAAATTTGGACTTCTATATACGTAGCAGAAGTTTAGCAATCCACATAGAGCTAAACTCGGGATCGGTCACACTCAGACCCGGTTGGCATCGGTACGCTACATCTGCACGAATGTAAAGGGCGGTGCCCCTACGCTAAGAAAACAATAGCAGTAAGTGATACACAGGTGCATGAAAAACCAGTGGATCTACATCCTCGTTCACCTGGTTTTCACTTATTGCCATTAGACTGAGATAAAATTCGTTCTCAGTCCACGAATATTGCAAACATCTATGTGAAAATGACTCGACATCTTCGCACAATGCAAATCATAAACAAAACAAGGGCATAAAAGGTAATTGGTTGCTACTGCAAAAAAGATTAAATACTGTGAGCATAGAACAAATTTGTTGAATCCCTTGTTGAGTTTGTCAATACAGGTGCGTGTACCAATATTGACCTAAGGGAAATTGTTGTAGAATTGCACAGGCACTTGAACCTTATTTTGATTTGAGATATTACTACTGATCTTTATTGCTTAGTATAAGAGCTTATATATACAATTTTTACTTATAATACGTTTACAACAGTAACAAGAATAAAACGAAATATTAACTAAGTTGTTGTTGTTGTTATTCAGCGTCAGCACAAATATGGTTTAGTTGTTACCGATATTAAGGGGGGAGATAAGGGGGCGATCTTCACATGGCAACGTGTCTGACTGCCTCAACTTGGCGAGGCCAGCATTATCCATGTCGAAATCGTCTCAAGTCGACTCAAACCTCCGCGTGGTGTCTCCTGGTAACGTCAAAAACTATCGCCCGATAAACTTTGGCGGCGAATCTGAGCGGCGGGCTTCCTTTGGCCATCAAGCAAAGGTTGTGCGTTGGGTTTGAAGCCCACCATGTAATAAAACCATTTCAATGAAAAGTTTAAGAATAAATAAAAGAATGATCCCCAAATCTGATGACGACTACCGCAAACGAAAAACTGATAATGATTTACGGATATGCACCTGGAATGTCCGAACCCTAAATTGGGATGGTGCCTCTATCCAACTGATTGATATCTTGGAAAGATATAATTCTGATATCACTGCAATCCAAGAAATGCGATGGAAGGGACAGGGTTGCTTACGGCAAGCATCCTGTGATATCTACTACAGCGGCCATGCGGAGAAGCACGAGTTTGGATGCGGATTTGTAGTTGGCAAGAGAATACGGCATCATGTCCTGCGATTCACTCCTGTGAACGAACGACTTGCCATAATCCGCTTCAAGGCAAAATTTTTTAACATAAGCCTAATATGTGCGCACGCTCCGACAGAAGAAAAAGATGACGAGACCAAAGAAAGTTTTTACGAGCGCCTTGAAGACGCATACGAGCGCTGCCCCCGTCATGACATAAAAATCGTGCTTGGTGACTTCAACGCCAAGGTGGGTAAGGAAAACATATTTGGTCCAACAGTCGGAAAGTTCAGCCTCCACGACAACACATCCGATAACGGAATGAGGTTGATTGACTTCGCCGCAGCACGAAACATGGTCGTTAGTAGCACTAGATTCAAGCATCTTAATATTCATAAGGCCACTTGGCTGTCCCCTGATCAAAAAACATGCAACCAAATTGATCACGTTTTGATTGACGGAAGGCACTCTTCCAGTGTACTAGACGTACGCACGATCCGTGGTGCTAACATAGACTCGGATCATTATCTTGTCGCAGCCAAGATCCGCACACGTCTGTGCGCAGCTAAGAATGCTCGCAATCCTACACAAAGAAAGCTAGACGTCGATAAGCTGCAGTCAAAACGGACGGCCGAAGCCTTCGCTAATCGACTCTCACTCCTGCTTCAAGAAAGCAGTCCTCCGATCGACGATATATGCGGACAGTGGACGCACATATCCCACTCTATGCGTACGGCTGCCGAAGAGGTGATAGGCTACCACCGCCCTCGCCGAAACGAGTGGCACGACCAGGAGTGTCGCGACGCCACTGCAGAGAAGGACATCGCCTACAAAGCCACCCTGCAGTCGGTTGTAACGCGTGCTGTTATGGAGCGATACCGAGAGAAGAGGAGGGAAGAGAGACGCATTTTCAGGCGAAAAAAACGAGAGGCGGAAATGCGTGAGTGCGAGAAAATTGAGATGCATGGCGACAGGAATGAGACTCGAAAATTTTTCGAAAAAATAAGACGCCTGGCCGATGGTTTTAAGACCGGAGCCTCTTCCTGCAAGGATGAGAATGGGAACCTAGTGACAGATATCCAGAGTACACTGATGCTATGGAGGGAACACTTCTCTAGTCTTTTAAATGGCGACGCTGACAACAATCCCGCCAGTGGAGATGATATCCCGGAAACCCCAATCATGGATGACAGCGTTGAAGTTCCGCTGCCCGACTATAACGAGGTCTTAACAGCTATAGCTCGGCTTAAAAACAACAAAGCCGCAGGAGCCGATGGTCTACCGGCTGAGCTGTTTAAGACCGGTGGCGAAGCTCTGTTTAAATGCATTCACAGACTTCTATGCAGAATATGGTCGGAAGAATGCATTCCAGATGATTGGAACCTCAGTGTGCTCTGCCCAATCCACAAGAAAGGCGATCCCACCATTTGCGCCAACTACCGTGGGATTAGCCTTCTAAATATCGCATATAAGGTCCTGTCGAGCGTATTGTGTGAAAGACTGAAGCCCATCGTCAACCAACTGATTGGACCTTATCAGTGTGGCTTCAGACCTGGAAAGTCCACCATTGACCAGATCTTCACGCTCCGACAAATCTTGGAAAAGACCCTCGAAAAACAAATCGACACGCACCATCTCTTTGTCGATTTCAAAGCCGCCTTCGACAGTCCAATAAGGAGTCACCTATACTCCATCATGTCTGAATTTGGTATTCCTGCCAAGCTAATACGTCTTTGCAGGATGACACTGTACAACACCAGCAGCGCAGTGAAAATCGGGAAGGACCTCTCCCTTCCGTTCGATACCAAGCGAGGTTTCAGACAAGGTGATTCCTTATCGTGCGACTTCTTTAATATAGTAATGGAGAAGATCATCCAAGCTGCTGACCTGAGACGCAGCGGCACAATTTTCTATAAGAGCGTTATGCTGCTGGCGTATGCTGATGATATTGACATCATTGGCCAAAATACGCGCGAAGTCAGTGCAGCATTCTCCAGGCTAGAAAAAGAGTCGAGTCGAATGGGTCTTGCAGTGAACGCAGATAAAACGAAGTATCTCGTGTCAACAAACAAACAGTCCCAGCGTCTTAGAAACCACGTCACTGTTGACAACACCTCCTTTGAGGTAGTGAAGGACTTTGTTTACCTGGGATCCAGTATTAACTCCTCCAACGATATCAGTATTGAGATTAAACGAAGGATAACTCTTGCCAACAGGTGTTACTTTGGGCTCAGTAGGCAATTGAGAAGCAGAGCTCTCTCTCGACGAACAAAACTGACGCTCTATAAGTCAATAATCATGCCCGTCCTACTATACGCATCACAAACCTGGACGTTGAGCAGCTCTGATGAAAGGACTTTGGGAGCGTTCGAGAGAAAAATCCTTCGCAAGATCTATGGTCCAATCTGCGTCAATGGCGAGTACCGAATACGATGGAACCACGAGTTGTATGAGCTATATGCCGACATCGATATAGTCAAGCGTATTAAAATAGAGCGGCTTCGCTGGCTAGGTCATGTCGAGAGAATGAACGACGAAGCTCCAGCGAAAAAAATATTGGATTCGGTACCCAGCGGTGGCCAACGCAGACGAGGAAGACCGCATCTCCGTTGGAAAGACCAGGCATTGGATAACCTGACGACGCTTGGAATTTCCAACTGGCGCCAGCAAGCGCACGACAAAAGAGGCTGGCGCAAATTCTTAGACCAGGCCAAAACCGACGAACGGTTGTAAGCGCCATCTAAGTAAGTAAGTTACCGATATTGAAATTAATGAGTGGTTGTTGGTGTAATTTTGCATCAGCAAAATATAAATATGGTTCAAGTACTAATAATAACATCGATATTCAACAATATGCAAATACAGCACAACTGAGTAGTAAAACAAAAGTGTGTCATCGCGACCTACGTCTACACCTGGAAGCAACTTTTAAGTGTTGACACACATTTGTGGATTATTTTGGTTGCGCGTTGAGTTGAATTAAGGTGGTCAGATGTATGCATCTGAACATATTCCCCGGCGTTGAGCGATGTCGATCAACCTTTATTTTAGTAAACGGTGATGAATTCTGTGCCATCTTGTAGACTTGTATCAGGTGTATTGACGTGAATTCTCGGGGCGGGCTGTGGTGCAGAAATACCGATGCTACGTGACTTTTGGCATCGTTTCCAAGCAACCCAGGAGAGGAAACATATGATGAAAATAACGCAGGAATAACTTATTGTATAATGATGAATGTCATGAGGTCGAATTTTGTTGGGTAAATCAACTCGAAGACTTGAGAGTTCATGCTGTATTGCTGATAACTGCGTTATCTGCGGGATATAATGTAGGGAAATGTTGTTGACTGTTGTTGTCGGTTTTGAAGGGAAACTTAAGTCAGCTGTGAGCACATTTGGTATGTATGATTTGAGGCTGGTTGATTTAAGCGTTTTGTGACCTTGAATGGTGATTAGCGGTTGTTTAATGATGCAATTTTCATTCATTGATAAAAGTCCAGACCGTTGAATAGTGACTGGTGTTAAAATTGCGTCACATACTGCGTTTACCACCACCTTGTCTTTGACGGAATAGATCCATGAGTTGAGGTTATGTAATTGAAGCCAGTGGGGCCCAGCTTCTGTGTGTTCAATAGAACATGATGTATTTGTTGTAATGTGGTTTAGTAAGTTTAATTCACACACTGCGATGGCGGATCCTTTTTTATACAGCGGGTGATTTTGTTGACATAAGTAGTGGTCTCTTTCAGTTGATGTGCATATTCTTAAGTCGGCTTCCTTTAATGGGAAATATTGATCTCGATGCAGGTTGACAATCAAGTATGGGAACGGTGAATGAATTTTGACAAATGAATTGTTAAGTTGCCATGGCACCGGAATAAGATGTAGTAGTTCAAAGTCTTCAGTGGATATTAATGGTAGCTTCAGTTTAAAAATCACATAATTTGTAGTGACACGTCCTTCGATTGACATCAGATTGTACAATTGTATTAATTCCTCGGTGGGTAGCTTAAGATGGCTCGGAAGATTTGCTTTAATGTTGATAAGCTCACGTTGTAACTGCACAGGTGAGAGGAGCTCTGGGCTTAGCTTTCCATGGTGAGTATCTGTCAATATGTCGAGAAGTGAGTCTTGAATGCGTTGGACATATAATATCTCCACTGTGGTTTGAAGAGCCAGTTCAAGAACTAATTGAGAAATACTTTGGTTACCTAGTTCTTGTTGGACGTTGTCAAACCGATTATTTAAGTTGGTCATTAATTTTTCAACCTTTAGAAATTCTCCTTCAATATCTTGTTGATTCTTTTTCATTATATTTATCGTGCTGTCCAAAAACGAGGTCTGATTTTGAAATAGACCTTCAAGATGATCTTCATTTTGACGAATTTTTTCTATCGTGTTGGCGGCTTCTTCTGCGTACTGTGAATCAAGAACTCCGAATAGTGAATGAGCCACATTGCCGACGACGTTGAACGCACCTCTTCGTGATCGAGATGTATCGTGAATTTTGAGAAGCTGATTTTTCTGAATGATTTCATCCATTAAGCGTTTAAGTAACATTACTATTATAGGGCAATGTTTCGATGTTTGTATAGCCGCACAATATTTTTTCAAGACGCTTGGGTAGTTTTTCATTATGTCCAATTCTTTCCAGTATGTTTGCATGTTAATATATGTGACCAGGTTCCATTCGCTGGTAATGATTCCAGCAGAGCCGAGTTTTTCGAAGTAAATGCCAGGATCGGATGCAAATGGATGAACCTCTATTGGGGATGGAGTAGCAGACGGCAAGAATAAACAAGTCAATAAGACGGTCATGAGTGCTGAACTTGTGCTGACTCGTGTTCGTTTTGGTTGTTGGGGACCGTCGTTTGGATTTGAGTGCTTGATCTTCTTTTGCGTGTTTGTTATTTCAGTATGCCTGACCTCAGAGTTGATTTGTCGAGAATCACTACGGTGTTCTTCCTGGTCAGGTGTCTGAATTGGCAACGGCGCAAGCCTGTGTATCGGACGTTTCAGTATGCCAGTTGCTGTCCTTATGTCAGCTACTCTAACAGCATTGTCGTGCCCGGTGTATGTATTGACGATTCTGCCCAATGCCCACTGTAGCGGTGGCAGATTGTCTTCATGAATTATCACCATCATACCTGGTTTAACGTTTTCTGATTGTTCCTTCCACTTGTTCCTGTGTTGTAGCTCATGCAGGTACTCTCGTGACCACCGCCTCCAGAATTCGTGTTTTAGATGAGACACTAACTTCCACCTTGTTAGTAGAGAGATATTGTTCTGTGTGGCATATGAATCGACTGATGATGTCAGCGGTTCGCCAATCAGGAAGTGTCCTGGCGTTAGTGCGGTTATATCTTCTGGGTTGGTAGACACAGGCGTTAATGGTCTAGAGTTAAGTATTGCTTCTATTTCAACCATTACTGTTTCCAGTTCTTCGTATGTTAACGAAGCGTTGGCCACACCTTTGACGAATAGTGTTTTGGCAGATTTCACTGCTGCTTCCCATAGTCCGCCGAAATGAGGAGCTCTTGGTGGTATGAAATTAAATTTGATTCCCTTATTGCTGCAATTTCTCGTTATGGCTTCTTGGGCTTTTTGTGTATGAATCACTTCCTTTAACGCTGATAGTTGGTTATTGGCACCTACAAAATTTGTTGCGTTGTCACAGTAAATATTCTGGCAGCGTCCTCGTCGGCCGATAAACCTTTTTAAGCATCCGACAAAGGCATCTGTGGTGAGATCGCTGACAATTTGTAAGTGTATCGCCTTTGTTGCAAAGCAGCAGAATACTGCCACGTAGGTTTTTTGTGGTCTTTTTCCTCGAATTTTGAAATGAGTCCAGAATGGACCGCAGAAGTCTACTCCTGAATTCATAAAAGGTCGAGTAGGCTGTACCCTTGCCGCAGGCAAATCTCCCATGATCTGTTGGCATAACCTGGGCCTTATCTTCGTGCAGCGAATGCAGTTGTGCACAATCGTCCGGGCCATAGACTTTGACTTGATGATCCAGAACTGTTGCTGAAGTTGTTCCACTAGTGTCTTAACTCCACAGTGAAAATGCTCTTCGTGAAACCATTTTATGAGCAATTTTGTTAATGGATTATTGTATGGAATGATCATTGGATGTTTGGCATCGTAAGAAATGTTGGATGCCTCGAGACGTCCTCTTACTCGGAGCACCCCTTCGTCGTCCAAGAATGGATGGAGGCTGCTTAGCTGACTGTTTTTGTTGAGCTGGAAATTCTTCTTTATTAGCGTGACTTCCTCCTTAAAATCTGACCACTGCATGGCACGAACTATCACTGAAAGCGCCCTTTTGAGTTCTATGGGTGTGAGAAAAATTTCGGTTTCGCGTTCTTGAACACTCTGTTTGGCATGCCGCTTGAACCTAATCATGTACGCAACAATTCTTGTTAACACTTTGAAGGAATTTTTGTTATTGATATTGTATATGATATCATCTGGCTTGTTCTCGACAGTGGCAGCTGCGGATACTGCCACCTGTCTTCTTTCTAAGTTGTTATCTGACTCTGGTTTGTTTGAATAATTCTTGGGCCATCCTTCTACCTTTCCATGCAAAAAGATTGGTCCGTATAACCATAGATTGCAACTGGGTAATTCAGACGGAAATAGGCCTCTCGATAGAACGTCAGCTGGATTTTGCTTGGAAGCAACGTGCCGCCATTGTGCTGGCGAAGAAAGCTTTTGAATCCTTGCGGTTCTGTTAGCGACAAATGTTTTTAGGGTTGATGAACTGGAATTTATCCATGAAAGAACAATTTCTGAATCGGTCCAGAAATAAACCGGAGCATCTGCCAACTTCAAGTCTTGCTTTACCCTTGTTGCTAGCTGTGCACTGAGGAGTGCAGCGCAGAGTTCTAATCTTGGTATGGTTTGTGTTTTTAGAGGGGCCACACGAGATTTTGAGCATAATAGACGTACAATGATTGTTCCGTTCTTGTCAATGGATCTGACATAAACGGCGGCTCCGTATGCCTTTTCTGAGGCATCAGCAAAAGAATGTATCCGCGAGGAACTTCTTGTTCCTTGTTGAAAGATGTGCCTTGGAAGATGCGTGTTGGCTACTTGTTTCAACTCTTCTCATAATCTTGTCCATTTGAGGCGTAATTCTGGGGTTAACTCGTCATCCCATTTTAAATTTGTTTGCCACAGTTGCTGAATGAGGATTTTGGCAGTGACAACTACTGGAGATAGTAATCCTAATGGGTCAAAAATTTTTGCAACATCTGATACAACCGTTCGCTTGGTAATTCTTGTGGCCGGTACGATGTTGACCTTTACGCAAAATTTGTCGGTTTTTGGTAACCATGTCAATCCTAATGTTTTAACTGCGCTGATGATGTCATCGTCAAAATCAAGATTGACTTCTTGGTCTTCGGCTGGAACTGACTGCAGTAATTTTGGGTGATTAGCGCACCATTTGCGCAACCGTAGTCCACCTTGTTGTAATATTTTTGTAAGTTGTTCTTGTGTTTCCAATGCTGTGGCTAGACTGTCGGATCCTGTGAGACAATCATCAACATAGAAATCATTTAACAGCGCGTCAGATCCGAGTGGATATTGAGAACTGTTTTCCTTGCCTAGCTGCTGGAGGCATTTTGTTGATAAATAAGGTGCTGACCGAGTGCCGTATGTTACCGTGTTAAGCTGGTAGTATTGTAGCACTTTTGTGGCGTCCTTCCTCCAAACTATGAGTTGATATTTCCGGTCTTCAGGATGGACCAGGATTTGTCTATACATCTTTTGTATATCTGAGGTGAAGACAAATCGTGGACATCGAAATCGTAGTAGCAATGTAAAGAGTTCACTTTGAATAGTTGGTCCTGTGTACATTAAGTCATTGAGTGCTAACCCTGTAGATGTTTTTGATGAGGCATCGAACACTACTCTTAATTTTGTGGTAGAACTCTCAGGTCTTACCACGCAATGGTGCGGGATAAAGTAACATGATTGTAATATGCTTGCTTTGTCGATCCTTGTCATATGACCCAATGATTCATATTCATCCATGAACTCAGTATATTGTATTTTGAGGTTGGGGTCCTTTGCAAGACGTCGTTCTAGTGCGTAAAACCGATTGACTGCAATTTGCTTTGATTCACTTAGCAAAGACGGGCTATCTGCAAAGGGGAGTTTTACTACGAACCTTCCTTGGCTGTTTCGTATTGTGTTTAGCGCAAAATGTGATTCACAGAGTTTTTCAGCTGTTGTAAGCACTTTGTGATCCGTCGGAGTTTCTTCCAATTGCCAAAATCTTTCCACCTTTCGGGTTAAGTCATTGTCATCTTCGGTACATATTCCGCATGTTGCAAATAACGATTTGCTGTCGCTTACCTTCCCGGCCAGAATCCATCCGAATACTGTGTTCTGTAAGGTGGGGAGTCCTTTTGTAAGAGAGATGCGTATGTTACCAGCAAATCATGATAAAACTCTGCTCCAATGAGGACGTCAATCTTTGCAGGGAAGTTGAAATGTGGATCTGCTAATCCAATATTGTTTGGTATGGGCCAATTTGAAGTATCCAATCGCTGTGTTGGATGTTCAGGAATAATGCGCGATAGAACAAAGGCTTCTAGTCGAGTTGAATACTTGCTGATGCGTGATTGTAATTTGACGTTCACGCGTGTTCGGGCTTCTCTCTTTCCATTGCCTATGCCTTCAATCAACATTGCTGCTGGTTTGAGCTGCAACCCTAGTTGCTTTGCAACTCTTTCCGTGATGAGATTGACTTGTGATCCTGAATCCAAGATGGCCTTACATTCTATTGCCTGTCCATTACTAGCGATGAGTCTGATGACTGCAGTACTGAGGAGAACATAACCGTTATTCTTGGATTCCTTTGTTGTTGCCAGGGTGGTGGCCTGTTGATTGCTTTTAGTTTGTGGTGCGTGACTGGGGGTTAATGACGAATGTCCTGATTGTTCGACATGTAGTAGTGTATTGTGTTTTTTAGCACACCTTGTGCAATTCCGTGATTTGCATTCCAACGCGCGATGATCCGCCTTGAAGCAGTTTGTGCAGAGGTTGTGAGTTTTGACCCAATTCCACCTTTGATGAATGTTCGCATTTAAAAATGTTTTGCATGCATAGATTTTATGATCTTTTTGCTTACAAATCACGCACCTTTCTTCGTTGCTTGAAGGGATTGTGGCTGTTGCACTTGTCCGAGTTGACGATGATTCTCCTCTTCCACGAGCTTCGAATGATTGGAATCTACGCTCTAGGAACTTGAATATTTCATCTATGGTGAGTAATCGCTTGTTGTCGTCCAAGCTCTGCTCAAATGCTGTTTGAGAGTCTTGATCCATTTTTTGTAGTAGTATGTGACTCAGGATGACGTCCCAATGTTGAACCGGAATACCTTGAGCCTTAAGTCCATGAATGCATTCTTTTGTGATATCGTGAAGAGCCTTCAATGCAGATGATGACTCTTTTTTAAGTGACGATTGTGACATCAGTTTGTTTAGTAATGTCGTCACCAGAAGTCTTTTGTTATCATAACGACTAGTGATGATTGACCAAGCATGTGTGTTGTTACTTCCGGTTGATGGAAGGTGCTTGATTAAATTTCGTGGTTCGCTCTCTAAGGAAGTTGTCAAGTAATGCATTTTTTTTGCATCACTCATGTCCACCTTATGAATCAATTCGGTGTACAAATCCTTAAAGGTAACCCATTGCATGTAGTTGCCATTGAATTTAGGCAACGTTATCCTTGGTAATGGAACATCTATGTCTGTCTGTGGTACTCTCTGCGAATGTAGTGATTGCTCCACTGGTATGTGCTGATGAAGCTGAATCAGTACCTCTTCTGCCTTCGCCTCGAGCTCGTAATAGGCCTGCGGCGTGTATTCTTCGATGACATCTTCATCAGTTGACTCCCACAGCGCCGTGTTGTTTTTTGCTAAATCCATCATATGCTTTTCTATTACTGCTGTCTTGATATTGTAGTATGATGGAGGGTGGTCTGTTTCACGCTGCCCCATCACTTCATTCAAGTTTTGTGTCAGTGCTTGAATTAAAGCACGCTGATTCCTCAGCAGCTTTCGTCTTTCAATACTATGTTCCATGTTGTTTGTTAATTGTCCATCAGCATTCCGTGAAGCAGCTTGCGGTGTTCTCAGCTGACCCTTGGCTTGACTGGGTCTAGCGTAATTCGACCTATAGAGTTCCATTTCGTCTCGGAATTCTCGGTATCTTACACTGATGGCTGCATGCATGTCCTTAGTGAAGTACGGATGATCATCTTTGCTGCCGTGGAGACTACGAATGATGTTATCGACTTTATTGAATTGAGCCCACAACTCATCGAGTTCCTTAACCTTTGCGTCGATGAACTCTAGCGTCCATCGCTCATATGGCGCTTTCTTGCAGTTGGCTATAAGTTTTTGCAGAGCCACTGCGGTTTCATCTTGTTGCATTACTAAATCTTCTATGTTCATTGTGGATGCGGTGTGGTGCACAAGATGTTTAATTAAAGCCTTCGAGTTCTCTTGAACGAATTTTATTCGCGGCGAACTATTTGCGGTTACACAGCTTACGAATTTAAATTTCCACGGTTAAATAATGGATGTATTATATATTTGTTTTTTTATGATCCTATCGCTTTCATCAAAAGGATGTGGATCACGTCGGGGTCACCAATGTTGAATCCCTTGTTGAGTTTGTCAATACAGGTGCGTGTACCAATATTGACCTAAGGGAATTGTTGTAGAATTGCACAGGCACTTGAACCTTGTACAGTTGTTGCTACAGATGAATGTTAATAAAAACGGTGTTTTATTTTGATTTGAGTTATTACGACTGATCTTTATTGCTTAGTATAAGAGCTTATATACAATTTTTACTTATAATACGTTTACAACAGTAACAAGAATAAAACGAAATATTAACTAAGTTGTTGTTGTTGTTATTCAGCGTCAGCACAAATATGGTTTAGTTGTTACCGATATTGAAATTAATGAGTGGTTGTTGGTGTAATTTTGCATCAGCAAAATATAAATATGGTTCAAGTACTAATAATAACATCGATATTCAACAATATGCAAATACAGCACAACTGAGTAGTAAAACAAAAGTGTGTCATCGCGACCTACGTCTACACCTGGAAGCAACTTTTAAGTGTTGACACACATTTGTGGATTATTTTGGTTGCGCGTTGAGTTGAATTAAGGTGGTCAGATGTATGCATCTGAACAAAATTTTTAGAGGCAAGTGTTATACTTTTACCTCAGAACAATTTATCCCACAGTGCAACCTCTCTCATATACGCAACTAATCGGTGAGAATAGGGGAGTTAAAAAATATCGCGACGGCTGTACATGTATTGTTGTGCTGCTGTTATATTTTTGTTTGTTTGCTTATTTTTATATGTTTGTTTTCGTTGATTTTATTATTTTTGTTGAAGAAGCACCTTTGGAGATACTGTCAGGTTGATGCGGTTCATTAACTTGCTTACCTTTTATATTTATACCCCCACGCGTACTGCGTAAGGGGTATATTAATTTTGTCACGACGTGTGTAACACCCAAAAGGAGGCGTGGTAGGTATTGAAAAGTATATATATTCTTGCTCAGCATCACCACCTGAGTTGATTTAGCCATGTCCGTCTGTCTGTCCGTCTGTCCGTCTGTCTGTCTGTCTGTGGACACGATTACAGCCGTAATTTTGAAGCTATCTTAATGAAATTCGATATTTAAGCTTTTTTTAAAAAAACTAAGGTCAAGTTCGAGAATGGGCTAAATCGGATGAAAACCACGCCTACCTCCCATACAACCCCAAAATTGAAAACTCTACAAAGAAGCTAATATTAAAGCTACAATACTGAAATTTGGTAAGTGTGTATTCTATATCAAAACTGAGAAGTCTTAGAAAAATGGGCGTCATCCACCCACTAACACGCCCACCTCCCATATAACCCCAAAATTTAAAAATCTATAAAGAGGCTAATATTAAAGTTACAAAACTGAAACTCGGTATTTTTGTATTTAATACCAAAACTGAGGTGTGTTTTGAAAATGGGCGTCATCCACTCATTAACACACCCACCTCCCATACAACCCCAAAATTGAAAAATCTGTAAAGAGGCTAATATTAAAGTTACAAGATGGAAACTCGGTATTTGTGTATTTAATGTCAAAACTGAGGTGTATTATAAAAATGGGCGTCATCCACACATTAACACGCCCACCTCCCATACAACCCCAAAATTGAAAAATCTATAAAGAGGCTAATATTAAAGTTACAAAACTGAAACTCGGTATTTGTGTATTTAATACCAAAACTGAGGTGTGTTTTGAAAATGGGCGTCATCCACTCATTAACACACCCACCTCCCATACAACCCCAAAATTGAAAAATCTGTAAAGAGGCTAATATTAAAGTTACAAGATGGAAACTCGGTATTTGTGTATTTAATGTCAAAACTGAGGTGTGTTATAAAAATGGGCGTCATCCACACATTAACACGCCCACCTCCCATACAACCCCAAAATTTAAAACTTTATAAAAAAGCTTATATTTAAGCTGCAGGAAAACAATCTGATATGTATGTATTTAAGACACATAAAAATAATAAAATCTCTCAGAATCTCATACAAAAAGCCCTCCAATTTAAGATTCTCCCACCCTTAAGCATCGGCCGAGGGGGTATTTTAACTTCGGCCAAGTCGAAGATATACCTTACTAGTTATTCAGAATTTAATTTTAATAAATGCTAGCCTTGCTTCTGCACTTTAACACTTTTATCGCTGCTGAAAAAAATTATTGTATTTTCCCCTCGCACTGCTACACTTTCAAAAAGTTTTAGCGGGATTCTCATTTTTTTGCGTAAAGAACGGTTTTAATACGAGCAAAAGAGAAACTAACCAAATTTACAGCGGAGCTTAAATTAATTCAATGAAACAAGTATGTATCACTGGTGATACACTATGCAGTGCAGGGTTAAGGAAGATATGGGCTAAACGCCAAACTGTGCAGCTCTAATAAATCGAGCCCATTATAAATCGAGTGGTTTTCTCAAAGAATATTAAATTTATTCGATATTTTTTGTTGTTTGTATTTATAAGTAATGCAAAGTTATTTTATAATTTAAGTTACATTGACTTTTATGTAAGCCTATGCTGCAATTTTAGCGCAACGTAAATTTTGTCCATTTCATTAACCCTAAAAGAAAAAATGGATCTTGTGTTTCTAATGTGAACCGTTAAAATGTAAGATCCGTTTCAAAAATTAATATTAGGGGTATTCACACTGCCTTGAGCAGTTGGGTAGATTGGCAAATGCCATACATTTTATTTTTGTAAAAGTGCCATTGTACCCAAGTACCAATCTACTATATCTGACCCTGACTTGTTTGGGTAGATTGATTTCTTTTCAAATTGAGTACTTTTTTCATGGGTTACCAACTTTTCCAAAAGAAGGCAATAATTGAATTGTCAAAAAACTAAAACAAAGTAAACAAATTATAAGTGAATAAAATAGAAAATTGTGTTAAAATGAGTTATTTTAAAATTTTTGATATAAAAATTATTAAATGCCGCAAAGTTCACGTTAAAAATTACTCCTATATAATATTACTTTTTTACGCCCGTACAATGGCCTATATTTTGCGCTCATAAAATGACATGAATAATATCGTGGCAACTCTTTTCTAGCTGTCACTCATCTCTCATCAGCTGTTATTCTACAAAGTACCCAATTGCAGTTAAGGGTGTTCGCAGTAATCAAAAGTACTCAATCTACCCGTACCCAACTACCCAAGTCAGTGTGAATACCCCTATGGTATTACACCAATACAAATAAAACCAGAAAAATTACTCTTCTGTAAAGTTTTGTTACTAACGCTTATGCTAAAATCTTAACATGGGCAGAGATAAAGAGATTGGAAACTTCTCGTATGAAAGGGATAGCATAATGTGCACCTTATGTCAAAAATTTTCAACACTAACACAAATGTTGTAAGTGTGTTAGTAAAATGTTCACCAAAATTCAGCTAGTTTGGGTTCAGCTTTAATCCAACTCAGCTGGATTGGGTTCAGGTTCAGGTTTTCACCATGGTGGAAACTCTTTGAATGCATTCAGCGAACTTAAATGCTTCCAAGTAGCGCTGAATTTTAGAACTTTTAAGTGACTGTTGCCATTGAATCAAACAAATTTATGTATGCTTTTAAATCACAACTATAAAAAAATATAAACAAGTGTATATCGACATTTGGTCAATATGCCTGACATTTGTCGTAACTATTTAATAATATCAAACAGCGCTAACTAAAGTGTCACTGTCAAAACACTTGTGTCGCTTGAAGGCGGCCACTGACTTTAATCTGTTACCCACCACGGTCTGAACCTAATCGCAGAGTTGCCTGAAAGCGTAGTTTTCTATAATATGGAGTAGGTTTCATTGTTACAGTACGAATTTAAAAGTCTTGTATTAGTACTATTTTATGAAAGGTATTTTATAGGTCGTGTCTATATTTGGGCCAAGTAAAAAATATGTAAACCATCAGTATAAACAGTATGGTGCCTTAAAACTAACTTTTTTGGAATTATTAAGGTCTTAGAGCAAAAATTGATAGTATATGATGCACAAATAATATACTATAAATATTATTATGGGACCCATACACAGGCGGACTTGTTCGCGAACTTGGATGAATACATGAAATGTTTGTTCGTTTGTGGCCTTTTTGGCAGACATATGAAGATTTATGAGTTGTTCTCAAGAAAATCAAAACTTTTTGATTTTGTGGGAGAGGAGCTTCAAGTTGTACAACAGTTTTCTCAGTTAATGGTGGTGTCCGCGTACTTTAAGTCAAAGTTTTGAATTTTGAAGCACAAATTGGCAATTTTATTTGTTTTTATCGTCAATAATCCCATAAAATGACAAATATCATGGACAACGAAGCTTGGAGAGACTTTTTAGAGAATTTTTTTAAAATTTTTTTAGAGAACTTCCTTGATAAAAAAAAGTACAAAACGAGCAAATCGTGTAACTTTTTGTAAGAAAAGTACAAACTACTATATCAAATGAAACAGTTCCAAACTTGAGGAATAAAATTGGAAATATTAGTTGTTGTTTGTTTATTCATATTTCATAATCATATTTGTTTAATCCGTTTGTTTAATCATATTTTTTGCACAATTTTATGTATTATATGCTATTTTTATTGTTTTCTTTTAGTTTTGTTAAAGATTATTCGTTTTCATTTATATCAAGTATTATCTGATATATGCTCTACGTGCTCGAACGTTTGATACAGAGCATATAGAATTGCATCGAGAGTACTCTTGTTGTGCTATGAGTGAAAACAAAAACTCGATCAATCTGCTCTTATTACACTGAATAAAATAAAAATCACGAACAAGTTTTTTGACATTAATTGCTCTGCTCTGAACAAATAAACAAAAACGCCTATTATACTAAGGTAACTCTTTTTTATTACTACGTTTTAATTTGTACGTAACCCTGTGAACAGCTGAACTTGGCAATTATGAGGTGAATTCACATTCACAATACGTGTGTGCATAAATAGAAAAGCAAACTAGACGCGCGAAAATTTTTTTATTTTGATTAAACTCGAAGTCTCCCATCTCTTTATCTCTGACATGGGTTCAACATATGTATTTAATTTGGTTTTTGCATAAAATAACTATTTTGTTTAATAATATTTATTTTATTTCAGAATCTTGCAAAACAAATGGAACTATAACAAATTACAATCGATTTCTTGAGGAGTTTGGTGATGATGAAACTCTACGTAAAAAAAAAACTCATAAACCAGTTAATTACGAAAAAATATTTGTTGGAAATACATGTGACAATTTTATTTTGGGAGTATGCATTACCAACAAGAGTTTGAAGTTGTATACTGAGTATTATTCTTCAGACATAATAATAGCATCACCTTTAGGAATTCGGAGGTTGATTGGTGCTCCCGGGGACATCGAACGTGAATTTGACTTCCTTAATTCCATTGAATTATTAGTCCTTGATCAAGCAGATATTTTCTTAGCCCAAAATTGGGATAATATATTACACATATTAGACCATATGCATCTGAAGCCTATAATTCATCGAACAACGGATTTTTCTAGAGTTCGTTCTTGGTGTTTAAGCGAGTTATCTCAGTTTTATCGTCAATCACTGTTGTTTTCACATCATGAACTTCCTGAACTACGATCATTTTTTGAAGTCAGATGCTGTAATTATAGTGGTAAAGTTCACATTTCCAACCCAGTTTTGATTGGTTCTATCCAAAATATTTCTGTTAATATTCCACAAATTTTTCATAAAATCAATGTTAGCAGTTTTCAAAATTCGTTTCAATCGCGTTTTAAATATTTCATAAAGGAAATATTACCAAGATTCAGAAAACTCTGTGTGTCACACTGCATGATTTATATCCCCAGTTATTATGATTTTGTTCGCCTTAGAAACTATTTTAAACAAGAATCAATCAACTTTGTTCAAATATGTGAGTATACTAAAAAGGAAAAAATAGCGAGAGCTCGTGATATCTTTTACCATAGTGGATCACCATTTCTTCTTTACTCCGAACGGTCACATTTTTTTAGACGAGCTCACATAAAAGGAATTCGTCACTTGATATTATATCAATCGCCCTCTTGGCCAAACCTTTATGCAGAAATAATAAATTTAATGCACGAATTCAATCAAAATGTTTACGACGGGCTAGAAAACTTTATGAGCATAACGGTTTTATACACAAAATACGACATTCTTCAAATGAATGGAATATTAGGAAGCGAAAACGCAGAAAAAATTGTAAAATCTAGGAAAGCAACGCATATTTTATCTTAAAATAAATAATTTATCATTAGTGTTCATTAATTCATTTCAAGGGCTTATTGCAAAAACATGATATGCCACACTGCCCTAAAAGTTCATATTTTATGATCATTACGTTCCTTGATGCATTATCAATATCCACTGAAAATATTGCTACCATTACCCGATCAATTTTGGCCGTATACGTAATAGTTCTTGTAAGCATTTGAATGATTTCATACAAATATACATTTTTTAAAACTTTAGGGCCGATTATTTCGAAATATTTTTTATGTGGCATATCATGTTTTTACAATTAGCCCTTCATTTATTTCAAGAGTTTTTTAATAAATATTTTTTTTAATTTTTATTTAATTGTGTTTTTACTACCCCATTAAATTTCTGTATTCTCTGTATGGTTCTTGGCAGGACTAACAAATTTCCTCTTTTATTTTATTTGGAGCTCCAAAGTACTTTAAACTACAACAAATGAAAAAATCTGGTTTATTTGCTGAAAATTCCAAATAGATTTCTGCAAAGTTTATGCCTCTTTTATTATTTTCAACTGAATCAAAAGTTGAATTGTAACGCATAAATCGGTATTATGACACATAAGAATTTCTTCCAGCATTTTACAAAAAGCATGAAGAAGAAGAAGCATACTTCAAATTGACACTTTTTATGTGTGTTGTTATGTATATATTGTGCGGGTGAAAATAAATTTACAAAATGTTTTTGTGCTTGAAACTAGCTAGAAGTTTGTTGAGACATAGCATATCTAATATATAAAAATCTCGTGTCACGGTGTTAGTGTATAAACTCCTCCGAAACGGCTGGACCGATTTAAATGAAATTTTTTTTATATATTTGGTAGGTATGAGAATAGGTCGTAAAGTATTTTTCACCCTCCTACCCACGAAGGGCGTGGCACTTTTTCAAAAAATCAAATTTTCGGTTTTACTTTCTTCTTTAAATCGCACATCAATGAAGCTCTGTACGAACTTACTATTTAGTCGTGCCCTTCGACTGACAAATTTGATCGATCTTTGGAAAGTGGAGCATGGCACCACCCACAAATTTAATTTTTTGATATCGAATAGATTTGGAACTAAATGTCGTATAACAATGAAACTCAATATGAAGTAACTGATTGGTCAGGTCTTGCAATTATGAAACATACGCGGACATTGCAAAACGGGGCATGGCTCTGCCCATAAAAATTAAATTTTCGATACAGAATAGCTATGCAAGTGAAAGTCACAGTTAATTTTTATCCATAATGGAATTACTATTTGGTGGTGTCCTGAAAACAAGACGAGCATTGTTCAAGGGGTTTTAAATTTAATCCCTTTGCTGATATCCTAGCAGTCGGAAATACTCGAAACTATAACGGGTATTGGACAAGGGGTGTAGCTCTGCCTATAAAAGACCATTTTTTTATATTTCATAGCTTTGGAATCACAGCTTTGAATCACAGAGTATTGAAACTCAGAGAGCGTAGTTACTATTTGTTGATCCTTCTATTGGCAACCTGGAACAGGTGTTGGTTAAGGGCGGCAGCAGCGCGCCGGGTACCAGCTAGTAAATCATAAAAATAAACAAATAGCAATGAACTCACTTCATGTTTAGTAGCACTAAACTTCATGTTTAGCTGTTTTTTGTATTTTAAATTCATATTTCCAATTTATGCTTAAAGTATGTTAATGTGTAAATGTATGTATTAATGTATATAATAATGTATCTGTATTAATTGTTTAAAGTCTAAGTGTTTAAATAGTAGGTAAGATCAATTAATAAATCGAGTATTATTATTAAAGCCAAACAAATCAGTGTTCTTAATTGTACTCAAACAGTATAATTGGTTTATGTACTAGTTATACAATCAACGATTAGAACACGGCTCATTGTGCCTGTTCTTAAGAAAACAATATTAAAGCATATTGTTCATTTTGGTGACCCCGACGTGATATCCTGGTTCATGTTCCAGTGGTATCATCACACCATCAAACGTGTCCTGTAACCAGCAGCCTACATCAAACAGACGTCACCAGACGCATCCTGTTTACATAAAAAATATATATCTTATCTTCGAAAAAGAACAAGATACATCATCACCATTGGCATTGATGACCTATCATTAAAACAAGATGAACTTGCAGTGTTCAATTGCAACAAACAAGAAGGCGCCGCATGATCGCCGGTCAGTAGATCTTATCGTCTCAAAGTCTAGGGGGTTGGATAGCTTGTGGATGCAATTCGAAAAACTTGACAACGTCATCCGCAACCAACATGGCAAGGAAGTTAACCACCCGTATTTTGTGAAGGAAATACACAGCGCCATTCGCTTGAAATACTGAGAAGCACGAGATGATATGGACAAAGCAGAAGAAGCCATCAAACTTGTGCAGGCCACATCAACATTAAAGACTGGAACGGAGGCACTCGAGCGAGCACGATCGCCATAGCCAGTCACTCGACAAATCAACAGCACCACAAGTCAGCTATGCTCATTAATTAACAAACAAAAAAGGTCAATTGATGCAGCTACCAAACTGCTAAGCCAAGTTCTAAATAGTGTGACACAACAAACGTCGCAATATTATGCAATGCAGGCGAAGACAGTAGAAAGGCATTGGCAATCCGCCCAGGACCTACACCAAAAAATTTGGTTATCGATTGAACCCAGCACTTACGATTATGAGGGTTTTACGTAGATTGAGCAAACAATGACTTCAAATATCTTGCAACTTCAGAACAAGGCCCAAGAATCAGAACTTACAACTATTCAATTAGTTACACGCTACGCTTTCGTCTCCCTACCAAATTACTATTGCACTTGAAATGCAACGGCAATTACGGAAAATGTTGAGCTCCGCAGGATTCAATCTACGAAAGTGGTGCGCAAACCACCCAAAATTTCTACAGGATATTCCACCCCAGGACCAAGAAGTTACCCTTGACTTCGACAACTCCCGCAGTGAGAGCATTAATACAATGGGGCTCACATGGAATCCAAAAAATGATAATTTCAAATTAAAAATCCTGTGAACCATTGAGCAGAGGATAACAAAACGCACCGCTTTGGCAGATATATCGCGCATCTTTGATCCTCTTGGCTTCATTGCTCCAGTAACAACCACCGCAAATATATTTCTACAGCAGCTGTGGAAACTCAAAGTTATTATTATTATTATTTATTTATTTGCTAAGCCTTGTTAGGCTTTTTTTCATTATACAAAATTTGCACATTTATATAAATACAATTGAAATTGTACATACAATTTAAAATTTAAGTTTAAATATGTACATATAAATTATAAGATATTATAAGAATATTACACAGCTAAGAACATTGTGGTAACAAGGCAAACAAGATTTTATCATCCCACACTTTAAATAGCTTGGTGTCGGCATAGAACGGTGGGAGGTATCAAGACAAACATTACAAGGAATGGTTGCGAACGCAGGCACTAAGACAACAAGGTGTCATTGGCCAGTTATATTATTATATATACAATACAAATCGTTTTTTACAATTGATCATAAGAAGCTTGGTCAAAGTCCTTTCAAGGGCTGAAATGGCCAATTTGTTTTTTTTTTTTACAAATCGTTCTAGCATGGTTGAAGAAAAAATATACAACCAGCATGGAGCGGCCGAAAGATGAGTTGACATTCACCAAGCATGTTTGATTAGATTAAGTGAGGAGGTCCAAACAGGTTCAGGTCCATTCAGATTATCAGGCATGTTCTGAAATTCGCGCGATTTAAAATCGATACTGGAATAGCAAATCGTACGATTTGTACTTGGGTGTTCTGGAAATCGTACGATTTGGTTCCTTTCGAAATGAACTTCGAAAAAGCTGTTTCGCATTATTGTGAATAGCTGCATCAAATTTCTATCAATTTCCTTAAAATAATATTAATTCAGATCCTTGAATTGAGTGCATTCTTCGTATCTTCTTATTTATTAAGTGAGAAAGTGCAACACAAGGAAAAAAAAATTAAGAGCCAATTGCTTAGAGACTACTCAAATCCTGTGGAAATTTCCGAATCAAATTGTTCCTTTCCAATCTGACTGGATCTATCTAAGTAAACGAATTAATTCATGCCAAAAAATACACAATTACACATGGGGTTAAGTTTACCTTTTTCCAGCCAATAATATCCTTTTTTCGGGGGTCCGTCAGTGTTCAGAATGTTGTTGAGTTCTAACCACAAAGACCGTTTGGCAAAAAAACTTTTTGGGCAGACTTCTTGTGTTTTCACTTATGTTTATGTTTTTAAACTTGGAACAATTGAAGAATAGTGGAAATGGTCCTTTTTCTTTTTTTTTTTTTTAAAATGCGTGTTTTGAGCTAACAAATTGAATGGTGAAAAAAATTAAGCGTCGCTCTCAAGTGGTTTAGAAGTTATAGGGGTCAATGTTTATGAAAATGGGCTTAAAAACCTGTGTTTTTTGTTGTTGTTTTCGAACATAAGTAAACGTAATGGATATCAAAAGAAAGGTTATGCTAAAACCTTTTTAATGAGCTATCAATCATAAAAATCTATGCATTATTTTGGATGATAAAACTGTTTTTGTACTCAAAGAATTTGAGGTGTGCTAATTTTGGTTGTCCTTTTGAAGGGTTTGTCTTTGAGACTAGAAAAATGAATGTTTTCATAGAAGTGTGTTATTTATTCAGCCCAATCATGGAACATTTTCTCCCGGGAGTTGTAAATGGGAGTTTTCGGTTTCAAGATAGCAGATAAAGATATCTCATTTTTTTATTTAACACTCAAGAATATTGGCGGTTGATGAACAAAATTGCATTAAAAATTTCCAAAAAGTATTTTAACTTTATCTTAAAAACGGAAACTCCCATTTACAACTCCCGGGAGAAAATGTTTCATGATTGGGCTGATTGTTATTTCGTAAAAGGGTGAAGAGTCAAGTGTGCATAATATATAAAGTTTTATATTTTAACAATTAATGGTAGTACTTTTCAAGTTTGTTGTACACTAACATATAGTATATTGATACGAAAAAAAGCGCCGCAGGCAAAAAATTGTTATAAAAAATCGCGCGATTTTTTATAACAATTTTTCATTTTTGGATAGTAAGCATTAAATGGATTTTTTATAAATAATACCTAACTGAATAGGTCATGGTATGACCTCTTGCTACCCATATTGCTTAAATTTTATTTAAAAATCTCGAAAAACAGGCAAATGTGCAGTAATTTTTCAACTTTTGATCCCTATAACTTCTAAACCACTTGAGAGCGACTCTTAATTTTTTCAGAATCGTACTTAGGAGCCCCAAATCCATGTAATTACATGTAAAAAAACACAAATTATGCATTTCCATTATTCTTCAATTATGCCTTAAACTTTTGAAGAGTAGCTTTAACGAAATACTCACTTTTTTAATTTAATATTTAATTTCAAATATATTTAAATACCAATATAAATTTAATAGCAATTTAAACTGTTGCCTACTTATTTGCGATTTGAATTTCACAAACAAACAACAAGCCGATATTAAATCGGCAGAAAACTGCCGAATTCGGTTTTTAGAACAGGGTATTTCGTACCGATTTTAAGTTCGAAAAAGTGAAACCGGAACGCAATATAGAACATGGCATATCGATTTCGGCATAAATTCGATACGAAAACGATTTTCAGAACATGCCTGTATGTGTAGTTTTGTATCCATCACCAAGCGAAAATTGTGTTAGTACAGACTCAGCGGCGATACTGCAGATAATCTAAAATCGCAGATAAAAAGTTTAATTGAGTACATGGATTCATTTAATGTTATAACATCTGAAACGGAATTAAAATCACCGCAAGCGCTTCTTAGTGGTTCATTTTGTAAGTAATTAGTTCTACAAAAGTTCATAAAAAGTAACTCAAAAGATCTTCTAGGTCGAAGAGGAACATTAAAGTAAATTTTACTCAGTAAATATGGACTGTCGACATATCCATGTAAGAGTTTTGAAATCCAACTAACATTTAGCATAGTTCTCCTATTTTTTAAAGAAGGCAGATTAATTAGCTGTAATCGATATTCATAAGAAGGTAAATTAAAGTTTGAATTAAAATATAGATCACGAAAGCAGAACAGAAGAAATTGCTTTTGAACAGATTCTATATCGTCAATGTAACACCCATAACGAGGGCACCAAACAATTGACTCGTATTCTAGAATGGGCCTTACTAGCGATGTGAATAAGGTTTTAGTTATAAAATGATCATTAAACTCTTTGGACCATCGTTTAATAAATCCTAGAGTACTATTAGCTCTGCTGATTGCTTTATTAATGTGAATGTGAAAGCGAAGTTTGGTGTCCATAGTTACTCCGAGATCATCGAAAACCTCTAAAAACAAGTGTATAGTCACCTATATTGTAATTAGTTCAAGAAGGTTGTCTTCGAGATAAAGTCATTTGTTTGCACTTCCCCAAGTTGAGCTTCATGCAATTAATTTCGCACCACTTACAAAGATGGTCAAGATCAGTTTGTAGCAATAAAGAGTCTTGCACATCTTTGTATGACAGAAAAAGTTTAACATCATCAGCGTATAGCAAGATATTGTTATGCTTTACTACAGATAGAATATCATTTACATAAAGTAAAGACAATAAAGGACCAAGATGACTTCCTTGTGGTACCCCAGAAGTAACAAGAAACTCATCTGACTTTATGAGGTTAAATATAACTTTGTGTTCTATTTAATAAATATGATTCAATCCACCGCACTAAATGCGTTGGAAAACCAAGAAGTGTCAGTTTTATAACTAAAAGCTTATGATTTACAACATCAAAGGCTTTACTAAAGTCTGTATAAATAACATCTGTTTGTAGACCTTTCCCAAAATTCTCAATAGTTTTAGATGTAAATTCTAGAAGATTAGTGACAGTAAATTTTCCAGATAAGAATCCGTGGTTAAATGGAGATATTAATGATTTAACTCTATGTGATAATTGTGAAGTTACAATAGCCTCAAAAAGCTTAGGAAGGGCGCTGAGCTTTGCAATTCCCCGATAGTTGTCTATCAAAGACCTGTTCCAGGTCAATATTTCAATATACAAGAAGGTATATTGCCAGGACCGCTTTTATAAGATGTCTAAGATTTTTCAAGTAGGTTGAAACAGTGTTAATATCAATTATTGGAGAACAAATATCGCCAGGTTGGAGATTTAAATAATAACTCAAACTATCGTAAGAAACAGATGAATAGGTAGTCTTAAAAAATCTGCTAAAAGGTTACATACAGTAATATCAACATCCGACTCAAATGTTTTATATTTCATAAAAGATGGATATGAATTTATCTTACGTTTAGTATTAACGAAGTTCCAAAATGATTTTGCATCAGACTTGATGTTTAATTTGACTTTTGTTAAATACATGCTATAAGATTGCCTACATAATTGACGGTACTTATATTTAGTTGAGGTATAAGAAGCAAAATCAGAAATATTATGAGATTTTAAATATTTTTATAATATTTTCATTTTAAGTTTCAAAGATTTTTCAGTTCTTTGCTATGTTGCCAGAAAAGCACTATAAATAGTGTTTATGGTATTTTTCAACGATTGTGGTATGTGGTAATTCCCATGGTATTTTGTGGTAAAAATCTCTCGCGTGGGAAAAAAAATACCTCAAAATACCACAAAATACCCTAAATTACCACAATTTCTCTAATTACCACAAATTCCCTCAAATTACCACAAAATCCCTCAAATTCCCACAAAATACCTCAACGGCATTTTTAACACGCGTGGCAGAAATACGAATTAAGTGGACGATGCGTTAATAAAATTGTTG
This sequence comes from Tetanocera ferruginea, assembly GCA_958299015.1. NCBI lineage: Eukaryota > Metazoa > Arthropoda > Insecta > Diptera > Sciomyzidae > Tetanocera > Tetanocera ferruginea. The sequence continues at coordinate 108,673,242 of OY282640.1, forward strand.
AAATGACTGAATGCACTTGATTGTGTGGTTTATATGTATCTATTTTGTTTATTTGCTTGTTTTTCAATTTTGAATGCACGTGAATGCATGCACTTTAGTGCAAAAAAACAATTGTTTCTATTAGTATGTGTGTATGTATATGTTTGCTCATTGTTTTGTATTGTAGTATTTTGTGGGAATTTGAGGGATTTTGTGGTAATTTGAGGTATTATGGTATTTTGTGGTAATTTTGTGGGAATTTGTGGTATTTTGAGGTATTTTTCGAGCGTGGTAATTTATGGTTATTAAGTGAGAGAAAAAGAGAAATTTGGTGGTAATTTCATCTGACGACTCTGGTTCTTTGGTATACCAAGTGGGACCAGATATTAGAGAGACTTTTCTCAGGAACTGAAGTTAAAAAGCAATTATTAAGAGTACTGTTAAAGGCAAACACAGCAGAATCAAGAGTTTGTGGCAATATTCTTGTAGTATAGATATTAAGTTGTGATGACCAGTTGATAATTGACAAATTATTTCTTAAAATTACATAATTTGTTCTTTTAAAGTTGAACTCTGAGGGAGGATTCAAACGATTTGATATAGATTGTTTGGGAAAATTCAGAGTGATTTCAACAGTCGGATGGTGTGAATCCTCATGGTATACAAGCGGATCAGATCTATTAACTGAAACAATATTGCTATCATCAAATTGAAAAAGTCCTTGACTGGAAAGCTCCTTTAAAAATGAGTTAACAGATGAATGTTCTGAAGATGGCAGGAATACTGTTGAATTTTCAGCACATCGGTTCCAAGAAACGTTAGGAAGGTTGAAGTCACCAGTTATTAAAATGTGGTCGTGAGCCTGGAGTTGTGAGCAAATTTTACTAATCGACAACAGATGTTTCCCATACACATCGACATTAGAAGCAGGAGGAATATACGAGCATGTATAATAAATTCTCAAAGAACCAAACTTCACAAGAACACTGCAAAATTCAATATCTAAAGACTCAGATATTATTATTTCTTGTGAGAAGTGTGAAGACTTAACGGCAATAAGAACCCCACCACCATTGCAAAAATTACCATCAATAGAGGTTCTATCGTTACGGTATATATTAAAGGTATTAGACAGAATTTCAGTACTTAAAGTATTAGGTTTAAGCCAAGTCTCACTGAAAGCAATAATGTCAAAGTGAAGATTATGGCTTAAAAGAAATAAATATGTTAACTTGGTATTTAAACCCCGGACATTCTGGTATACGACTAGGAACTGATAGCAACAATCTAGTTTTTTGAGTTAGTGGTGTGGGAAGGTAAAGAAGCTAAAGACATTTTAGGTGTTGACCTAGGAATAAATTCATGAACCACGGTATTTTCAGGCCAAAAACGTTGATCCATGACTTTTTACTTAAGAGATCACCTGGTAAATTAATTCTAAAAGAAGAAGAGAACCGCTCATATGAAAACTTGAATTTGTGAACCGAAATGTTCTTATTAACAAGTTTCAACTTTGAGTTTATGTGATGTAAAACATCTTTTTCAGATGTATCAGGAGCAAAGCGTGAGGCAAGTATAGACTTAACAGGCTGGACAATAACAAGTTCCTTATATATAGGCTGGTCATTGTTTTTTATTAATATCTGTTTAGGTATAGCACCAGTAGAACTAGAAGCGATACTAGAAAACGAAGGAGCCGAAATTGGAGCAACACAGGCTTTGACGTAAGTTTTTTTCCTACCAGAAGAACTTGGAGAATCACTTACGACGATTGTTGGTGCCACTGCAGGAGCTTCAGCTGTTTGTAAAATAATATCAGCTGTTGCAGGCACATTTGAAGAGACAGTCTTATTAGTATTTTTGTCATCACTGACAGACTCAGTTGACTGCGCTTCATGTTCTATGCTCAAATTAGGTGAAAGCAAGATTAAGTCGTTGTTAGTAGACGGAGGTATGGCTATAACAGAAGGTTTTGCGGTATTTCGAAGATTCCTATATGGTCGCTTTCGTTTAGGAGAATCAGAAGCTTCATCCATAATTTTAAACTTACACTCAAAAAACAGAGTGTTTGTCATAATCAATAAATGACGGAAACACTTAGTGTTTGGAATACTGGTTGTATCAATCTATCATTGATATCTGCCTTTAATAACTATCTTTCAAAGTGTTTATAACAAACAGTTAAAATGTTTTTGGAACATAACTGCTTTGTTTCTCTTAAACACTTTTATTGTTTGTTTTAACCAACTATAATGTTTAGATTATCTTACCGCATAATTAATGCTGAAGTTAATAAAAAACAACCAATTATTTTCTATAATTTAATTTATTAATTGATAAATGAAGATATTCATGTTTGACAATAAATGGAGTTTACAAAAGTGAGACGTGCATACTCTGCTATTTTATTACATAATTAATTATAATTTAATTCAAAATTCAATTCAAAATTATCATATCATTCGGTGGAAGAAATAAATTAATTCTTTTCTATTTTATTAAAAAATTTACCTAACAAAATATACATAAGTTGCTTAACATTTTGCCAATTTATAACAAGATAAAACGATAAATGAAACTTCAATTCCTAAAAACGCGACTTTTCACACACACACGAGACAAAACACTGACATAGTGATGCCAAAGCGGCATGTTTTGCAGTGTCAAATGCAAAGAGCTTGTTCAGCAAGCAATATAATTATTTGTCATAACTCATTGAAGTGTTTGGGAAACTTTAATTTAATTATTTAGCTCAAAGTGTTTTACTGAAACAGTTGATGTATTTATTGATAATAAAAAAATATTTGTATTGGATGATTCATGTTTTCATTGATCATTAGCAAATATGTATTGTTTGAATCGAAGTAGAATTCTTGCGAATAACTAATTAGTATTAAATGCAATCATCAAGCATTTGCTTTATACTATGTTCACACTGAGATCAAATTAGGTAATTTCGTGAGATAATTTCGAAATTGTACAAAAGTGTTCACACTGGGCTTGGATAATTTCGTTTGACGTTTGATTTATTTTTTTTCAATTCATTATTGGCCACATTCAGCACTCTCGACAGTTGCCAACTTAAATGTTCAATTAAAAATAGAAAATTCTTACTCAAAGTAAGTTTGCAAAATTATTTCGCATAATGCCGTACATGTTATCAATTGTACAACTTTAATTCATTGAAAACATTTCTCTCCCAAGTTTCACTGAATGGGTTGCCATCCGAAGGGTCAAAAAAGTTAAGTATCTGAATGTGGCCATTATCATGTGTCATGTATAATTTTGACGGCTCAGCTGGAATGGATAGCAAGATTGCTAATACGCCAAAAAAAGGATGTGTTTAATTCACACTATATTCCGATTTCAGGGTTGCAGTGCATTTTTGCCTAATTTCGTGAGTAATTTAAACGAAATTACCTTGTTTGAGGTAATTTCCAAATCAGAAAATTGTATGGGAAATTACCATAGTTTTTACATAATTTCAGTCGAAATAACATAAAAGCTCGAAATTACTTAATTTGATCTCAGTGTGAACATAGTATTAAATATATTTTGTGTATCACAAACTCAATTAAAATAATCAGTTTTTTGAGTGTATTAAATACATCTTCAAAATCAGACAATCTGGCTTGAGCAGCCGCTAAATCCTTCGAAACCTCTAAAAAGCCTTTACGAGATTGTCATATAAGCTTTAAAATATCTACATCGGTAGATCTGCAGTTTTCGCACGCCCAACGATGTCCTTTACCTTCATAAAGTGCATCAAAAATTCTCGCAGTCAACGCTGCACACTTTATATGAAAGAATGCATCACATAACCAGAAATGGACTAGCCTATCTGATTCCCCCTTAACAGTGCAGTTACGAGAATTGCAGAACATTTTTATAAAAAAAAAAAAAAAAATTGGCCATTTCAGCCCTTGAAAGGACTTTGACCGAGCTTCTTATGATCAATTGTGTTGTGTGTGTTATTAAATGTTTGCACACAATTGACCGAGAACTGGACCCACATGTTTTATACCGACTCCGAACGGCTAGCATGTTCTCAAGAAGCTTTACATGGCATTATTTACTCTGAGGTTTGCCATTGTCTGCAGAGAGGTGGTTACTGATCAGAAAATTTTTTTTTTTATTGAAAAAAACTTTTCGCCGCGGCTGGGGATCGAACCCGGGCTCCAAGCATGCTAAGCCACACACTTATCCTGCATGCCACGGTCACCACAGACCATTTTTATAGTTGAAGTAAAAAAATAAATAAGAATTTAAAAGAAAAAATAAAAATTTAAAATTAAATAATTACTTACTTACATAGGTGGCCATGACAACTCGTTGACGGGTTACGGCCGACTTCAGCAGGTCTCGCCAGGCGTCTCTGCTTCGCGCGCGCCGTCTCCAATCTCTCACCAAGCGCGGTAAGGGCTTCCTCGGCCTGGTCAATCCATCGGAGGCATGGTCTTCCTCTTCGTCGTCGACCCTCGGCTTTCGCCTCAAACACCTTTTTCGCTGGAGCTTCTTCACCCATACGAAAGACATGACCCAGCCAACGTAGTCGCTGAATTGTTATACGCTGGACCGATAGTCGTCGCCAACTCGAACAGGACCAACAATTTTGCGATGAACTTTCCTCTCGAACACCCCACGAGCGGCTGCATCTGTTTGCGATACCACCCATGCCTCAGAACCATAGAGAAGCACAGGTATGATGAGCGTCTTGTAGAGTGGTAGTTTTGTCGATCGAGAGAGGGCTCTGGAACCTAATTGCTTACTAAGCCCGTAGTAGCACCTATTAGCAATTGTTGTTCTTCGCTTTATCTCCAGGCTGACATTGTTGTTGCTGTTTACGGCGGTGCCAAGGTGTGTAAACTCCTTGACAACTTCAAAGTTATATTGCTGCCTGCTGTATAGACACCGCACTTCCCTATTTGCAGACAGCATATACTTTGTTTTGCCCTCGTTCACCGTCAAACCCACTTTGGCTGATTCCTTTTCGATAGCGGTGAAAGCAGCGGTTACATCTCTCTTGGTTCTGCCGATGATATCGATATCATCAGCATACGCAAGGAGCTGGATACCTTTGTAGAAAATGGTACCATTTCGATGTACACCAACCTTTCGTAGGATCCCCTCCATGATGAAATTGAAGAGATCGCATGATAGCGGGTCGCCTTGTCTGAAACCTCGTTCGGTATTAAAGGTTTCGGAGAGGTCATTTCTTACCTTGACGGAGCTGCATGTATTGCTCAACGTCATCTTGCAGAGCCTTATCAACTTTGCAGGTATACCGAACTCAGACACTGTTGCGTACAGGCAATCCCAAATCGGGCTATCGAACGCAGCTTTGTAATCAACAAAGAGATGATGGGTGTCGATTTGGTTTTCGTGGGTTTTCTCCAGGATTTGGCGTATTGTAAAAAGCTGGTCTATGGTGGACTTGCCAGGACGAAAGCCACACTGATTAGGTCCAATCAGTGTTTTGGTATGCGGCTTCAATTTTTCACACAATACGCTCGACAGAACCTTGTATGCGATGGAAATAAGACTGATACCTCGGTAGTTGACGCAGATTGTCGGGTCTCCTTTCTTAAGTATAGGACAAAGCACACTAAGATTCCAATCGTCGGGCATGCTTTCCACTAGCCATATTTTGCTGATGAGTTGATGCAAGCACCTTATCAATTCACCGCCGCCGGTTTTAAACAATTCAGCAGCCAGGCCGTCAGCACCTGCGGCTTTGTTGTTTTTGAGTCGCTGGATAGCAACTTTAACCTCGTCATGGCTAAGTGGTGGAATTTCCACTCCATCATCGTCGATTGGTGGTGTCAGACTGCATTCTCCAAGGGCAGAATTGTTGGTATCGTCGCCTGCAACCAGATTGAAAAAATGCTGTCTCCATAATTTCAATGCGCACTGCGTATCTGTAACCAGATCACCATTCTCATCTCTACAAGTGGATGCTCCGGGCTTGAAAACTTGGGTTAGACGCTTAACCTGCTGGTAGAATTTTCGAGCATCCTTCTTGCCCTGGTACACCTCAATTTTTTTTCGCTCACGCTTTTCCTGCTCTCTTTTTTTACGTCTGAAAAGACAAAAAAGGCAAAATAAATAATATAAAATTTTATAAATTTTCAAAAAAAAATTTTCACATAATTGTTGTTATGAAGCAGGTTCTCCTCCTTTCCTCCTTATTTGCGAATGTTTCCATATGAGCACACGATTGTGGGAATGGGGATCACGGAATTCGTGATCAAAAAAGGACAAGTTCATCATCTGACGAAGAGCGCAGCAGCTGCAGAGCAGAGAATTTTTGTCGTATCAAAACATTTCTGTTTATTTATTTCAAGATGTAAACAAACAAGCCGTCAATTTTAAACAAGTTCAGGCAATGTGAACGATTGAGTTGAATGAAAAAGCTTTTTTGTTTAACATGTTAAATGAAGTCTATATGAACGTACTATTAGACTCAAATGACCTAGAAACTTACAAATGTTTGTTTCTGGAATTTGAAAATCGCTCAGCTACGCTATAAAATGAATACTTGACAATATTAAGCTGAGAATATTGTCTGATCCAAGGAAATTTTGGGGATTCATAAATACAAAAAAGAAATCCGATGGATTCTCTTCATCATTTAAAACTCTTGACGGATGTACTGATGATCCCGTCAAAATCTGTGGCCTATTTGCTACTCTTTTTAAATAATCATTTTGTTCCGATTCTTTTAAACCTGATGTTGGGTATTTTGATTATATGAGTTCTTCACCCAAGGTTTCTTTGGAATCTATATCCTTTACCGCTGAGGATATTTTTAATTATTTTGGGTCGATAGATGAAGATTTTAGCGCTGGACCTGATAGAATTCCTGACGCTGTTCTAACGTGGATTGAATTGCTGTACGTAAAATACTAGCAAAACTGGAGCCTGAAGAACCAGTGCGGGACCTCTTAATACGGCTAGCACTATAGAGTTGGGTAGATTCCTGGTCTATAAGACTATCCAGCTATTCTAAAGGGTGATTTTTTTGAGGTTATGTTTTTCATGCATTAGTATTTGACAGATCACGTGGGATTTCAGACATGGTGTCAAAGAGAAAGATGCTCAGTATGCTTTGACATTTCATCATGAATAGACTTACTAACGAGCAACGCTTGCAAATCATTGAATTTTATTACCAAAATCAGTGTTCGGTTCGAAATGTGTTTCGCGCTTTACGTCCGATTTATGGTCTACATAATCGACCAAGTGAGCAAACAATTAATGCGATTGTGACCAAGTTTCGCACTCAGTTTACTTTATTGGACATTAAACCAACCACACGAATGCGTACAGTGCGTACAGAAGAGAATATTGCGTCTGTTTCTGAGAGTGTTGCTGAAGACCGTGAAATGTCGATTCGTCGCCGTTCGCAGCAATTGGGTTTGTGTTATTCGACCACATGGAAGGTTTTACGCAAAGATCTTGGTGTAAAACCGTATAAAATACAGCTCGTGCAAGAACTGAAGCCGAACGATCTGCCACAACGTCGAATTTTCAGTGAATGGGCCCTAGAAAAGTTGGCAGAAAATCCGCTTTTTTATCGACAAATTTTGTTCAGCGATGAGGCTCATTTCTGGTTGAATGGCTACGTAAATAAGCAAAATTGCCGCATTTGGAGTGAAGAGCAACCAGAAGCCGTTCAAGAACTGGCCATGCATCCCGAAAAATGCACTGTTTGTTGTGGTTTGTACGCTGGTGGAATCATTGGACCGTATTTTTTCAAAGATGCTGTTGGACGCAACGTTACGGTGAATGGCGATCGCTATCGTTCGATGCTAACAAACATTTTGTTGCCAAAAATGGAAGAACTGAACTTGGTTGACATGTGGTTTCAACAAGATGGCGCTACATGCCACACAGCTCGCGATTCTATGGCCATTTTGAGGGAAAACTTCGGAGAACAATTAATCTCAAGAAATGGACCGGTAAGTTGGCCACCAAGATCATGCGATTTGACGCCTTTAGACTATTTTTTGTGGGGCTACGTCAAGTCTAAAGTCTACAGAAATAAGCCAGCAACTATTCCAGCTTTGGAAGACAACATTTCCGAAGAAATTCGGGCTATTCCGGCCGAAATGCTCGAAAAAGTTGCCCAAAATTGGACTTTTCGAATGGACCACCTAAGACGCAGCCGCGGTCAACATTTAAATGAAATTATCTTCAAAAAGTAAATGTCATGGACCAATCTAACGTTTCAAATAAAGAACCGATGAGATTTTGCAAATTTTATTTTTTTAAAAAAAAAGTTATCAAGCTCTTAAAAAATCACCCTTTACATAAAACTATATAATAGAGTCCCTAGTTAACACAACACAAAAAGAACTAAAAATTGCGTTTTCTTTATCTCCCGACCATGAAATGTACGAATGTTATACAAATCCCCTATATTTGAATTTCCTTCATTTACCTTAAGAAAAAATAACTAGATTTAGTTACTCATTATTATAAATTTTATTCAATAAAATTCAAAAATAGTAATTGTTTTAATAGATTTGTGGTTGTATAAACTCAGAGCACAAAATTTGGTTTTCATAATTTTGTTTTCTTTTTTTTTTTGTGGTATTAATATTAGTATTTAAATAATAGTGTTTCCTTATAATAATTTGAATTTTAGAAAAGAAAGAAAAACAAAAACCATTAAAAGTATAAAAAGTTTTTTATAAGGAAAAGAAAAAATTTAAAAATTTACTTCATTTTATGAGATACTCTAGGTTCGCATGTTAAATTAGAGAAAGGAAAAGAATAAATCTTTTTATTTTTTTTTATTTTTAGATGTTACCGATGTACAAATATTATATAACGCGCATTGCAATTTGAGAATAGTACCCAAATTAGAGTGAAAGAACAAAAAAAAACTAGCTTATAACAACTAAAGAAAAGAAATAATTAGCAAAACATAATCAATAAATCTAAGCGAACTTAAAATATAACAAGAAAACAGTTTTATAAGAAAAAAACCGTCAGCGATTATTTGTTTTTAGTTTTGTTTTGATTATTCGTTTTGAGTTTTGTTTTGATTATTTGTTTTGCTTATTTCGTTTTAGTTTAATTACTCTGATAAAGTTATTTTATATATTTATTTTTTGGTTTGAGAGCAAAATATAAAAGCATTTTAATAATAAAACAATAACAAACTTACTTGGTCACTTCCAACGAGGTCAGCAAGCCTGGGCTCTCATCACGTATGATGAGAATCGATTGATTATATCGCTTTAACGATATTTTTACATCACGTAACCTTCAATTTGAAGTCTCGAATTAACGCTATCGCTTTTCTTACTTCATGTATGGCAAACAGCTGTTAAGTGCTATAGTTCAAACGATAGCTTTGTCACGATAGCTAAATTGGTATCGTTTTGCTTATTTTCTTATCAAAAAGGTTCTGATAACAAGGTGTTTTGTAAGAAGATCATAAGCACTCTAATCAAGGTTGACTACAACGAATTGATGGCCTGTCGGCCCTCTACAGAGTTTGCGACATAATTGTTGGCCAGCTGTGGATTTTCATCCATGAAATTAATTAAAATTTCCATCTGCTTAGGTGTTGCCATCCTATAATATTAAATTTTCTTTAGAATATATATTAAAATAATTGAAAGTTTATAATTATTGTAAATAATGTAAAAATTATTGCAAACAAATTATTGTAAATAAAAAGTTAATGCTACTTTCGACACTAAAAATATGTTTTCCGGTGCTTCCAAGCTGTAAAAAACTGAACAATTGACGAGACGACAGTGATAGTTTTACATGGGGCAAGCTTTTGACGATATCGTCAGTTAGTATCGTTTGAACGATTATCGTTTTATAAGTTACTTGTTGAGAGCCCTGATGATTCGTGTCGTGGAATACGCTGATGAGAGAGAAACTTTATATTTTGCTCCCTACTTTTAGCTTAACTTCGGCTTTTTATTTTCACTGCAATTGTTTAACTTAACATCATTAAAATTTGTTTTTGTTTTAAAGAAAAATATAAAGATTCGAAAACTGTTGTTTTTGTTTTTTATTTTTTTTTTTTTTTGAGACAAACTTGAGTTGTTCAAATGTCGCGATAAAACAAGATTACAAAAAAATTACGTAGTTCTGTAAGTTATCGCTAACTAGGCGAGAATGATTTTAGGATACAGAAGAGAAGATTTGCTCGCGCTTAAGAACTGATATTTAATAAAACTGCGTTAATTTGCAAACTTTGTTATTATAACTAAAGTTTTTTTTTTTTTCATTTTAAGTTAATTTAGGAATTTAAGAACTTAGAGCACCCATTTCTTTTGACTTTGATTTTGAAAAGAACATTAATAAAAAAAAAAAATTAAAAAACTAATTAAATAATTTTAATAAAGTTTTTTGTAGGTAATGAAAGTTATTGTATCTTATTGAAGTTTATTGCAGATTTTAAACAAATTTTTGGTGGATCGGATTGCTTTCGTGAAAGAAGCGCGCAAAGTCTAGCTCGGACACGTAGCTTTTGGGTGCATAAGGCGGTTTATTGCGTGCGGTTTTTGTTTCTTTAGCGTACGCTCGCTGAACTTTTTTCAGACTTTTGCAGTTTTTGCAGCTGATTCACGATGAAGAATAAATTGATGATGTAGATGAATTGGTGATGTGGCTGATTTTGTGCTTGCATTTAATGGTAGGGAATGTAAGTCCTGTGAATGGTGTAAATCAGGATGCTACTACACAATGGAATACGTTATGTCCGAAAAATGTAATTGGTTGAAGAAACCCTGCGAAATTCCGTTTTGGTTAACACAAGACTAATTAACAACAAAAAAAATGAAAATTGTACCTTTTTGAAGGGTTTCCAAATTAGAGTCGGGCGCACTTCCTTGACTGCGCTTGATTTTAATAAAAATATCGACCAGAAATTCTTGAATTTTAAATATGGTTAGAGATTCAATGCTTTTGTTAACTTTGTTAAATGTAACTTTACTTTTATATATATATATTTTTTATTTTTCTTTAAGTGACTTTAAATTTCTTCACACAATTTAGAATACCAACTTTAATAACTGGGCACGGGTTGAAAAGAAAAAGATCGAAGCTAAAAGAATCGCAAGCAGATAACCATTACACGATATTTTATGCAAAATCACGTGGTCGATTTTGATACCATGCACAAAAGTTGTTCTCAGGCGAATTGAGCTATAAACTACATGGACATGCGCCATGTAGTTTATAGCTCAATTCATTACAAAAGCTTTTTCGATGGTTCTTTATTGGCTTAACCCCTTGAAGCACAAATATTTAAGTTTAAATAAAAATGTAAAAAATGAAGCGTTTTTCCTTACATTGTGATTTCAGGATTTTTCATTATTCACAAAAAAAATTAAAGGTTCTTTACAAAAACCGGATTAGATAAAATTAATAATTGTTATCTTATCAGGAGTCGTTTGCCGCATTTATTAGGGACGAATATCTTTTGTACTAAAGGCCCCAACTAATTTTCCGTTTAAGTTTTCTTATATATAATAACCATTTCCGACTTTGTCTCTTATCCTCGCTTTTAAAAAAAATTGGATTCAGCTTTGAGTTAACATTTGTTTGAAAATTGCTTTGTGAAAAATTTCGCCTGAACACTTCTTGGCCTTTTTTGAATGAAACGGGGTTAGAACGTTAGTTATATTGCTGGGCATTTCGGTCATATGCCTTGCGAATATTTTCGGTAATATTTTTCCTAAGCAAGGTTATTTAATCATCTCTATTAATTTGAACACAAGGTTCTTCAAAAAGATTAAGCCGTGTAAGAAGTTGGTAAGTAGTTCCGTGAGTGATCATATTGAAGCCGAACAAAGCATGGTAAGGTAAATATTGTATAGATTGATGGGTGTCATTCCGTAACGCACAAGAGATTTGGGTCAGATTTACGTCCCAGTCCCTATGGTCTTGTTTAATATACGCATGAATGGCAGCTAAAAGTGAACGATTAACTCGTTCTGAAGCATTAGCTTGAGACGAGTATAATGCGGTATAAACGTGGTGTTAACCATATGCTGTTAACATTTCATTAAATTCTTTCGATTTAAATTGAACTTCGTTATCTCAATTAACGTCTCTGGGACGCCATACATAAGACAAATATTGTTAATAAGAAGACAATATTGTTTAGTTTGCGAGACATAAAAGCTATGGGTTTTCTTCTTCTTCAGCATTTTTTTGTATTAGCACTGCACCAATGCCAAAATCGTGACGCCAGTGATTTGGATGGATAAAAAATTTACGTTTAAAGTCGGTATTGACAAGGATGGGGACAGTAGTAAGCATTTTCTTTAACTTTAAAAAATTAGCATCAGCTTCATTTGTCCACAAAAATGTTTTCTTAGTTGAGAGAGTGTCTGTTATTGGACACGCTATTTCCGCGAAATTTGGTATAAATCTGCGGAACCAACCCGCTAGTCCCATAAATCCTCTAATTTGACGAATTGATTTTGGAATTGGCCAAGAGACAATTGAATTCACCTTTTCTGGCTCGACGGATACTCCTCCGTCTCCAATAATGTAGCCAAGGTACTTTGTTTTTGTAACACAAAAGCTACTTTTCGTTATATTAAGTGTAAGATTGGCCTCTCGAAATCGATTTGCTATTTTAACAAGAATTGACAGATGTGTCGAAAAATCTTCCGAAACGATGCACATGTCATCCAAATAACCAAATACATAGTGCGTCAGGTGGAACGAGTTGATCCATAAGGCGGCACATAGTTGAAGGCGCATTACACAGGCCGAATGGCATAACCCTAAATTGATAAAGGGGTCTACCCGGGATTGTGAAGGGCGTTAAGTTTTCCGATTTTTCATTAGCACAAATAATGCATTGTGGTTTGTACACACTAGGCAACCCACAGCCATAACAAAACACTCTTCGTTCTATCAAACAATCTTCCCAGTGGTGATTTTCCTCAAGGCAGTTCCAGCATTTCATTTTGGAATGGAGCAGAGAATCGTTCTTGATGGCTGAAACTCTGCCGTCAGCTTCTAACACATCGGGCTTGTATGCACTCATATCGATCTGTTGAATTTCAGCAATATTTTTTTTATAGTTCACAAAATTGTTAGGAATTTCGATTGCGAGCGACGCAAAGACTCCTCCGCTAGAAGGTTTTCTCTCATCTCACACAATTTTGTGGAGATAGAGTGAATTGGTATATATAAAAGTTCATGCCTGATATCAGGTCTTAAGTTGCGGACAATTATTTCCACTAGTTCTTCTTCTGGTATAGGTACGGATAATTTATCCTGAATTTGGACAAAAGCGTCATGATAGCTTTCAATTGGTTCCATCGGCTTTTGTTTTCGGTTTCGTAGTTGCTCCCGAATGTCATAGTCTGATTTATAATCTTGAAATTGGAAACGTAAGCCTGAACAAAAATCGGAAAAATTTATAGCTGGCACCTGTTTATGAAATTGCCAATACCAGTCACGTGCTTTTCCTACTAATAGAACGTGGAGATTTTTGATAAATCATTGTTTATGTTATCAAATGTTAGGGCTTTAACTCTGTATAAAAACTCATTGATACTGAATCCTTTCGACAATCCATCAAATTTCACATTCCAATTTTAGATAATACTTGTTACTTTTTCAGATGATATACTTCGATGAGTATCGTTTGAAATATTAGGTAAACTTGCCCATTAGGATTAAGCTGAGCAGGATTAACTCTTTCAATATTGGAAGTCATAATACAACGCGGAACTTCTTCTAATGGATTTGGGGTTGCAGATGATTGCTGAAGTTGTAAAGAAAGCAGTCTTTGAACACTTTGTTCAACCATCTCCCTGATTTGAACGTAGTCCAGTTCGGCATGAGTTCTGGGCTGAATGTTTTGAGTATTATTATTAGGACTTTGTAAGATAGGATTAACATTCGTGTCAGAAATTTCTTTTGATGGAGGCGAATGATGCGCAGGCGAATGTGATATGTTAATTAAAAGCAATGATGAATTTTGATTTTATGTTAAATGATTATCCGTAGTAAGGCTATCTGTAAGGTTGTTACTGCTTTTAGAAAGAGTGTTATTTGAATGTAGTTGTCTTATTGGAGTGGTGCCCATTCCACGACCACGAGTTGATAGCGTTACTTGTTTTTTTTTTGTAGATATATTTAACGGTCTTCAATTTTTAGCATGTACTAATTTTCTACAGCACAGGCATTCATGGTTGTCTTTTAACCAATTTTCAATACATTTTTGGTGAAAGCCATGATTGCAAGGTGTCATTAAAACTGGCTGATTTGGAACAAAAATTTGTAAACAAATAACGCAATGTAATGCATCTTTTGATGCTGACAGCAAGGGTAAATCTTCACTACTGTGTACCAGTGATATTTTTGGACAAGATTAAAATTATAACAATATTTTCCTTATATGTGGCAATACAAGGAAGAAATAAAATTTGCTGATTTGTGTTGTAGTTGAAAGACCTAAAAAAACATAAACGTTTAAAGATTAAATCAATCTTCGAAGGATCTAAGGTATTCTAAACGATTAACTAGGACAAATCTTCACTACTGTGTACCAGTGACATTTTTGGACAATATTAAAATTATAACAATATTTTCCTTATATGTGGCAATACAAGGGAGAAATAAACTTTGCTGATTTGTGTTGTAGTTGAAACACCTAAAAAACACATAAACGTTTAAAGATTAAATCAATCTTCGAAGGATCTAAGGTATTCTAAACGATTAACTAGGACAAAAAGCTGCAAAAATGTTGCTAAAATTTTGTAATTTGCTAATGTAGGTAAAGCCACCATAAATTAATCATTCAGTCGCTGAATGAACAAAGTATTGATCTAGTTGAATCAACTTCGAAAAGGAAAGCAGAAAACACGGGGGAAAAAAAAGTAATATCTGAAATGTTACAGGTCACCAAACTTGGATTCCAAGCGGCCAAGTAATTGCGATTCCAGTTATATCAGATAAACGCCTAAAATGATTCAAATAATTCTATGACTCGATGAGTTATAAATTATAACACAGTACGACAAAATCAATTTTTTTTGAGTACACATGAGAAATGTTAACAGAATATGAAAATAGGCTTAAAATAAAGAAATACGTGTCTCGGCGATTTGCTGTAGCACGTCAGAATTTTGAGAAAATCGATTTTAAAGATTCGAAGGATCGTGGAGGTTCACTTGTAACGTAGTACTATTATAAAAAGTTCTATAAAAACAGAATGGGTGAACCGATTTAAGTGCTTGAGCCAGTTTTGAAAAGGGGAATTAAATTTGGATTTGTTTTTATAAAAAAAACATTTTTTTCCGCTAGATGGCGCTTTAATTTTCATGTAAAATTAAAAAATATCCAAAAATGTAATGTAATTCAATGTAATGTAAATGTTATGTAAAAATACAAAAATTAATATCCAAAAATGTAATGTAATTCAATGTAATGTAAATGTAATGTAAAAATACAAAAATTAATATAATATAATATACAAGTGCGTGAAGTAAGGAAAGCTGAACGTATTGTAATGGAAAAAAAACCATTCATACGTGAGAGAGAGAGAGAAGGAGGAAAATGAGAGAAGACTGCAATTAGTGACAAAGTAAAAAGGTTGGTCGTTGGCTTAGAACGTTAAGGCGCAGATAAGAAGTAATGACAATCTTCGAAGCAATCGACCGCCATATGGTTCAAATCCCAGACGACTTGTTTTAATTTTTTCTAATTGCAGAAACCCCGATCTGTAAGCTAGTTGAAATTGAATAATAAAATTTTTAGTTTGATCTGGCTCGGAGCCCCGAATCGCTGAATCAAGCAATTTCCGGGCGCCCGTAAAGATTCTACTTTAGTTATTGGATTTCAAATCAACAACATTGTATTTTTAATGAACTTCGTACATTTTTTGGATATTTTTTAATTTTACATGAAAATTAAAGCGCCATCTAGCGGAAAAAAATGTTTTTTTTTATAAAAACAAATTCAAATTTAATTCCCTTTTCAAAACTGGCTCAAGCACTTAAATCGGTTCACCCATTCTGTTTTTATAGAACTTTTTATAATAGTACTACGTTACAAGTGAACCTCCACGATCCTTCGAATCTTTAAAATCGATTTTCTCAAAATTCTGACGTGCTACAGCAAATCGCCGAGACACGTATTTCTTTATTTTAAGCTTATTTTCATATTCTGTTAACATTTCTCATGTGTACCAACCACTGTCGTACTGTGTAATATTTAAAAAAATATTGAAGCAAGCAAATTGTTAGATAACTAACATTTACTTGCACCACGTTGGGCGCCAAATTTTAATGTAACGTAGATTAAATTGCTGTTCGTAAAATACTAGAAAAACTGGAGGCTAAAGAACCAGTGCGGGACCCCTTAATACGGCTAGCACTACAGAGTTGGGTAGATTCGTGGTCTATTAGACTATCCAGCTATACTACATAAACTTATATTATAGAGTCCCTTGTTAACACATCACAAGAAGAACTCATGATTGCGTTTTCTTTATCTCTCCCAACTACAAACGAAAATTATCGCTTTGGTATAATTTGCGATACTATCTCTCATCCCTCCCGACCATGAAATGTACGAATCCCTTTACCACAAGGAAAAATAACTAGATTTAGTTACTCATTATTATAAATTTTATTCAATAAAATTAAAAAATAGTAATCATTTTAATAGATTTGTGGTTGTATAAACTCAGAGCATATTGCCATATTTTTTGATTTTCAAAATTTTTTTTTTTGTTTTTGTAGTATTAACAGTATTTAAATAATAGTGATTTCTTATACTGGTGGTGACCGTGGCGTGCAGGTTAAGTGTGTGGCTTAGCACTTTCGGAGCCCGAGTTCGATCCCCAGTCGCGGCGAAAAGTTTTTTCAATAAAAAAATTTTTCTGATCGGTCACTGTCTCTGCAGACAATGGCACACCTCAGAGAGTAAATAATGCCATGTAAGGCTTCTTGAGAACATAAACTTTAGCCGTTCGGAGTCGTCATAAAACATGTAGGTCCAGTTCTCGGTTAATTGTGTGCAAACATTTAATAACACACACAACACAATTGATCATAAGAAGCTCGGTCAAAGTCCTTTCAAGGGCTGAAATGGCCAATTTGTTTTTTTTTGTTTTTTTTTTTTTTTTGATTTCTTATACTTACTTACTTAGATGGCGCTTACAACCGTTGGTCGGTTATGGCCTCGTCTAAGAATTTGCGCCAGCCTCTTTGTCGTGCGCTTGCTGGCGCCAGTTGGAAACTCCAAGCGTTGTAAGGTTATTCAATGCCTGGTCTTTCCAACGGAGATGCGGTCTTCCTCGTCTGCGTTGGCCTCCGCTGGGTACCGAATCCAATATTTTTTCCGCTGGAGCTTCGTCGTTCATTCTCTCGACATGACTTAGCCAGCGAAGCCGCTCTATTTTAATACGCTTGACTTAATCGATGTCGGCATATAGCTCATACAGCTCGTGGTTCCATCGTACCCAAAGTCGCTCCCAAAGTCTTTTCATCAGAGCTGTTCAACGCCCTGTTTTTTGATGCGTATAGTAGGACGGGCATGATTATTGACTTATAGAGCGTCAGTTTTCTTCGTCGAGAGAGAGCTCTGCTTCTCAATTGCCTACTGAGCCCAAAGTAACACCTGTTGGCAAGAGTTATACTTCGTTTAATTTGTTAATTTGTTGTCAATGCTGATATTGTTGGAGGAGTTAATGCTGGATCCCAGGAAAACAAAGTCTTTCACTACCTCAAAGGAGGTGTTGTCAACAGTGACGTGGTTTCCAAGACGCTCGGACTGTTTGTTTGTTGACATAAGATACTTCGTTTTATCTGCGTTCAATGCAAGACCCATTCGACTTGACTCTTTTTCTAGCCTGGAGAATGCTGCACTGATTTCGCGAGTATTTTGGCCAATGATGTCAATATCATCAGCATGCGGCAGCAGCATAACACTCTTATAGAAAATTGTGCCGCTGCGTCTCAGGTCAGCAGCTCGGATGTTCTTCTCCATTACTATATGAAAGAAGTCGTACGATAAGGAATCACCTTGCCTGAAACCTTGCTTGGCATCGAACGGAAGGGAGAAGTCCTTCCCGATTTTCACTGCGCTGCTGGTGTTGTTCTGTGTCATCCTGCAAAGACGTATAAGCTTCGCAGGAATACCAAATTCAGACATGATGGAGTATAGGTGACTCCTTATTGGACTGTCAAAGGCGGCTTTGAAATCGCCAAAAATATGGTGTGTGTCGATTTGGTTTTCGAGGGTATTTTCCAAGATTTGTCGGAGCGTAAAGATCTGGTCGACGGTAGACTTTCCAGGTCTGAAGCCACACTGATAAGGTCCAATCAGTTGGTTAACGATGGGCTTCTGTCTTTTACACAACACGCTCGACAGGACCTGCGACTTTGTTGTTTTTAAGCCGAGCTATAGCTGTTAAGACCTCGTAATAGTAGGGCAGTGGAACTTTAAGGATATCATCCATAATTGGGATGTCATCCATCTCATCCTTGCAGGAAGAGGTTCCGGTCTTAAAACCATCGGCCAGGCGTCTTATTTTTTCGAAAAATTTTCGAGTCTCATTCCTGTCGCCATGCATCTCAATTTTCTCGCACTCACGCATTTCCGCCTTTCGTTTTTTCGCCTGAAAATGCATCTCTCTTCCCTCCTCTTCTCTATAACAGCACGCGTTACAACCGACTGCAGGGTGGCTTTGTAGGTGATGTCCTTCTCTGCAGTGGCGTCGCGACACTCCTGGTCGTGCCACTGGTTTCGGCGAGGGCGGTGGTAGCCTATCACCTCTTCGGCAGCCGTACGCATAGAGTGGGATATGTGCGTCCACTGTCCGCATATATCGTCGATCGGAGGAGTGCTTTCTTGAAGCAGGAGTGAGAGTCGAGTAGCGAAGACTTCGGCCGTCCGTTTTGACTGAAGCTTGTCGACGTCTAGCTTTCTTAGTGTAGGATTGCGAGCATTCTTAGCTGCGCACAGACGTGTGCGGATCTTGGCTGCGACAACATAATGATCCGAGTCTATGTTAACACCACGGATCGTGCGTATGTCTAGTACACTGGAAGAGTGCCTTCCGTCAATCAAAACGTGACCAATTTGGTTGCATATTTTTTGATCAGGGGACAGCCAGGTTGCCTTATGAATATTGAGATACTTGAATCTAGTGTTACTAACGACCATGTTTCGTGCTGCGGCGAAGTCAATCAACCTCATTCCGTTATCGTATGTGTTGTCGTGGAGGCTGAACTTTCCGACTGTTGGACCAAATATGTTTTCCTTACCAACCTTGGCGTTGAAGTCACCAAGCACGATTTTTGTGTCATGGCGGGGGTAACGCTCGTATGCGTCTTCAAGGCGCTCGTAAAAACTTTCTTTGGTCTCGTCATCTTTTTCTTCTGTCGGAGCGTGCGCACATATTAGGCTTATGTTAAAAAATTTTGCGTTGAAGCGGATTATGGCAAATCGTTCGTCCACAGGAGTGCAACCCTGTGTCTTCCATCGAATTTCTTGGATTGCAGTGATATCAGAATTATATCTTTCCAAGATATCAATCAGTTGGATAGAGGCACCATCCCAATTTAGAGTTCGGACATTCCAGGTGCATATCCGTAAATCATTATCAGTTTTTCGTTTGCGGTAGTCGTCATCAGATTTGGGGATCATTCTTTCATTTATTTTTAAACTTTTCATTGAAATAGTTTTATTACGTGGTGGGTTTCAAACCCAACGCACAAGCTTTGCTTAATGGCCAAAGGAAGCCCGCCGCTCAGATTCGCCGCCAAAGTATATCGGTTGATAGTTTTTTGACGTTTCCAAGAGACACCACGCGGAGGTTTGAGTCGACTTGAGACGATTTCCACATGGAGAATGCTGGCCTCACCAAATTGAGGCAGTCAGACACGTTGCCATGTGAAGATCGCCCCCTTATCTCCCTTATAATAGTGATTTCTTATAATAATTTGAATTTTAGAAGAGAGAGAAAAACAAAAACCATTAAAAGTATAAATAGTTATTTATAACGAAAAGAAAAAATAAAAATGTACTTAATTTTATGAGATATTCTAGGTTCGCATGTTAAAATAGAGAAAGCAAAAGATATCTTTTTTTTCTTTGTTTTTAATTCTAGGTGTTACTGATGTGCAAATATTATATAACGCGCTTTTCAATTTGAGAAAATTACACAAATTAGAGTGAAAGAACAAATAAAACTACCTTATTACAACTAAAGAAAATAAATAGTTAGCAAAACAACATCAATAAATTTAAGCGAACTTAAAATAAAACAAGAAAACAGTTTTATAAGAAAAAACCGTCAGCGATTATTTGTTTTTAGTTTTGTTTTGATTATTTGTTTTTAGTTTTTGCGTTGCTTATTTCGTTTTAGTTAAATTACTCTGAGAAAGTTCTTTCATTTATTCTTTTTTTTTATATTTTGGTTTGAGAGCAAAATACAAAAGCATTATAATAATTAAATAATTACAAACTTACTTGGTCACTTCCAACGAGGTCAGCAAGCCTGATGATTCGTGTCGTGGAATACGCTGATGAGAGAGAGAGACTTTATATTTTGCTCCTTTCTTTTAGCTTAACTTCGGCTTTTTATTTTCACTTCAATTTTTTAACTTAACATCATTAAAATTTGTTTTTTTTTTAAAGAAAAGTATAAAGATTCGAAAACTGTTGTTTTTGTTTTTTATTTATATTTTTTTTTGACAAACTTGTGTTGTTCAAATGTCGCGATAAAACAAGATTACAAAAAAAATTACGTAGTTTTGTATGTTATCGCTAACTAGGCGAGAATGATTTTAGGATATAGAAGAGAAGATTTGCTCGCGCTTAAGAATTGATACTTAATAAAACTGCGTTAATTTGCAAACTTTGTTATGATAACTAAAGTTTTTTTTTTATTATTTTAAGTTAATTTAGGAATTTAAGAAACCAGAGCACCCATTTCTTTTGACTTTGGTTCTGAAAAGAACATTTATAAAAAAAAAATGAAAAAAACTAATTAAATAATTTTAATAAAGTTTTTTGTAGGTAATGAAGGTGATTGTATCTTATTGAAGTTTATTGCAGATTTTAAACAAATTTTTGGTGGATCGGATTGCTTTTGTGAAAGAAGCGCGCAAAGTCTAGCTCGGACATGTAGCTTTTGGGTGCATAAGGCGGTTTATTGCGTGCGGTTTTTGTTTTTTTAGCGTACGCTCGCTGAACTTTTTTCGACTTTTGCAGTTTTTGCAGCTGATTCACGATGAAGAATAAATTGATGATGTAGATGAATTGGTGATGTGGCTGATTTTGTGCTTGCATTTAATGGTAGGGAATGTAAGTCCTGTGAATGGTGTAAATCAGGATGCTTTTGGTTAACCGTTTTGGTTAACACAAGACTAATTAACAACAAAAAAAATGAGAATTGTTCCTTTTTGAAGGGTTTCCAAATTAGAGTCGGGCGCACTTCCTTGACTGCGCTTGATTTTAATAATAATATCGACCAGAAATTCTTGAATTTTAAATATGGTTAGAGATTTAATGCTTTTGTTAACTTTGTTAAATGTAACTTTACTTTTATATATATATTTTTTTTTTCTTTAAATGACTTTAAATTTCTTCACACAGTTTAGAATACCAACTTTACTGGGCACGGGTTGAAAAGAAAAAGATCGAAGCTAAAAGAATCGCGAGCAGATAATCATTACACGATATTTTATGCAAAACCGCGTGGTCGATTTTGACACCATGCACAAAAGTTGTTCTCAGGCGAATTGAGCTATAAACTACATGGACATGCGCACTGAATTGTCATTACAAAAGCTTTTTCGATGGTTCTTTATTGGCTTAACCCCTTGAAGCACAAATATTTAAGTTTAAATAAAAATGTAAAAAATGAAGCGTTTTTCCTTACATTGTGATTTCAGGATTTTTCATTATTCACAAAAAAAATTTAAGGTTCATAAAAACAATGCGGTTCTTTTTTGTGTCAACCACTTTCTTTATTGTTTAACAAATCTTTTAATAAAAGCCCTTTCCTCAATTTTGGAAAAAATCATTTATAAGCCCCATTTATAAAAAGGTTTGCAGGTATGATATTTCTAATTACAGGCCCATTGCTAAACTATCATCGATTCCAAAACTTTTTGAGAGAGTGGTATATGTTCGCGTTAAGAGATACTGTGGAGAAGTCATAACAACTCGTCAGCATGGTATTGTGAATGGCAGATCCACTGAGTCCAACCTTCTCGATTTTGCATCTTTCTGCCTTGATACAATTGAATCAGGTAACCAGGTAGACTGCATTTACACTGACTTTAGTAAAGCGTTTGATAAATTACCACATAATTTAATTTTATTTAAACTCAAGTTATTATGATTTCCACAATATTTTGTTAGCTGGATTAAATCGTATTTGACAGAACGATCTTATCAAATACGATTCCGAGGGGTTCTGTCTCCTGCATTTTTTGCGGAATCAGGTGTTCCTCAAGGCAGTCGTTTAGGTCCACTTCTGTTTATTTTAGCCATTAATGATGTTACCCACATTTTAAACAATTTTACCTGTTAATTTATGCAGATGATATGAAAATATACAGAACAATAGATGCTAAAGACGACTCCAACCTACTCCAGGCTGACCTGAAATCTTTTGAAGTTTGGTGCTTTAAAAATAATATGTTTCTAAATCCTGTTAAATGCCAAACTATGACCTTTTCGCGCAAAAGGAAAAATTTCATTTTTGATTACAATATTAAAGATACTGCTTTAAGTCGTGTTGAGGCCGTCAAAGATCTTGGTATATGCATGGATTCTAAGCTATCGTTCAACAATAATATTGATTACATTTGTAAAAAAGCATGCTTAGATTTATTAAACGCTGGGCCAAAGCGATTCAATATTCAATAATTCAATAGCATGATTACAACTACTACGTTGTATTATGCAATAGTGTGACCTCACTTGGAGTACGCAAGTCAAGCTTGGTCCCCAAGTTAAAGTGTGCATGTTGACCGTATAGAGAGAATCAAAAAACGTTTTGTTCTGTTTGCTCTAAGGGGCTTAGGTGGGATTGATTTTGTGAACCTTCCTCCTTACGAAGATCGTTTAAAATTTTAAAAATGCAATCTTTAAGTGAACGAAGTGAACGTCTATTTACACCAACTCATAACCGGTGTATTCGATTGTCCGGAATTACTCTCTCTTATAAACTTTAACATTAACCGTGGAAGTAGTAGAAATGCTAACAATTTAATTTATCTACCATTTAGTAGAACAAATTACGTGGCTACTGCTCCCTTGAACCGCATGAGTGCCCCTGTTAACAACTGTACATTTTGACATAGAATTACGTCTTACAGCGCGGTTTGTATGGGGTCGTTTTAACAGATTTTTTCAAGGTCATTAGGCAACGTTTTTGGCGAATACTTAAGGGTATACCTACAGCCTTTAATACTCTTCGTTCAAAGATAATATATATACTAAAATATCAGATATATCCTGCGCTGAATGAATATCTTACTTTGGATTTTGTCGCTATTATATTAAAGTCACAAAATAGTAAAATATAAGAAGAAAATGCATGTTTTTATATAAGAAAATCAATCATCAGCTGCTTATGTGCCTGCTGCTTCCTTTGTTTTTCTTTCGTTGTTTATGCTTGTATGCTTTGGTTTTGCACGAACTGATTGGTTCGCTTTGGCAGCATTGTAAGCATTAGTTCGCATTGGGTTTATGTATACACTACTGTTCTAGTATACTATTTTGAAACCAGAGGTCATGAACCTCTTTTCAATTCAGTCAATGAACTCAATCAGTCAAATTTAACGAAATGGGTCTGTGATCCGGTTAGATTTAACTCTTATGAAAAAAACGAGTTGAATCATATTTCTTTTTATGCTTTTACCCAATAGATGGCGTAAAATTTTAATTTTGTTTTTAATGCAAATTAATTTGGATTCCACATCCCACTAGCACTAGCGAGTGTAGTTTGCAAACTATACATCGAACAGAAAGTGTAGCTAGCAAACTAAATATCAGACAGAGACGAGAGGAAAGGACATGTGCTCAGCGTGAAATATAGTAACCATACGATTTTTTAAAAATCGGGGTCTTAATTTTAATTTGATATAAGTAGTTAAACTGACTGTAGCTCGCAAACTATATATCGGGCAGAGACGAAAGTGGCACCAATGGAAAGTGCATTTGCTTCGCCTTCTTTTCAACTAAATCAATGAACTCAACCTGTTAAACTTAACAAAATGATCGAAAAAATTTGAAATTTTGCTTGTTTATTTTTGCTTGCTCATTTAATCATACTTACTATTTAACTTTTTCTTTGTTGTGGCATCGATAAGTAGTCCATAATTGAGTGTTATTAATTTATTTTTTAATTTTTGGAAGATCAATAAAAATACGTGCAAAATGAACAAAACAATCGGACCAAAGAGACAAAGTAGAAGAGGTTACAACTTAAACGGAATTCTTCGTCTACACTTACGATACTATCGAAACTGTTTCTTTTTTTTTATTTTGTCAAAATGTCAACTCAAAAGTAGATTGAAAGCTATTGTGTAATTAGATCTGTGTTTGTGTATGCATGGTTAGTTGTTATGTCCTGTATAGTCCCTGAGCTCAATTCTTTCTGTGGATGGTAAATTTTTCCCACATTAATTTGTTTGGAGCCACTGGAATTCATGACATTGAAATATTTCAATGAGATCTGGATTGTGGCTTCAAATAGATTAATGCCGAGAATGTGCGAAAAAGCTGTAGTAGCTAAACTCTAACGTTATTGCATGTAACGAAGAGGGCGGGTTATCTTATGCTTGGTTTTCACTTAGTCATTTTTTGTTTGACATGAAATTTAAAAGTTTAAAAAATCACATAAATAATATTATTTTTCCATTTTTTGCTATAAACATGTGAAGAGATAAGTTTTTCCTTTTTTTTTGCCATTGTCAAACAGAAAAAAAATGACAACGTGTTGGCATTTTTCATGTGACTGACAACAACTGACCATTGAAATTGACATAGTGAAAACCAGGCTTTATATTGAAAGTGCTTACTAATTTGTTTTAACTGCTTCCCGATTTAATAAAAAATTATAGCAGTAAAGATATTTTCAACGCCGATGAAAGTGGACTGTTTTTCAGGGCGTTACCAAATTCTACATTAAGCAGAGGCAAGGATAAATCCATAGGATTTAAGCTAATGCAAGATCGCTTGACAGTTTGTTTTTTCTGCTTCTGGCGATTACAAAAAAGTTTTCGCTATCGGAAACCCGAAAAATCCTCGTTGTTTTAAAAATGAAACGTTGCCAATACAATACTTTTCATAACAAAAAGCTTGGATGACACAAGAAAAATGGAAATCAATACTGTATATATTTGGCAAAAAAATGCGAAGTCAGAATAAAAAGGTTATTTTCATCGATAATGCCGCTCCTCACAAGCAAGTGCATTTGCAAAGTGTGAAACTTTATTACCTTCCCGCAAAAACCACATCAATTTCACAGCCTCAAGATCAAGGAATAATCCACGCCTTCAAGGCATATTAGCGTCAAAATATAATAAGACAGCAACTTTTTGCTGTTGAGGCAGGAAAAACTATTGCAAATTTTAAAAAGTCAGTAAATCTTTTGTCAGTTATTCATATGATTCATCGTGCTTGGTGGATGGTAAAACCAGAATTCATTATTAACTGTTTCAAAAAGGTAGGTTTTGTTAATAAACTATAAACAGTTCTTAATGTATACAGTGTGTACAGTGTAAGTTTAATAATAAATTTTCCGAGCTGTAGAACACTGAGCAAGAAGAGAATGATATAATGGAGGTTGTAACACGCGATGAGTTTCTTCAGGGAGATTTTGAAAATTTCACTCAATTTGCTAACAATTTGCCTTGCTACGGAGAGTCAGTCCACCGATGAAAAAATCATTGGAGAAGCACTTTCAGAGGCAGAAATAAATATTTCGGACTTGTCTGAAAGATGATTCAGGGAAGATAGCAACGCATGCATATTCGAGTTCGAAAGTGTGGCTGAAAAATCCGACACTATCTTCACCCATTGGGAATGAGCTCTACCACGGTTTTTAAATTCACCACAATACAAAACAGCAATTTCGAACACACTGCTTGCTGAAGCCAATGTTTGTTATTATTTCTTTTAACTTGTGTATAATCGGTATGCAAGTGCTGCTTAGGTTTTTATTCATTGCTTTATAGCACTTAAAATTGTCAAATAAAAAAAAAATATTTTCCAATATTTTAGTAGGTACATAGGTATTGCTTTTGAAAAAAATATTTCAACACTTTTCCAACTCATCTTATAATAGTTCAGCAACGATTTTGAACTCACCACGTTCATACCTGTGTTAAAGTACTGAAAAATAAACCTAACTCATATCATAGCAGAATAGTTAAAAATATTTTAAACAAATATGTAGGTATTTAAGAGCATTTCAAATTATTTAATGAACGATTCTAACAATTTACCGTGAATTAAATTTTATAAAACAAATATTAATAAAAAATATTGACCACAAAAATTTATAGATGGTACTTTCGTAAGAAAAACTTTTTCAAAAGTATAAATATGAGTTATAATAGTTACGTTGCTTTCGCATCAAAATAATCCAAATTATTTTTTTTACATTCAAACCAAAAACAAAATTAATAATCCTATAACAATTTTGATTATTTTTGTTATCATCTTATTGTCTGGCGATATTAGCTGTGTGCAAACGTGTGTAACATTTAGAAATGAGCAAGTACGGTGAAGAAAAGTATATCCGCTTGTCTGTACGTCCGTCCGTCTGTCTGTCTGTGTCCGTAAATACAGGATAAGGAGTTGAGATAATTGCATGAAACTTGTTACACATGTTCACAAGGAACCAAAGATTTGCTCCATTGAATACTTTTGGAATCCTCCCACGGACACGCCTACCTCCCATACAACCCAAAAGTTGAAAATTATAAATAAGCTTATGCCAAGTCACAAAAAGGCACACAATTCCAGCAACTAAGACCTTGCAACGTAAGCCTTGTAACAAAAGTCTAGCCACACAATTTAATAAAATATGACTTAATAACATAAACCTAGCTACAGAACCCTAGCAACATAAGCCTAGCCACATGCATGTCGAAATTAAAGACCTGGACGAAGTGACAACATCGGACGATGTGCGAAACGCCGTCCAGAAGTATCTGGGTGAGCCTTTAGTGGTGAGCGTGAAGTCACTTCGTAAAGCTTATGCTGGAACACAAACGGCGGTTGTAAGCCTACCTCTGACACAGGCAAGAAAGATGACCGAAACTGGCAAGCTTAAAGTTGGCTGGGTCATATGTAGGGTTCGAGAAAAATTTACTCAAACCAGGTGCTTCAAGTGCCTCGACTTTGGTCATAGCGCAAAAAGATGCAACAACACTGACCGAAGTAAGTGCTGCATGAAGTGCGGTAAAGAGGGCCACAAGGCGAAAGAGTGTAGTGCGGAGGCAAGCTGCTTTTTATGCAGGGCCAAGAAAAGCACAGAGACAAACCACCGTGCCGGAAGCTGGAGATGTCCATCCTTCAAAAAAGCTACGAAGCCTAAGCGAAGATGAGATTCCTGCAGCTTAACCTTAACAACTGCCGGGAGCGCAAGACCTACTAGCGCAAACGGTCGGAGAACAGAGCACCGATCTTTCAATTCTAAGCGAACCGTATGCCTGCAAAAACCCAGGAGTTTGGGCCTCAGACAACACTGGCAAAGCTGCTGTATGGTCGTGCAGGAGGGACCCCCTCCGTATACACCTTCGTACACGCGCAAACGGCTTTGTTCGAGTCGAGGTAGAGAGTGTTCAGATTGTGAGCTGCTACCTTGCCCCAAGTTTGTCAGTTGAAGAGTTTGGCGAGACCATAGATGCCATAGTTGAGGACGTACAATGGACTAAGCCAGTTCTAATAGCTGGCGACTTTAACGCTTGGGCTGTAGAATGGGGCAGTCAACGTACAAACCAAAGAGGCTTCATTCTTCTCGAGGCGTTCGCATCACTTGACGTGGTGCTGCTCAATACCGGATTGCAGCACACATTCAGTAGTGCAGTAGGTAGCTCCTTTATTGATCTGACCTTCGCTAGTAGTGAGCTTGGTATTCAGGCTGGGTGGATGGTGCAATATATTTACACGCACAGTGACCCCAACGCCATTACTTACACGTTAAGTAGACTTAGTAGACGTTTAGTAGATTCGCTAGATGAAGACATCTTCAGAGTTATGATGGCCGACTTACACCTCGCCGGCACAGCAACCGATATGGCAAGACAAACTACTGACCAAGTCAGGAGAGCTTGCGATGCTTCCATGCTCCTAAGAAGACCAAGCAAACGACAGCGCAGCCCAGTTTACTGGTGGTCCCATGAAATCGCAGAAGCACGCAGAGAATGCATTCAAGCTAGAAGAAGATACTACCGCTCAAGAGGTACTGACAGATTCGAATTTCTTCGCGAATCCTACCGTGTACCCAAAAAATCCTTGAAAAAAGCTATAAATAGGAGCAAGCGCGAGTGCTTTCTGCAGCTATGTGATGAGGCAGAAGCTAGCCCATGGGGAACCGCCTACAAGATAGTAACAAAAAAGCTGAAGGGGTTTAGACAGCCCACTCCTACGGACCCACACCTGCTTGGTAACGTTGTAATGACTCTCTTCCCGCCACAACCAGCAATTTTGCCCCACGATGCAGATGAAGACGATCTGAATCAAATAGTAAGGGTAAGCACTGACGAGATGGTGACAATTGCCAATTCCGTGAAGAACGATAAGGCACCAGGGCCAGATGGTATTCCGAACCGTGCGTTAAAACTCGCCATCTTAGAGCAACCTCAGACATTTGTCGAGCTCTTCAACGCCTGTCTAAGGGAAGGCATATTTCCAGCTCAGTGGAAGGCCCAGAGACTAGTGCTCATACCAAAAGGCAGTCAATCTCTTCCTCCACGGAAGATCCCTCAAGCTACAGAACAATTTGTCTGCTTGATACATTAGGGAAAATCTTTGAGCGACTGTTGTGCAACCGAATTGAAGACGCAGTTCAAATAGCCGGAGGGCTATCCAATCGTCAATTTGGGTTTCGGAAACTGCACTCAACGACAGATGCCATAAATCTTGTCACCACAACTGCGCAGGAAGCTATCGCAGGCACTCGATGGAGGAATGGTGCAAAACAATATTGTCTTGTAGCAACGCTTGATGTACGCAATGCGTTCAACTCAGCTAACTGGAGCAATATTTTGAAAGCTCTTAGGGAGTTTAGAGTACCAAGCTACCTCACGAAAGTTATTGCGAATTATTTCCATGAGAGAGTGCTGCTATATTCAACCAATAGCGGCGCAAGAACGTACAATGTCACTGGTGGCGTTCCACAGGTGTCAGTTCTAGGGCCCCTTCTGTGGAACGTCATGTATAATGGTGTTCTAAGGCTCAAGGTACCTACAGGTGTCAAGATCGTTGGATTCGCGGATGATTTAGCGGTTGCTGTTACAGCTAAACACCTAGAAGAAGTAGAGGCCCTTAGTAGTGTTGATATTAGCACTATCTACGACTGGCTAAAGTCAGCTGGGCTTAGTTTAGCGGAACATAAGATGGAGGCGGTGCTTATAAGTAGCCGTAAAAAGTCCGAAATCGCAGTTATAAACGTGCGCGGGACGGAGGTATGCTCAAAACCATTTATTAAGTACCTCGGTGTGCTAATCGACTCTCGACTCTGTTTCAAACAGCACCTAGAGTATGCCCACAGAAAAGCAGCCACTTCATGCCTGGCGCTAGCAAGAATGTTTCCAAATACACGAGGACCAAAGCAAGCTCGCAGGACACTTCTTCTCAATGTCGTGCGTTCGATTTTGATGTACGCATCAACGGTCTGGGCTGCAGCGATTAAGGTGAAGTCCTACCGTCGAGGAGTAGAGTCGGTGTACAGACTAGGCGCTCTTAGAGTGTGCTGCGCTTTCAGAACAGTGTCTGAGGATGCAGCTCTAGTACTCGCTAGCTCGATCCCCATCGACCTCTTGGTGGAAGAGGCCCAACCAGAAACTGTTAGCGAGAGCGCATCCTCTCGTAAAAAACTGGCGCGAGAGAGAAGTATATCCCAGTGGCAGGCACGTTGGGATAGATCGGCGAAGGGACGCTGGACCCATCACCTCATCCCTGACCTTTCCGTGTGGTGTGGTAGAAGTCATGGTTCAGGGAATTTCTACCTCACCCAAATTCATACCTGTATAAATTCAAGCATGCAAGTGACACCTATTGCACTCATTGCCCTGGTAGCATAGAAGAAGACACTGCACACGTCCTCTTCGAGTGCCCTAGGTTCAACGAAGCAAGAACTGATGCTTCGGTCCGCCTGGGCGAAGTGGTGACACCCCAAAACTTGGTGAACCTCATGTTGAGAAGCGAAACCAACTGGTCAGTGGTAAGCTCTTTGTCCAAACGCATTATAGACGAACTTGGAAGAGTCGAGCATTTGCAAAATAGTTCAGCTTGAGATAGGGAACTATATTCGATGTTTAGGGTTCTCCCCGACCCAGAGCCGACATCAAGTTAAGGAGAAAATTTAGGCTCTTAACTTGACAGTTATCCGACAGACAAAATTAGTCCATCAGTTTTCAGCTTAGTGCTGTTCCCCCATCCCGCGAAATTATGCCTTACGGCGGTTCCACGGGATTCATACTGGGTCGAAGATTCAATGCGGAGGTTTAGGTTTAGTGCGTAGGAATCGCACACTCCCACCTGCACGGTGGGCCTATTGAAGGTTCCCCCTCCGCGAATAAAATAAAAAAAAATAAAAAAAAAAAAATATGCCTAGCCACAAGTGTCTAGCCACAAGTGTCTAGCCACAAGTGTCTAGCCACATTCTAAGCGAACCGTATGCCTGCAAAAACCCAGGAGTTTGGGCCTCAGACAACACTAGCAAAGCTGCCGTATGGTCGTGCGGGAGGGAACCCCCTCCGTATACACCTTCGTACACGCGCAAACGGCTTTGTTCGAGTCGAGGTAGAGGGTGTTCAGATTGTGAGCTGCTACCTTGCCCCAAGTTTGTCAGTTGAAGAGTTTGGCGAGACCATAGATGCCATAGTTGAGGACGTACAAGGGACTAAGCCAGTTCTAATAGCTGGCGACTTTAACGCTTGGGCTGTAGAATGGGGCAGTCAACGTACAAACCAAAGAGACTTCATTCTTCTCGAGGCGTTCGCATCACTTGACGTGGTGCTGCTCAATACCGGATTGCAGCACACATTTAGTAATGCAGTAGGTAGCTCCTTTATTGATCTGACCTTCGCTAGTAGTGAGCTTGGTATTCAGACTGGGTGGATGGTGCAAGATATTTACACGCACAGTGACCACCACGCCATTACATATACGTTAAGTAGACAGCATCGTAGCCGAAGGAATAGTAGCGAAAACAGATCTGTTTGTAAAACAGATTCGCTAGATGAAGACATCTTCAGAGTTATGATGGCCGACATACACCTCGCCGGCACAGCAACCGATATGGCAAGACAAACTACTGACCAAGTCAGGAGAGCTTGCGACGCTTCCATGCTCCTAAGAAGACCAAGCAAACGACAGCGCAGCCCAGTTTACTGGTGGTCCCATGAAATCGCAGAAGCACGCAGAGAATGCATTCAAGCTAGAAGAAGATACTACCGCTCAAGAGGTACCGACAGATTCGAATTTCTTCGCGAATCCTACCGTGTCTCCAAAAAATCCTTGAAAAAAGCTATAAATAGGAGCAAGCGCGAGTGCTTTCTGCAGCTATGTGATGAGGCAGAAGCTAGCCCATGGGGAACCGCCTACAAGATAGTAACAAAAAAGCTGAAGGGGTTTAGACAGCCCACTCCTACGGACCCACACCTGCTTGGTAACGTTGTAATGACTCTCTTCCCGCCACAACCAGCAATTTCGCCCCACGATGCAGATGAAGACGATCTGAATCAAATGGTAAGGGTAAGCACTGACGAGGTGGTGACAATTGCCAAATCCGTGAAGAACGATAAGGCACCAGGGCCAGATGGTGTTCCGAACCGTGCGTTAAAACTCGCCATCTTAGAGCAACCTCAGACATTTGTCGAGCTCTTCAACGCCTGTCTAAGGGAAGGCATATTTCCAGCTCAGTGGAAGGCCCAGAGACTAGTGCTCATACCAAAAGGCAGTGCCTCCACGGAAGATCCCTCAAGCTACAGACCAATTTGTCTGCTTGATACATTAGGGAAAATCTTTGAGCGACTATTGTGCAACCGAATTGAAGACGCAATTCAAATAGCCGGAGGGCTATCCAATCGTCAATTTGGGTTTCGGAAACTGCACTCAACGACAGATGCCATAAAGCTTGTCACCACAACTGCGCAGGAAGCTATCGCAGACACTCGATGGAGGAATGGTGCAAAACAATATTGCCTTGTAGCAACGCTTGATGTACGCAATGCGTTCAACTCAGCTAACTGGAGCAATATTTTGAAAGCTCTTAGGGAGTTTAGAGTACCAAGCTACCTCACGAAAGTTATTGCGAATTATTTCCATGAGAGAGTGCTGCTATATTCAACCAATAGCGGCGCAAGAACGTACAATGTCACTGGTGGCGTTCCACAGGGGTTAGTTCTAGGGCCCCTTCTGTGGAACGTCATGTATGATGGTGTTCTAAGGCTCGAGGTACCTACAGGTGTCAAGATCGTCGGATTCGCGGATGATTTAGCGGTTGTTGTTACAGCTAAACACCTAGAAGAAGTAGAGGCCCTTAGTAGTGTTGCTATTAGCACTATCTACGACTGGCTAAAGTCAGCCGGGCTTAGTTTAGCGGAACATAAGACGGAGGCGGTGCTTATAAGTAGCCGTAAAAAGTCCGAAATCGCAGTTATAAACGTGCGCGGGACGGAGGTACGCTCAAAACCATTTATTAAGTACCTCGGTGTGCTAATCGACTCTCGACTCTGTTTCAAACAGCACCTAGAGTATGCCCACAGAAAAGCAGCCACTTCATGCCTGGCGCTAGCAAGAATGTTGCCAAATACACGAGGACCAAAGCAAGCTCGCAGGAAACTTCTTCTCAATGTCGTGCGTTCGATTTTGATGTACGCATCAACGGTCTGGGCTGCAGCGATTAAGGTGAAGTCCTACCGTCGAGGAGTAGAGTCGGTGTACAGACTAGGCGCTCTTAGAGTGTGCTGCGCTTTCAGAACAGTGTCTGAGGATGCAGCTCTAGTACTCGCTAGCTCGATCCCCATCGACCTCTTGGTGGAAGAGGCCCAACCAGGAGCTGTTAGCGAGAGCGCATCCTCTCGTAAAAAACTGGCGCGAGAGAGAAGTATATCCCAGTGGCAGGCACGTTGGGATAGATCGGCGAAAGGACGCTGGACCCATCACCTCATCCCTAACCTTTCCGTGTGGTGTGGTAGAAGTCATGGTTCAGTGAATTTCTACCTCACCCAAATTCTGAGCGGGCACGGTTGCTTTAGAGCATACCTGTATAAATTCAAGCATGCAAGTGACACCTATTGCACTCATTGCCCTGGTAGCATAGTAGAAGACACTGCACACGTCCTCTTCGAGTGCCCTAGGTTTAACGAAGCAAGAACTGATGCTTCGGTCCGCTTGGGCGAAGTGGTGACACCCCAAAACTTGGTGAACCTCATGTTGAGAAGCGAAACCAACTGGTCAGTGGTAAGCTCCTTGTCCAAACGCTTAATCGACGAACTTCGAAGAGTCGAGCGTTTGCAAAATAGTTCAGCTTGAGATAGGGAACTATATTCGATGTTTAGGGTTCTCCCCGACCAGAGTCGACATCAAGTTAAGGAGAAAATTTAGGCTCTTAACTTGACAGTCATCCGACAGACAAAATTAGTCCATCAGTTTCAGCTTAGTGCTGTTCCCCCATCCCGCGAAGTTATGCCTTACGGCGGTTCCACGGGATTCATACTGGGTCGAAGATTCAATGCGGAGGTTTAGGTTTAGTGCGTAGGAATCGCACACTCCCACCTGCACGGTGGGGCCTTTTGAAGGTTCCCCCTTCGCGAATAAAATAAAAAAAAAAAAAGTGTCTAGCCACAAGAGACTAGCCACGTTAGCCTACCCACAAAAACCTACCAACGCAAGCCTAGCCACAAAAGCCTAGCCTGAAATGACTAGCCACACAATTCCAGCATCTATACAGTCGAAAATTTTAGTTTAAATTTAAAACCCTTAAACTCTCTTTGGATTCATGACTCGTTTTTTAAACCTAAAAGTTTATTTTTAAAAAATTGTCCAGGCTTACGTTTGAAAAATTAACGAATTTAAATTTTTGGGTTTCAAAAAGTAAACCCAAAAAGTTTAAAAATGTTTGTATTTATTGTAAAAATTAAGCTCAGAAAGTTTATTATTTAAACCGAGAGTTTATTTTTTAAAACTATCAAGTGCTAAAAATTAATCTTATAAGTTTTAAAATGTATGTTTTGTGAAATTTTATCCAAACAGTATATTATTAAAACCGAAAGTATATTTTTTGCAACAATTTGAAAGAAAGGGGTTTAAATTATAAGCGCACGAAACTTCGTGCTTTGCAACATTTAGGCCAAAAGGGTTATATTTAGACTTTAAATTTATTTTTAAACCTGTAGAGTAGACCGGATCGAAATTTAGATTCCGCCGGTCGGGGTCTCAAAAGTTAGAAGAACTCATAACAATAATTTCTGCATATTTTTTTTTCAAATCGGAGAAAATCCGCCGAAGCAATTTTAATTCTCCTGAAGGTCCTTTTTGATAAAAAAACAGGGTTTTTGCTTGTAACTTTTTATTTTTTCATAGAACGCATACCCACATCTGCTAAAATATTAAGTTTCTTATTCATACCAATATTTTGACATAAAAAAGTTTTAAAAATTATGTTTCGTTATAACTCTTATTGACCGCCAAAAATTAAATTTTTTGCTATTTTCAAAAAAACATTTTCTTAAAACCCCTGTGAAAGACACATTTTTTATTAGATTTACGTGGAATTGTTATTGTTGGAAAGGTATTAAGTCCTACTTCCTTTCTGTATATCGCTTTAGTCAAAGTTGTGTGTGAAAACTGACAGAACGTTAGAAGTTGACTTTAGAAATCTGATAAAAAGATACATTCATTATTCATACAAACAATTCATT
Organism: Tetanocera ferruginea; assembly: GCA_958299015.1. NCBI lineage: Eukaryota > Metazoa > Arthropoda > Insecta > Diptera > Sciomyzidae > Tetanocera > Tetanocera ferruginea. Next base: position 108,708,350 of record OY282640.1, read on the forward strand.
TAATTTGTTCACTGCTTTATAGTCCAGTTTTGGATAATTTTTTTTTTTAAATCACATTGCTTTGATCCATCATACAAGATGATCCGGCCTACTCTAGAGTTTATAAAGCAAACCCATTAAAGTTATATATACATTTTTTTTATATATAAACATTATACTTAAGTTTATTATTTATACTTAAGGGGGTCCTCTGGTAATCCGAAAAAAAATTTTCGATTTTTTTTTCATATTTCTATTGCTCAGATACTAAAAAACATTTTCCCAAAAGGATTTTTCAAAATTCGAAATAGTTTAGGAGATACAGGCATTTTTGTGTAGGTATGTTTTCGTCAAAATAACGCATCAGCAAAGTTGTTTATTTGCCTGCAGTCATTAGTCGAAAATTCTGTGGAATTCTTCCAAAATATGTATTGATATTACAAAATATACACACACAGTATGTATACATGCAGTATGTATACATGCATGTTTTGATTTAGGGGTTGAAATGATTTTGAGCCCAGGTGTTCACATGAAAGAAGCAAACGAACGAGATTCAGTTTATTTTCGAAATAAACATTCATTTTTCGAAAATTATGTCAACAATGGGTATTGTCATCGGCCCACAAGCCGAGATGTATGCTGAATCTCGCGACGGAAAACGACTTCAACGCTCAGAGCTAAAAACGTACGCATCATCGAAAGAGGGTCGCACAGCCCGCAGAGCCCAAAAAGCCATGGAAAACTCGTTTTATGAGATGGAGGAAGGCACACTTTATGGGGCTGGAATTGCCGATTAATATTCGTAAGTATTGTATTAAAAAAATATGTGTTAATGTCATTTGTGTGCCTCAAAATTAAAGTCAAAACTTTAAACGCGTTTTTCTCGAAACCATGTTTTTCAAAACTTTGCGCACGATAACTCAAACAGTTTTTGACCGATTTTGATATATGAGGCATGAATTTACGCCGCAGAATTTACGCCGCTATAGCCCCTACCTCAAACTTGCCGAAAAAATAATGTTTACTATTTTTTTTCTACACTAGACTACAAAAAAAAAGGTCGAAATTCGATTTTTCATTTTCAAAGTGGCGGCTCCCCCCCTAAAAAAATTTCGATTTTTGTTTCCGAGGTAGGGGCTATAGGGACATTCATTCTAAGTAATAGAATATTTTTTTTTTTTTTCAGACGATGTTTACTCTTGGAATCGTGCGCAATTTGGACCCACCTTTTTTCCGGAGAACCTCGTTACCAGGCCGAGAACTTTCTGAACGGTCCATAAATTCACTTTTTCAAAATTTTGTATTTTGAGCTTTTTCAATAAATTAAGCTACCCAAATCAAAAAACGGAACTAAAATATCTTTACTCGTTCTCTTTCCACATTATTTTGAAAAAAGGCTAAAATTTGGCATAGATTACCAGAGGACCCCCTTAAGGTTTACTTTCGAAATCATAGCACATAGAAAACTGTACAATTGAGAACAACAGAAAAAGCAATAGTTTAGCCCGGGGTTAAAATTCGCGACTCTAATGCGATGGTTACCGCAGTCCGCGGTTCGATACTAGGATGTTAAAAAAAAAAATTGCTCAATTCAAGTTTTTCATCAAATAATCAATAATATAAGATAATAATATAAAAATAAAAAAAAAAAAAAATGGATTTGCGGAGGATCGAACCAGGATCACTCCATTCACCAAATCAAATCATATCGATAAAATCGACTGCTTAACCAACTGAGCCACGGAATAGAAATTTTTGCGTGTGCTAATTGTATATTTAAATATGAAATTGACAACATTGACAAGCAGATGCATAATATTTAATTTAGCATTTGAACACTTTTTTCGTTTATGGTCAAAATCTCGTGTGTGAATTTTTGGTTAAATGTTTTCGAACTTCGAAAAGCGTGAATGGGCGTGCATTGCTATCTTCACTACGGTATCATATTCCCTTTGAAAGGTTTTTGGTTCCCAAAAATAAGTTTTTAAAAGAAATTGAAGATATTGAACAATACTATTTCGGGTTGAATACGATGAACAATATTCAGTCAAAAATAACAGACTTTTTCAGAATATAAGCAATTTTTAATATCTACATTTCATATCTGTTCATATAAAGGTTATATGGAGTGCATATATGTACATTAGACCGTACCTCAAAAAAAAAGTGCGCCGTAAACCAGCGAATATGACGCATTTGTGCAAGGCAATTACGAAAAATTTTTTTTTTTTTTTTTTTTTACCGAACGTAGGGGTCGCGCATTGACATATTTCTTCATATCTCTGGTGTTTACAGTCGTATTTTAAAGTTTGGTACAACAATGTTTTTGTCTCAAGAAGATCAATATGACCTCTTTAGAAGTCATTGACCTCAGGTGTACCGTTCTAGTACTTACCCTCCAGATCTCAGTTACTACCATCCTAATGTACCATCCTTATATTAAAACAAGTAAAGAAAGTCTAAAGTCGGTCTAGGCCGACTATGAAATACCCTAAACCCACTTTTCAACAACAAAAAAAATTTTATTGTAAATGGGCGTGTCCGTGGGCGGATGAAGCCTGTATTTTATATGCATTTAAATGTTGATAAAAAATTTACACATACCAAGTTTTATTCCTGTAGCTCACAGTTAATGCCTTTATTGTGCTTTCGCTATGGGAGGTGGGCGTGTTCATGGACGGATTACTCCCAATTTTTGAACACACCTTAGTTTTGGTATAAAATACATACATACCAAATTTAATTTCTCTATGACAAACATAACCTTATTTATTGACTTTTAAACTTTTTGGGTTGTATGGGAGGTAGGCGTGTCCGTAGGCGGATGACGTCCATTTTTCAAAACCTTATTTGTTTTGTCATAAAAATCATATATGCCAAATTTTAGCTCTTAAGCTTACACACAGGCTTATTTATTGCGTTTTCAATTTTTGGGTTGTATGGGAGGTGGGCGTGTCCGTTAGCGGATGACGTCCATTTTTCGAAGACATTTTTGTGTTGGTACAAAACACATACATAACAAATTTTATTGTTGTTGGTTAACTATGAGCTGAGTTATGCAGTTTTCAATTTTCGCGTTGTATGGGAGGTAGGCGTGTCCGTGGGCGGATGATGTTAATTTTTCAAAAGCATCTTTTTTTGTTATAAAAAACATATGTGCCAAATTAAAGCACTTTAGGTTAAACACAGGCTTATTTATTGCGTTTTCAATTTTTGCGTTGTGTGGGAGGTGGACGTGTCCGTTAGCGGATGACGTCCATTTTTCGATGACATCTTTGTGTTGGTACAAAACACATACACACCAAATTTTATTGTTGTAGGTTTATTTTGAGCTGAGTTATGCAGTTTTAAATTTTTGCGTTATATGGGAGGTAGGCGTGTCCGTGGGCGGATTCCAAAAATATTCAATAGTGCAGATCCTTGGGTGCATGTGACCATGTGTACCAAGTTTCATCCAATTATCTCAACTCCTACTTCTTATCCTGTGTATACGGACAACACACAGACGGACAGACGGACGGACGGGCGGACGGACATGAATAGCTCGACTCACGAGGTGACGCTGATCAAGAATATATATACTTTTCTATACCGGACTCGCTTCGTCCTATGCGTTACAAACGTTTGCACAAAGTTAATATACCCTGACCTTTCAGGTTTAGGGTATAAAAATAAAGCTCTTAAAATATCATTAATCTTTTGCCCAGGAAGTATATCGAAATTTCAAGCAGAACTATTTTTAAAAAATTTTTGAAAATTTTTTGCCGAACGTAGGGCTCCCTTTTTTCATTTTCATCATATCTTCGGTATTAAAAGTCTGATCATATTGAATGACATATCGATGTTTTTGTTTAAAAGAGACCAATTATTTTTATTCCAAAATAAAAAAAAAATATTCCTACAAGTCCTTGGAAGGTCTTTAATTGATTTTGAGGAACTTTAAAGCTCGTAAAGAGCTCTAAAAAAGGTTTCAACGCTATTTTTGTTGTGATTTTCTAAATGTACAATGGATTATTAGTTTCACAGCCACATCGAAAATATCAATTTCAAACACTGGCTATTGCAATTCGTGTTTCCCCGTGAAAAAACAGTTGAAAATTGCGTCTGTCTAATATTTATTTCAAACGAGAGTTTTATAGAGTTTTGATCATTTTCAATAAAATCGAACAAAAAACATTTAAAAAACAAATGTCTCTTATTGCGAGTGACTTAAATAATACCAAATTTCTAACGGAGTATGATGTTATAAATTTTTTATTGTATCTGCGGCATAACAGTGATAAAAGTCGAAAGTTGTATGTTTTTAAATAAGAAGCTGTTAGAAATGTAATCGTTTTGTGGCAACGCGCCGGCATACCAATTATAATCCTAACGGCGGTTCGGAAACGTGTTGATGTACTTGTGAATACCTATTATACAATTTCTAAAAATCGATTGAGATATACCCTGAATGATTGGAATTAATTGTTTAAAATTTCGATTTGTTTTAAAAATCCATCAAATTTTGACGTGATTCAAGTTGGCTTGATTTCTGACAGCTCTCGAGTTTTGATAAAATGTGGCCCATGCGTTGTTCATCGGTGACCGCCGAAGCAGATTCATTTACTACATGAACAAAACGCTCGGTGTTTTGAGAATGGCATGGATAAGCTGTGAAGTTATATAGGTTTACTATAAAAATTAATCAAATTAAGTCATTTTCATTGTGCGAACCTGGTAATTTGATTAATTTGTTTGAATATTGCAATGATTCTTGCTGGTCTTAACAAAATATTCTCCGGGTGCGAGAAGTACGCATTGTTTTTTATAAAAGGACGAACTGCCAGTTGAATATCTTATGACTTATTGTTTAACTTTCGACTTTTATCACTGTTATGCCGCAGATACAATAAAAAATTTCTAACATCATACTCCGTTGGTAATTTGGTACTATTTAAGTCATTCGCAATAAAAGACATTTTTTTAAATGTTTTTTGGCCAATTTTCATTGAAAAAGATCAAAACTATATAAAACTCTCGTTTGAAATAAATATTACACGGCAGTAATTTTTAACTGTTTTTTCACGGGGAAAAACGAATTGCAATAGCCAGTGTTTGAAATTGCTATTTTTAATGTGGCTGTGAAAATAATTATACATTGTATATTTAGAAAATCACAACAAAAATAGTGTTGATACCTCTAGCATTGGCATTATTTTTTATTCTTTTACGAGCTTTAAAGTTCCTCAAAATCAGTCTGAGGCCTTCCAAGGACTTGTAGGAATATTTTTTTTTTATTTTGGAAAAAAATAATTGGTCTCTTTTTAACAAAAACATCGATATGTCATTCAATATGATCAGACTTTTAATACCGAAGATATGATGAAAATGAAAAAAGGGAGCCCTACGTTCGGCAAAAAATTTTCAAAAATTTTTTAAAAATAGTTCTGCTTGAAATTTCGATATACTTCCTGGGCAAAAGATTAATGATATTTTAAGAGCTTTATTTTTTTAATATAAGGATGGTACATTAGGATGGTAGCAACTGAGATCTGGAGGGTAAGTACTAGAACGGTACACCTGAGGTCAATGACTTCTAAAGAGGTCATATTGATCTTCTTGAGACAAAAACATTGTTGTACCAAACTTTAAAATCCGACTGTAAACACCAGAGATATGAAGAAATATGTCAATGCGCGACCCCTACGTTCGGTCAAAAAAATTTTTTTCGTAATTGAGCTTTAAAAATATCATTAATCTTTTGCTCAGGTAGAATATCGGTTTTTCCAGCAAAACTATTTTTAAAAAATTTTTTACGGAACGTACACCGAAAAAAATGTGCGGTGTTAATTAAAGTTTTTTCGTGAGTTGATATAGTTTTTAAATAGTTAAATACGTTTTGTCGCAGTAAAACTTAATTTGATTTACTTTAATTTACATTCTTCTCTGAAAATTCATCATATTAACTCTGTTTAAATTTATTGCATCTATCACCGAAAAAAATGTGCGGAGTTAATTCAAGTTTTTTTTGAGATTTAATCAAGTTCTTGCGAGTTAAAATTCGTTTTGTCGCTTTAAAACTAAAAAGGAGTTATACCAATATTTTTATTTGTTAATATAAATCTTTTTCTGCTTAGAAAAAATTCATTCTCAAAACTGGAATGAAATTTGAAGCAGTTTCAAATCACCTCTTCATCTTCTCCATACATTTGTCATTTTAATTCTGTTAAAGCTTATTAACGCGAAATTTTAAACAATTTATTCCAAGAATTCAGATTATATCTCAATCGATTTTTAGAAATTGTATAATAGGTATTCACAAGAACATCAACACGTTTCCGAACCGCCGCTAGGGTTATAATTGGTATGCCGGGGCGTTGCCACAAAACGATTACATTTCTAACAGCTTCTTGTTTAAAAACATCCAACTTTCGACTTTTATCATTGTTATGCCGCAGATACAATAAAAAATTTATTACATCATACTCCGTTGGTAATTTAGTTTTATTTAAGTCACTCGCAATAAAAGACATTTTTTAAATGTTTTTTGGTCGATTTTTATTGAAAAGGATCAAAACTCTTTAAAACTCGCGTTTGAAATAAATATTAGACGGACGCAATTTTCAACTGTTTTTTCACGGGGAAAAACGAATTGCAATAGCGAGTGTTTGAAATTGCTTGAGTTTCTTTCAATCTTTTACGAGCTTTAAAATGCCTGAAAATCAATTTAAGGCCTTCCAAGGACTTTTAGGAATTTTTTTTTTTTTTGGAGAAAAAATAATTGGTGCCTTTTAAACAAAAACATCGATATGACATTCAATATGATCAGACTTTTAATAACGAAGATATGATGAAAATGAAAAAAGGGAGCCCTACGTTCGGTAAAAAAGTTTTAAAAATAGTTTTGCTAGAAATAACGATATTTTTCCTGAGCAAAAGATTAATGTGTTTGCTTGAAGAAATGGTAGAGCTGCAAAACTTTGAAATAGATTCAAACTGAATAGGAAAACTTGAAGCTCCGTGGAAATGGAAATAAAAAGAAGGAAGGATAAGTATTTGGAAATGTTTCTTTATTTAGAATTTTGGTCTTACCGTGGTTGTGGTTTAACAAACAGTGAGCGTTTGACTCTTAAGCACAATCGAATAAACCTTACTTAGAGTACATACAAATAAAATCTTACAACTACTAGAGCGGCAGATAAATTGTGGATCCCAATTCAGCTCTAAGGGTTGCCATCTAGGAAGGAACTCGATCTAAGCACCTGATTTAGCTTCCTGTGGACTTTATTGATGAAAATAGTTTAAACATGTTGGAAATGTTGTTTGAACTGTTCCTTTGAAATGTGTCCTTTGAAATAGTTGGAAATAGTGTTTGAAATGTTCCTCCTTCTTTAACGCTGTTATCCGGGGCTCGAAGGACCAAATGTTTGCTTGAAGAAATGGTTGAGCTTGTAATGGCGCTTGTAGCAAAAATATGCAATTATTTCCGGTTTTATATTTTTTTGTAACATTGAATCCTTATAACAATAGAAGCACATAGCAGTTTCTAGCTTCCGTTTATAATGCCATCTATTTGCCGAAATAAGCAACTCACCACAGAGCTTATATTCAACATACTTACTTATGTCTTATTTGCTTCCAAATTTTTATCATATTTTATCATATATTATAATTTGGCGGTAAAAACGTGGCATGATCGAGCTTTCCTGCCTGAAGAAAAAAGGTTTCTCGATCTTTTCAATTTCTGGCAGCAAAGAGTCAAGTTCGGATACAAAATAAACTAAGAGTTATTATAGTGAACAAATAGTTTGATGTTAAACCCATCATTGTATGCAAATTTCTACCAATTAAAATTTCAACTAAAAGTGAAAATTCTGAAGACAACTAAGACGAATCAAAGCGATCTGCATGTTCAAGTAAGTTTGTGGTTGCTTATTAGCAAATGTCGAAAAAAATAACTTATAAAAAAAGCATTAATTTTTAAAACCATTTAATTTCTTAGATAAATATTTAAACAATTCAGTTAAAGCCTCATTGAAATATTCATTAAATATCTTTTTGCAACATTATCTGTGCCAATCCAAATGCGGGTAAATTTTGCATTATCTATTGTAATAATATTTTTTATTAAACTATTTGTTTCCAAACATATAGATTGGCACATAATTTTAAAATTGCAAGATAAAATCTTGACGACAGTGGCATAAAATGATCATCATACGATATACAAACAAATAAGCAAAAATTCTAGCTAAGCCTTCATAAGAACGAATTTATCGCATGCGATTTCACATCATTTGAGTGAAAATGGGACTCTCAATAGGATTCCAATATATGTAATTGATCCAGCTTTCTCATGGACTCCAAATGGGATAATGATAGCACCGTGTAGTCAGTTCTCTGCCAGCAATCGAAGGCAAAAGATCGGGTTCTCACAAAGTGCGGGTGAAGTGTAAAAATTGGTTATGGTATATGTACCTACTTGATATATAAATTTTAATTAAGTAAAAAAATAAGTGAAAAAAAGTTTGGTTTAAACGCACATAAGTGCATAAAAGAGAAAAATGTGTCTTAAGATAACTACTTAGTTAAACTAAATTTAAAAAGATTTAATGAATTTAAGAAAATAAGATTGGTTTTTATGTATAACACAATCGAAAAAAAAAGGCATGCATTAATAATTTAAATAGAAAAACAAACCAGTTTAGATTTTTTTTTAGATGTGTACACACACTTGTATAAGTATGTGTATAGAAATTTCTCCCATGAGATTTTCTATTTTTTTTTTCTTCTTTTCTTACTTTTCTGCTGGCTTAATTGTGTTTTTTTTATATAAAAACATTTGAATTTAATCCTTAATAAAAAAAAAAAAAAAAAAAAAAAAGAAAAGAAATTTAAAAGTTAAATTTACAAAAATAAGTGGAAAAATGTTTACGAAAAATTTAGCAAAAATGACAAGTGAATATTAATCCTCTCAATATAATGTTAAAATTTATAGCATGCAATTTTGGTTTTGACATCTCAGCAGCGCAGAAAGATCTTTCTTCGTTGGAGCTTTCAATAAAAAAAAAAACACTCAACATGGAGAGCATGTAAGTTTTTTTAATAATTTTCTTTAATGTACATATATATAACTTTACTAATGAGAGAGTGAGAGTGCTAAAACAAGATGTTCTGGAAAGTAGGTCAGTGTAACCTTGAACTTGAATTTGGTCAACTTACGAGCAGCTGTTTTTCTATTTTTTTTTTGTTAATCTAAACTTAAATGCAGACTTAACCCTTGCACTCACACTTTTTACTGTTTACTTTAATATGCTAAATATTATTTTTACTTGCAATTTTTGCTGGATTTCATTATTTAATTATTTTTTTTTACATTTTTAAGCATAATTTTTCTTTTGTTTTCTTTAATATTAAATTTTGTTTTTTTTTGTTTTTCTCTTTAAATTTAGCGTTGAAATGATAATTGAAAAAAAAATCAATGCTTATTTTTGGCTTTTAATAAATTTATAAACCTTTTTTTTTCTTACTTGCCTTATTACTTAATTAGTGATTTATTTTTAAATAAATTATTTTAAATAATTTTTTTTTATAAAATAAATAAAATTTTATTAATTTTTCTTAGAGCTTAACTAAAGTTTATAAATTTCAAATTCTGCAAATTTAATTTTGTTTACTTACCTTTCTTTTATAATGTTTCTAATGAGTTTTTTTTTCTAGTGTTATATATCTACTTATGTTTACCTACCTCTAAAGTTTCTTAATTTTTCTAAAATATGGATTTTGTTACTTACCTTAATTATTATAATTGATAACTTTATATATGATTTCTGTATAATTTTTATTTCGTTTTTTTTTAATATTGTTAGTTAAAAATTGTAAAATAATTTAAAGTATGTATAATAATATAATGGAATACCATATTGTCTTAATGGGTTAAACTAACCTGTGAAATAAATTACAATGAATCTGTAAACTAAAAATATATTGATTTTCTGCATGTCGACAGTGGTCTGACATGGTTAAAGGGATCAGAACACTATTGTGTTGGTACCAAATCTGATCATGGCTGGGTGGGCATATATATAGTTTGGTTGTTCTAACATCTTTACACCAAACATATTTCTGTTAAACTTTAATCTTATAGATACAATGAGCCTCTTCTTTTCTTTTTTTTCTTCTTTTTCTTCCTTTTTTTGTCCTTTCTTCTTCCCTTTTCTATCCTACCTCAGCACGCAAATTTAAAGTAATAATTTGGTAGTTTGGGTATTTTTATCGGAAAGTTGGAAAATGAACTCCACCCCATTAGCCGACGAGCAAGAGCCGCGAGTCAATGCGTGCTACCCTTCCATCTGACCAGATATTAACTTTTAAAAAAAACATGCAAAACTTTAAATACCTATTTTTAAGACCGTTACATGCTACATTTATAAATATTATAATAAATTATTATTTTTGGCGCCCAACGTGGGGCCCTAAGGCATTAACACCAGACCTTGCCCTAGGCCATAAGCATAAGGCCTTAACACGAGTCCTTAACAATAAGCCTCAACACTAGGCCATAACACTAGGTCATCATTGTTCAGACCAAGGTCAAGCACATCGTACCTACCACATTGTCGTAATTCTTTTCGTCACTGACACACTAACGAACTTTCTTTATCTCACTTCAGTCCCACAAAAATTTGGCTCTTATCCTTATTATTTTTTTTCTTTCTATTTTTTTTCTTTCTATTTTCATTTCGATTTCTTCAATCACAGGAATTGCAATGGCTTTCTATTTGAAGCTTTGACCTGTATTAACCAGCAATCGAAAACTATCTGTTTTGTTTTTATCTTAGCCGGAAGTATATACTGTTTCGAAGTACGGAAAGTATAGCCGCTGATTTAAAATCTATACCTAATGTTAATTGTTTGAATTCTATTCCAATTTTTGTTTTAAAACATCTTTGCTAAGCTGACTGGAATTGCAGATCTTGTGGATTTAAAACTACAATCTGACCGCAGTTTTTCAAGCTCAGAATGTTAATTTCCTCCTTTTTGTTTGGAACTGTATTAATTTAAATTAATAACCAACAAAAGATAACTCTTTTACTTTTCACTCCTATTTTTCTCTCTTCTCATTGTATTTTATATAATTATGTTTAAAGAACCAACACAGACTCTGTTTGACATGCCAGAAAATCAAGTTTAATAATATTTCAACTTTCATAAATTTTGTATACTCTCAAAATAAAATTTTTTTTTGGAGTACACATTCACATTTTTTTATTTTTTATTTATTTTTTTGATTTATCGTTTTTTTTGTCAAAGACGTGATTAATATCTTTTGATATCGATATGTCTTGTTGATTTTTTTTCGATCAATTCCTTTTGACTTTATCTTAATTATCAGTTTGAAAATGTACAAAATATTTCAAAATGTCAATTCGCCACAGTAACGAAGACTTGGCGTCTGACGTTCTTCTTAATACTTGCCCTATTTGTGCAAAACAAATAGCGGTTCGATCATTAGTTAAAACTTCTTGTAGTCATTCCTTTCACAATTCTTGCCTTACCAAATATCTTCAAAATAAAAACAATTGTCCCGTTTGTGATGTTAGATTAACAAAGCAAGACCCCCAAGGCTCATTGCCATTGTCTAAGCCATCGACTCCGTCGAAAATTTCCGATTCTATGCGTAATACACGATCTCATACACGAAAGCCAATGGAACAGGAAACCACTGTTGCTGCTAGAACTTCTAGAGCACAAGGTACTTCTGAGCCAACAGACAGGTATTCGCCTGAACAACAGCACAGAGATACAATAAGAAATCTCGTTACAGCTGCTGTCGGAGCACAGCATGCTGAACTGTTAACAAGTCTTAGCCAACAATTGACCCAACTTATTGACTCTAATATAGAAGCAGGCTTTAATCGCTTGCGGATTCAGAATAGACCCCTAGCTAGTGTAGAACAAGGCCAAAGTCCTCCAAATTCTCCTAGACGATCAAGTTTTCAAAATTCTCAATTTCAACCTTTAGAGCACCAAACCTTGGAACAGCTTTTAGGGTTGCCACCTTCAAATGAAAATGAACGTGTTCCTTTAAGAGACGCTGAAGCGCAACCACAAGTATCACCGGCTATTCGTAGTGAAAACACACACTCTTCTGTTTCGGTTCGTACTGATAAAGTCAGTCAAATAATTTTCAATTGGAAAGTAAAGTTCACTGGGGGATCTGATGGATTACCAGTAGAAAATTTTATCTATCGAATTGAAGCCCTCACAAAACAGACCCTTGATGGAAATTTTGAGATAGTTTGTCGACATGCCAACATACTATTTGATGGCAAAGCCAACAATTGGTTCTGGCGTTATCACAAAGTGGTTCGCGAAATTAAATGGAAAGAGTTGTGTTTTGCTCTGCGTAAGCAATATAAAGACTCGAGAACAGATATAGATTTTAGAGAAATGATAAGAGATCGCAAGCAAAGAATAAATGAAACGTTTGATAGTTTTTATGATTCTGTTTCAGAACTAATTGATAGACTCGAAGAACCGATTTCTGAGAATGCTCTTGTTGAGATTTTACGTCGAAATTTGCTACCAGATATTCAGCACGAAATACTCAATTTGCAAATTCTGTCTGTTTCGCAGCTGCGTGAGATTTGTCGTAGACGTGAATTCTTTTTGCAGGATGTTCGACGAAAACACCAGTTCGAAAGACCTAATGTATCACGAAAACATGTCTCTCAAATTGAAGACAATTTTGATTCGAATTCTTGTGTTGAAATGGATTTATCTAGTGAAGAAATTGCTGCAGTTTCACTCATTTGCTGGAATTGTAACAAATCCGGTCATCGATATCAAGACTGCCTTGGTGAACGTAATGTTTTTTGTTTTGGATGCGGTAAGCCGAATACTTACAAGCCAAATTGTAGAACTTGCAATGATCCAAAAAACTTGCGAGCGAATGCACTGAAAAGTGCACACAAACCACTGTCGATGCAAGTACTCAAACACCAGTCTACGAACACAGAGTAGATTGTTCACTAACTTATAGTCCTGTAATTCTTCAAAGAAAGCCTGAAGATATTAATTTCAAAACTATTCCTTCTTTTTCTCAATCTTCTTTTAAACCTTATCATATTCGTTTAGCAGAATATGAGTCTGCTAATGATCACATTTTTAAAGACTTTTCTTGTAATACTAAAACTCGTTCAAGCTTTAGAATAAATAATTTCTGGAGCAAAATTCGCAATAATCGTAAAAATTTTGTCAATTTTATTAATTCTGTTTCTTCAAACCCAACCGATATTCGTCCTTATGCGGATGTTACTCTATTTGGAATCACATGCAAAGGTTTGTTAGATACAGGTGCATCAATCAGCTGTATAGGTGCAAAAGCAGCTCAAAACTTTTTATCTTCAAATCTACCTTTTAAAAAAATTATGTCAAGCGTTCGAACAGCGGATGGAAAAATGCAAAGCATCGTTGGTGAAGTTAATACACCAATTTCTTTTCGTGGAGTTACTAAAAACATTTCGATTTTTATTATACCTTCTCTTGCACAAGATCTGTATCTTGGCATAGACTTTTGGAAACTTTTTGATTTGCTACCCTCGCAGTTTCTCAGTGAAATTACACCAAACGTTATCGAACAACATTCTTTGTCTGAATTTCAATCTCAACAATTAAAAAACGTTGTTAATATGTTTCCCTCATTCGCGAACGGAGGTCTGGGTAAAACCAACCTCATATCGCATATTATAGATGTGGGTGAAACAAAACCAATTAAACAGAGATATTTTCCTGTATCACCAGCAATCGAAAACCTGATTTATAATGAGGTCGATAGGATGCTTAAACTAGGTGTAATAGAAGAATCTGAGAGCGCTTGGTCTTCTCCTATAGTTCTTGTTAGAAAACCTGGAAAAGTTAGGCTCTGCTTGGATAGTAGGAAAGTTAATGCAGTAACAGTTAAAGATGCATATCCTCTTCCAAACATAGATGGAATATTAAGTCGACTCCCAAAAGCCGAATACATCTCGAGTCTCGACTTAAAAGATGCCTTTTGGCAAATTCCACTCGATGCGGCATCGAGAGATAAGACTGCATTTACTGTTCCAGGAAGACCTCTTTACCATTTTAAAGTAATGCCATTTGGTTTGTGCAACGCGCCTCAAACAATGACACGTTTGATGGACAAAGTTGTACCGGCACATCTAAGAACACAGGTGTTTATATATTTAGATGATTTGCTTGTCATATCTGAAAGCTTCGAAAAACATATGGAAGTATTGCGAGAAGTTGCGTTTCATATTCGTAGAGCAGGATTAACGCTTAATATAGAGAAAAGCAAGTTTTGTATGCGTGAAGTTCATTATTTAGGACATGTTGTGGGGAATGGTTCAATTCAAACGGATCCCGATAAAGTTTCAGCGATAGTTGATTTTCCGACGCCAAGATCCGTTAAACAACTCAGACGGTTTTTAGGAATGTCCGGTTGGTATAGAAAGTTTATCAAAAACTATGCTTCTGTAACTGCTCCTCTGACTGATTTACTTAAAACAAGTCGAAAATTTTTATGGAATGATGATGCTCAGAAAGCCTTTGAGGAGTTAAAGACTATCTTAAGCTCAGCTCCGGTATTGCACAGTCCCGATTTTTCGCAACCATTCTTTATTCATTGCGATGCTAGTAATACCGGTATAGGAAGTGTTTTGGTTCAGAAAAATGCGGAGGGTGAAGAGGTTCCGATAGCATTTATGTCGAAGAAACTCAACCAAGCCCAACGTAATTATTCAGTTACCGAACAGGAATGCTTAGCAGCAATGTTAAGTATTAAAAAGTTTAGGGCATATGTTGAAGGGCATGAATTCACTGTTGTGACTGATCATGCGTCTCTCAAGTGGCTTATGTCTCAAACCGATCTAAGCACACGACTAGCAAGATGGGCTTTAAGACTTCAAGGTTATTCGTTCCAAATTCAACATCGTCGAGGTAGCCAGAACATAGTTCCTGATGCTCTTTCTAGAGTTAATACCAACGATCTGTCCGCGTTAGACAACAATGTTTCAATTGATCTTAATTCACCTCATTTTCGTTCCGACGGATATTACGGACAAGTTCGAAAAGTTAAAGCTAATCCTGATAAATTTCCAGATCTAAAAGTAGTAGATGACTATTTATACAGACGGACCGAACACGCAACAGGCGAACAGCTTCACGATGATCTCGCATGGAAACTGTGGATTCCAAAAGATTTAATAAATGATGTTTTATCGAAAGCACATAATGACCCTTTAGCATCTCATGGTGGGATAAACAAAACAATCGAACGATTGCGTCGATATTTCTACTGGCCAAATCTGGTTGTTGATGTGAAAAACTTTATTAATGACTGTGCAGTCTGCAAAGCAACAAAACACCCTAATTTTATAACACGTCCACCAATGGGTAAAACAACTGGAACAAGCAGAATATTTCAGAAACTTTACGTAGATTTTCTTGGGCCATACCCTCGTTCTCGTTCAGGTAACATAGGTATCTTTATTGCTCTTGATCATTTTTCCAAGTATCCGTTCCTTAAACCAGTCAGAAAATTCACTGCAGACGTGGTTGTAAGATTTTTAGAACAAGATATTTTTCATGTTTTTGGAGTACCAGAGTCTATTGTATCTGACAATGGATCTCAATTCAAATCTAGCATTTTTAACAATCTTTTAAATCAATATAAAGTGAATCATGTTTATACGGCAGTACATTCACCACAGGCGAATGCTAGCGAACGTGTCAACCGTTCAGTCATAGCTGCAATCAAAGCATACATAAAGCCAGATCAAAAGAACTGGGATGAAAATCTCAGTAAAATATGTTGTGCTTTACGATCAGCAGAGCATTCTACTGTTGGTACATCACCTTATTTCATGGTTTTTGGCCAACACATGGTTACAGATGGAACTATCTATCCACTTCTTCGTCAACTGAATTTGCTGGAAGATCGATCCATTAGATTTAAACGTGAAGATACAATGGACATTATAAGGGATAAAGCAAGTCAATTGACAAGAAAACAGCAAGAAAGGAATGCAAAAGCATACAATTTTAGATCTCGTTTAGTAAATTTTAGCATTGGACAGGAAATATACCGCAGAAATTTTCAACAAAGCAACTTCGAAAAAGGATTCAACTCAAAGCTAGCTCCTACATGGGTGAAAGCTCGCATAAGAAAGAAAATAGGGACTTGCTACTATGAAATAGAAGATTTAAATGGTAAAATAGTTGGAACTTACCATGCAAAAGACTTGAAGCAATAATTTTTATTAATATTTTTTTTTATCACTTTGTTACGCACCTAAGCTGCTCCAAGCGGTTATCAGCTTTTGTGCGGATTCATTTCTAAATCCCCCCAAAATCTGATTTTGGCTGGGGGGAAATGTAATGGCGCTTGTAGCAAAAATATGCAATTATTTCCGGTTTTATATTTTTTTGTAACATTGAATCCTTATAACAATAGAAGCACATAGCAGTTTCTAGCTTCCGTTTATAATGCCATCTATTTGCCGAAATAAGCAACTCACCACAGAGCTTATATTCAACATACTTACTTATGTCTTATTTGCTTCCAAATTTTTATCATATTTTATCATATATTATAATTTGGCGGTAAAAACGTGGCATGATCGAGCTTTCCTGCCTGAAGAAAAAAGGTTTCTCGATCTTTTCAATTTCTGGCAGCAAAGAGTCAAGTTCGGATACAAAATAAACTAAGAGTTATTATAGTGAACAAATAGTTTGGTGTTAAACCCATCATTGTATGCAAAATTTCTACCAATTAAAATTTCAACTAAAAGTGAAAATTCTGAAGACAACTAAGACGAATCAAAGCGATCTGCATGTTCAAGTAAGTTTGTGGTTGCTTATTAGCAAATGTCGAAAAAAATAACTTATAAAAAAAGCATTAATTTTTAAAACCATTTAATTTCTTAGATAAATATTTAAACAATTCAGTTAAAGCCTCATTGAAATATTCATTAAATATCTTTTTGCAACATTATCTGTGCCAATCCAAATGCGGGTAAATTTTGCATTATCTATTGTAATAATATTTTTTATTAAACTATTTGTTTCCAAACATATAGATTGGCACATAATTTTAAAATTGCAAGATAAAATCTTGACGACAGTGGCATAAAATGATCATCATACGATATACAAACAAATAAGCAAAAATTCTAGCTAAGCCTTCATAAGAACGAATTTATCGCATGCGATTTCACATCATTTGAGTGAAAATGGGACTCTCAATAGGATTCCAATATATGTAATTGATCCAGCTTTCTCATGGACTCCAAATGGGATAATGATAGCACCGTGTAGTCAGTTCTCTGCCAGCAATCGAAGGCAAAAGATCGGGTTCTCACAAAGTGCGGGTGAAGTGTAAAAATTGGTTATGGTATATGTACCTACTTGATATATAAATTTTAATTAAGTAAAAAAATAAGTGAAAAAAAGTTTGGTTTAAACGCACATAAGTGCATAAAAGAGAAAAATGTGTCTTAAGATAACTACTTAGTTAAACTAAATTTAAAAAGATTTAATGAATTTAAGAAAATAAGATTGGTTTTTATGTATAACACAATCGAAAAAAAAGGCATGCATTAATAATTTAAATAGAAAAACAAACCAGTTTAGATTTTTTTTTAGATGTGTACACACACTTGTATAAGTATGTGTATAGAAATTTCTCCCATGAGATTTTCTATTTTTTTTTTCTTCTTTTCTTACTTTTCTGCTGGCTTAATTGTGTTTTTTTTATATAAAAACATTTGAATTTAATCCTTAATAAAAAAAAAAAAAAAAAAAAAAAGAAAAGAAATTTAAAAGTTAAATTTACAAAAATAAGTGGAAAAATGTTTACGAAAAATTTAGCAAAAATGACAAGTGAATATTAATCCTCTCAATATAATGTTAAAATTTATAGCATGCAATTTTGGTTTTGACATCTCAGCAGCGCAGAAAGATCTTTCTTCGTTGGAGCTTTCAATAAAAAAAAAAAACACTCAACATGGAGAGCATGTAAGTTTTTTTAATAATTTTCTTTAATGTACATATATATAACTTTACTAATGAGAGAGTGAGAGTGCTAAAACAAGATGTTCTGGAAAGTAGGTCAGTGTAACCTTGAACTTGAATTTGGTCAACTTACGAACAGCTGTTTTTCTATTTTTTTTTGTTAATCTAAACTTAAATGCAGACTTAACCCTTGCACTCACACTTTTTACTGTTTACTTTAATATGCTAAATATTATTTTTACTTGCAATTTTTGCTGGATTTCATTATTTAATTATTTTTTTTTACATTTTTAAGCATAATTTTTCTTTTGTTTTCTTTAATATTAAATTTTGTTTTTTTTTGTTTTTCTCTTTAAATTTAGCGTTGAAATGATAATTGAAAAAAAAATCAATGCTTATTTTTGGCTTTTAATAAATTTATAAACCTTTTTTTTTCTTACTTGCCTTATTACTTAATTAGTGATTTATTTTTAAATAAATTATTTTAAATAATTTTTTTTTATAAAATAAATAAAATTTTATTAATTTTTCTTAGAGCTTAACTAAAGTTTATAAATTTCAAATTCTGCAAATTTAATTTTGTTTACTTACCTTTCTTTTATAATGTTTCTAATGAGTTTTTTTTTCTAGTGTTATATATCTACTTATGTTTACCTACCTCTAAAGTTTTTCATTTAGAAAAACTTTAGAGGTAGGTAAACTAAAAAAACATTTCATTTTAGTTTGTCATTTTTCTAAAATATGGATTTTGTTACTTACCTTAATTATTATAATTGATAACTTTATATATGATTTCTGTATAATTTTTATTTCGTTTTTTTTTAATATTGTTAGTTAAAAATTGTAAAATAATTTAAAGTATGTATAATAATATAATGGAATACCATATTGTCTTAATGGGTTAAACTTACCTGTGAAATAAATTACAATGAATCTGTAAACTAAAAATATATTGATTTTCTGCATGTCGACAGTGGTCTGACATGGTTAAAGGGATCAGAACACTATTGTGTTGGTACCAAATCTGATCATGGCTGGGTGGGCATATATATAGTTTGGTTGTTCTAACATCTTTACACCAAACATATTTCTGTTAAACTTTAATCTTATAGATACAATGAGCCTCTTCTTTTCTTTTTTTTCTTCTTTTTCTTCCTTTTTTTGTCCTTTCTTCTTCCCTTTTCTATCCTACCTCAGCACGCAAATTTAAAGTAATAATTTGGTAGTTTGGGTATTTTTATCGGAAAGTTGGAAAATGAACTCCACCCCATTAGCCGACGAGCAAGAGCCGCGAGTCAATGCGTGCTACCCTTCCATCTGACCAGATATTAACTTTTAAAAAAAACATGCAAAACTTTAAATACCTATTTTTAAGACCGTTACATGCTACAAGCTGCAAAACTCTGAAATAGATTCAAACTGAATAGGAAAACTTGTAGCTCCGTGGAAATGGAAACAAAAAGAAGGAAGGATTAGTATTTGGAAATGTTTCTTTATTTAGAATTTTGGTCTTACCGTGGTTGTGGTTTAACAAAAAGCCGCCCGCCTTGCAGTATGGCTGTAATAAAAGTTATCGGAAGGTCAACTTGAAAGAAAACAAAGTTGGATTAAAACAGTTCATATGGATTGTAATTTTAAATTCATAAACAATAATGGATTAAGATAAAGATAGGATAAAGTGAAAAACTTAAGGATTACGACTCATAGTTTCATTCAGCCTATGAAAATATACATCTGGTTATATACAAATATACATCTGGTTATATATAAAACAAATGCAGAATTGGAACTTATAGAAAAAATACTAAAATTTCGCTTAGATAGCGCAGGAGCCAGATAAAATCCATCCGAAGACGGTGTTTTGCGCAAACGGAAGGCCATTTGTGCTGGGCATCAAACCAGGTAGGATAATCTTCGCATACAGATCAGCACCTAGAATAATGGATAAATGTTCTGACTTGTAAAATTTGGGATCGGCAAGTACGACATTCTGGAATTTCTCCTTGATTGATTCCTCGATGGATTTCGAAGGAGTTCGCATGGTTATGCGATTATCAATACTGGCGCTTGCTTCTATTTTAAAGCTTGGATCATATGGAGATCGTATAACGATGGAGCACATTTTTTGGTCGCCAACAGAAGTGGTAGGAAGCCTCAATTTCCTGACAAGTTCGGATGAAATACGACTCAGTGGCCGACATTGATCCAATAACGCTCGTGCGAAGACTCGTTTTCCATGAACTTCGAGCTGCACTACAGCCGAAGGGAGCAACGTAACGATGTGTTGGGAAAGAATGGATGCGATGGATAGGCGTGGTGGAGTTCCATCATTACTTATGGAGAAGTACAATGCGCATTCTCTTTTCGGTGTTCATCGCTAGGAATACGGTACAGAAACGGAGCGCATGGTTTTCTACAATATTAAAAATACTGCTTTAAGTCGTTTTGAGGCCGTCAAAGACCTTGGTATATGCATGGATTCTGAGCTATCGTTCAACAATCATATCGATTACATTTGTAAAAAAGCATCTTCAATGCTTGGATTTATAAAACGCTGGGCCAAAGAATTCAATAGCATGATTACAACTACAACGTTGTATTATGCAATAGTGCGCCCTCACTTGGAGTACGCAAGTCAAGTTTGGTCCCCAAGTTATAGTGTGCATATTGAACGTATGGAGAGAATCCAAAAACGTTTTGTTCGGTTTGATCTTAGGGGCTTAGGTGGGATTGATGAAACTCATAACCGGTGTATTCGATTGTCCGGAATTACTTTCTCTTTTAAACTTTAACTCTAACCGTAGAAGTAGTAGAAATGCTAACACCTTAATTTATCTACCATTTAGTAGAACAAATTACATGGCTACTGCTCCCTTGAACCGCATGAGTGTCTCTGGTAACAACTGTACATTTTTTGATGTTAGTTTGTCAAAAGGTCAACTCAAAAGTAGATTGAAAACTATTGTGTAATTAGATCTGTGTTTGTGTATGCATGGTAAGTTGTTATGTCCTGTGTTGTCCCTGAGCCCAATCCATTCTGTGGTGGGTAAATTTTTCCCACATTAATTTGTTTTGAGCCACTGGAATTCATGACATTGAAATATTTCAATGAGATCTTGATTGTGGCTTCAAATAGATTAATGCTGAGAATGTGCGAAAACGCTGTAGTAGCTGAACTCTATTGTTATTGCATGTCACAGATATGGCAAGGAAATGTCTTTCTGTTGGAACAACGTACCAGGCTTTGATTGTTGGAGTGATGAGTCTTGGAGATTTGACTTTGGTTTCGTTTACCCTTGGATTCAGTAACCATATTGTCTAAAAAAGTAAGAGAAATATGTTGATATGAAAAACGATAAATGGAAAAGACAAAAACATGAAAAAATTGGAGGAAGTAAGACGTGTTAGTTAACGGGAAGAGTGACAAGTTTGACTTTAGGCCGTGTAATAGTGCCGCGTTCCGTTAATACATCAGCAACTCGAACTTGTTTATCGTTACCATAGTAAGTTTTGGTAACACGACCCAGTCGCCATTCGTTTGGAGGTAGATTTTCGTCTTTTATGACTACTATAACATTTTCCTGCAGATTTGGTTCAGGAGTTTTCCATTTGTTTCTTTTTTGGAGCTCTTTTAGGTATTCGTGTTTCCATCGAGCACAAAAATTCTGATGAAGAGCCTTGAGTCTTTGCCATAGGTTGATAATAGAAATCGGTTGTTCTGGAATATCGGGCTCTAATGGAGCTAAAATCGGAGTTCCAATAAAGAAATGACCTGGACGAAAAATCAGATGGATTTTCGGACATGGTTAGATAGCGGTCGATAGTTTAAACATGCCTCGATTTTGGAAAGAAGTTTGGAGAACTCCTCAAAGGTATATTTAAGAGAACCTGATATTTTTCGAAAGTGCGTTTTGAAACTTTTTACGCCAGCCTCCCATAAGCCCCCCATGTGGGGACCACCAGGCGAAATAAAATGCCATGAAATGCTTTGTTGGCTATAAGTGGAGATAACTGCTTCACGAGTAGCTCGGTTGAAGTCAGTCATTAACGCCTTTGACGCACCTACAAAATTT
>OY282640.1:109330643-109520643 GCA_958299015.1 Tetanocera ferruginea
CTTTGTTGTTGTTTTCTCATACAAATTTTGAAATAAGCGACAATAAGCGAGTATAGGCTGGCGAATCGAACGCAGCTATTGTTCTTAACTTACTAAAAACAGATTTCATAACAAACGTTTGATTTTTCAGGCGCATATAAAAGGGATATTCGACTTGAAAGGCGCAGATAATGGTTCGGTAGCAAACCTCCGAGAGCTAAGTGACAAGTTAAACGCTCATTTTCGAGCATTATATACAATGGGAACAAAAGACCAAATAGGGGATTGTTTGATGATACACCTTATTTGCCGCAAGTTGGATATACAATCACAAACTAAATGGGAAGAAGACACGCCATTTAATATAATACCGACATGAGAATCGATGGAAAAGTTCTTGGAAAAACGGTGCCAGATGCTGGAGAGAGTGGAGTATGCTATGGTAACTCAAACGCATAGCAATCAGGTGGGAAAGAATTTTCATAAATCATTTAAGAACATAAAAAAGTCATAAGTTACGACTAGTAACAACACAATTAAATGTGCCATGTTCAGCTCTCAGGAGCACACGATTCTTCGTTGCTCACAGTTTTTTGAATTTATCTTCTGATGAGCGCTTTGCTCAAGCAAAAACTTCTACGTTATGCCTAAATTGCCTGAAGTTCGGACATGCCTTAAAATCATGCAAATCTGGCGCGTGCCATCACTGTTCGTTAAAGCACAATCCTCTGTTACATCAAAATACGTCGGGCGCTGCAGCGCAGCCTTCTTCGTCACAATTTAACCCACAATTTTCATTTTCGGCTGCTCCATTTCCATTCGTTTCTGAAAACGCACCTGCAACACCACATTAGTCATTGCAATCATACTCTTCGTCCCCCACGCCATTTTCTCAAACGGTGCTGCTTTCTCACGCCTCGCAATCAGAACACTTTTCGTCGTCTAATCAGCTTGACTCACATCCATCGTTGCCTGAGAATTTCGTTTTTCTCGCCATTGCTGTGGTCGAATCAATTGCAGCTTCGTAGAAACAAATCGTCAACGATAATTTCTGGCATTGAAGAGGCAGATTTCTTTGCTGATGAAACGATTTGCATTGAAATGCATTCTCGCGTTACTGATTATGTCGCTCAATTTACCGCGGTCGTTGTACACACGATTACTGATGACCAACCTAGCAGCACTCTCAACAGCATTGTTTGGAATATTTCAGCAAACATCCGTTTAGCTGACCTTCTTTTACAAATCACAGCGAGTTGATATCCTAATTGGCGCTGGTTTATTTTTTGAGCTAATGTGTTTTGGGCAAATTCGATTAAATGAACAACTTCCTTTGTTACAAAAAACCAGACTAGGCTGGGTCGTTTGCGGTGGCCGCCAAATAAAATCAAAAAGTTCTTCGTGTCTGATTTCTGCTCTAAAATCTACACCGTCAGAAGAAAGTTGTGAGCTTTCTCTAAACGAATAAGTCAACAGGTTTTGGGATACTGAGAATGTTATTGATGTGGTTCCAAAAACCACAAAGGAGGAGCTGTTGTGCGAGAGACACTTCATTGAAAATTTACGTCGGTTGCCATCAGGCGAATATTCAGTGCGCTTGCTAATAAAAGGCTCTACTAATCAGCTTGGAGACGTGTTTCAGACAGCCTTACATTGTTTTAAAAATTTAGAAAAAAGGCTCATGCGTCACCCTGACCTAAAGGCGCAGTATTCTGCTTTCATAAATTAATATTCTGTGCTCAATCATATGAATTTAGTTTCTGCTCTGTAAGGTAAAGTGCCCACACACTTTTTGCCTTACCACTGCGTTTTTAAGGAAGAAAGTACCTCAACGGAGTTGCGGGTGGTATTCGATGGCTCAGCCACAACATCTTCTGGGTTATCTTTAAATGATATCCTTATGGCTGGGCCTACCATTCAAGCAAAGTTATGTGACATTCTTCTTCGATTTCGATCATTTCCGATAGCTCTGACTGGTGACATTTGTAACATAACCCGACAATTTTCTTCAGGGTATTTTGTGGAGGGACAATCTTGAAGATGAAATTAAAATTTCTAAATTAGACACTGTCACTTATGGCACCAAGTCTGCCTCCTTTTTCGCTATTAGAAGTTTGCACCAGCTTGCCAGAGACGAGGTTCCAATTGCATCAATAATTGTTCGCCGAGATTTTTATGTAGATGACTTAATATCTGGAGGTGATTCTATGGAAGAAGTGCACTGCATTTTGAAACAAACTACGGAAATGCTGGTTAAACCTTTTTGAAATTTAATGATGGTACTGAAATAAAAAAAACCCTCGGACCTGCATGGGATCCCAGCACAGATAAGTTTCTATTTTCAATTGCTCAATTCACACTCTCAAAACAAGTGTCAAAGCGCTCAGAACTTTCGTTAGTTGCTCGTATTTATCACCCGCTTGGTTTGATTGGCCCAATCATAACAAAGGCAAAAATATTCATTTAACACTTATGGAAGGAAAACCTCGACTGGGACGAGAGCCTTCTACAATCGTTTTACTCACAATGGAAAGATTTATGCTCTGAACTTAAGCTTGTTGATAATTTTTCGTTTCTACGTTTAGTTATGCTGCCAGATTCTGTATTAGAAATCCATGCATTCTGCGATGCCAGCTTGGCATATGGCGTATGTATCTACATTTGTGCAAAAGACGGTGATGTAACAAATACAAGCTTGCTTTGTTCGAAGTCAAAGGTCGCTCCCCTAAAGGTACTCAAGGTCCCCAAGCTAGAGCTTTCAGCCGCTGCGATGCTCGCACGCCTCGTGCACTCAATATCAAAATAAGGAATTTTTAAAGGAGATTTTAATTGCTGGTTGGACTCTTCGATCGTTCTCTCATGACTAAAAGAAGAGCCTTCTTACTGTAATGTGTTCGTTTCCAATAGAGTGAGTGAAATTCAGACGCTAACAAATGGTTGTAAATGACACTACGTTCCTACCGAACTTAACCCAGCTGACATTTTATCACGAGGAGCCACTCCTAAGGAGCTTCTTAATTCATCATTATGGAAACACGGCCCTCATTTTCTTGAAACTGGTCACTGGCCTAAAACCCCAGTCCTTACTCGTGAGCTTCCTGAAAGGAGAAAGGTTGGTTTGATATCTTTAACAAAACCCGTTGATTTTTCTATTGATTTTAAATTTATAAATTCCTCTGGAAAAATGCAGCGAATTTATGCATTTGTCAACAAATTTTGCTAGAGGAAACATTCATCGCCCGCAGCTTCCCTCACAGCGAAGGATTGATAAGAAGGAACATATATGCTTTCACGAATGATACAGCGAGCGAACATGAATGCAGAGTATAGAGCTTTAGAAAGTAACGATGTGGTCAATTCATCTAGCAAAATTTATTGCTTAAATCCCTTCATTGATTCAGCTGGTATCATTCGGGTTGGTGGGCGTCTTCAGAAATCTCTGCTGAATTTTGTGTCTAAGCACCCCATAATATTGTCAAAACAGCACCCTATCACCGATTCAATCATCAATTATCTTGATACAAATTTTTTGCATGCTAGTCCAAGGTCGCTGCTGACCAGTTGGTGGCCTTAAAACCAGTAGTCACAAATAAATGCAACAGATGTTTTCGAATGAAACCTAAAACGTATGAGCACTAAACCTGTTTTAGCTAACAGGAAAAAATTTAAAACTTAAGATTTTGCGCAATCACGCTCAGATTATGGTTATACATTATGTAAGACTATCCAATGTTAAATTTGGGACCGATCGGACCACTACTAATGGGCGCGGAAGCCAATAGAATGTTCCATATCCAAACTTTTTTTTTAAAAATAGCCATTTTTCGCATTTTTTTTATATAAGATCACTTAAATTTAATTTACTTAAAGGCATTTTTATTTATAATTTTTATACATTAAATTACTTTTGCAACGGTGTACTCATAAACGAAATCGGATGAAAACTTAAAAAGTTATATCGACTTTAATTCATATTTTGACACATTTTGAGTGAATATTTTGAATCATTCTAAAAAATGAATAAACTTAGATCCAATAGCAGACTTGACAGATTTATTATTTATTTTTGCTTTTCTGTCTCTCATTGTGTTCTCTAAATTCGACCAATACAGTTTTTTTTCATTTAAAAAGTAAAACAAAGGATATCGTAATTGTCCTTTGAAAAAAAACTAAAAGGCCAAAGCCAACTTTTTGTTATTACTTTATACTAGGGAAGTAACGGTGCTTTGACTTCGGTTCCGAAAGGTCGGAACTTCCGATTGATTTTACACCTCCGACTCCGACTTCGGCTCCGACAATTTTGAATCGGAGTTATAACGAAGATCCAAATGTACCGGCGTATGCGATTTTAGCGCAGATCTTCGTTAAATGATTTAAATTGCTTATAAACTCTCTTGTGGAGAATAAATTCGAAATTTTGAAATTTGCAGAGTTACTTTTTAGTAGTGTCG
Organism: Tetanocera ferruginea; assembly: GCA_958299015.1. Taxonomy (NCBI): domain Eukaryota; kingdom Metazoa; phylum Arthropoda; class Insecta; order Diptera; family Sciomyzidae; genus Tetanocera; species Tetanocera ferruginea. The sequence goes on from OY282640.1 coordinate 109,335,074, forward strand.
GTCTCATATATGGTCCTCTAAGAAATCGGTTGGAAGGGGAGTTTATTATATTTATAAGGGATTAAGTACAATTTAGTTCTTTAAGAGTCAATTCATTTGGCTTAAACAAAACTTAAAACTAGATATTTTAATATTGTATATTAAAATATCTAGTGCTGAATAAAGATAGTAAATACTGTACTAAATTAATTATTCTTTTATAAATAATAACCTTAACAGTTAACTAACACATCTTTCTTCGACTCCGACCTTCGGCTCCGATGCCGACTCCGGTTCCAACTGCGGCTCCAATAAATCAAATTTAAAAACTCCGGTTCCGACAAACTCACCTCCGTAACATCCCTACTTAAGACATAGTTAAGTACTGCACATTCATTAGTGGTTCACTGGGACGGTAAATTGTTACAAGATCTCGTTGAACTGCCGTTCACGAAACGTTGCTCCAATGGAATATCCTCGATCAGGTAAATGCCATGAGTTTCGATACAACTTCAAGCAATTCTGGCATAAATGCTGGCGCGTGCTAACTTTTGGAAAACCGTTTCGGTCGAAAGCTGGTCAAATTGGCATGTCGTCATCATAATATGAAATTATTTTACGAAAAGTTTTCGAGGTCAAACTCTTCACAAGCATTGCAACTGATGTCAAAATTTTCGATAGATTTGCTGAAGTTTGGGAGAAGCCCAATCACAATTCATTCCAAAGTGGCATCAAATCACTTCTGTAAAAAGTTTTAGCTGGTGTTCCTAAAAATGCCAAAGATAAGGCTTAAAAGTTTAGATGGCCAATTTTGCCGTACTGTTTGACAATAAAAATAACTAGAGGTTTTAAGTCAAGTTTCATTCTCCCCTTTATTTCAAAGGTCGTCAATATTTATAATAAAAATACCAGTATTAATTCTATTTAGATATTCTTTAACTCCTTCCCATTATTCTACTCTCATATTGTTTCTTAGTTCAATTATGTTCTTAATAATTGTTCTTCTCTCACTTGCTCTTTGATTCCTCAGCTTGGAATTTTTGCTGCGCTTGCACTTGTACAGCTAATAGGGTTAGCGAACACCAGTGAGCGCATTTCCTTACAATTGGCTGTGACGCAAAAACACAGTGACCTAATGACACTCGATAAGCGTTGGCACACGATCGAAAGAATGAATGAAAGAAAAACAAAGAAAATATATTTTGTTACCAAATATGTAACGTACCGTAAGCTGGCTGTGCTATGACACTACACCCTTACCCTTAAGCGAACAATTATTTCTTGAAATGATTTTTAAAGAATGGAGGATTTTAAGAATATTTTACGTATTTATGAAGCTTAAATTATTTTTCTATATTTATTTATGGTTTATTTTAATTACATGTTTGAATTATGTGTATATATGTATATGCAAAATATTTGTTTTTCTATATAATTCTATTTGGTTTTAATATATTTAAATAAATGTCTTTAGCGTGTATAAGTTTATAATATAATAATATTAATTTAGTGAAATATTTGGATATACAATTGATAAGTTTATTTTTATGTTTATCTAATTATCTATTGTTCTTATGTATTCTTATATTTTGTAAACATTTTTTTTTTTTTTTTTTTTTTTTTAGCTAGTTTTTGTATTTCTTTAATAAGTTGTTGTGGAGTGCTTTTGGTTTGCCGTTTATTTCTACAACCGAGTTTACTCCTTTTCTATCAATAATTCTAAATGGTCCTTCATATGGGCTCTGTAGTTTTTTCTTATTTTCTACTCTTACAAAAACTAAATCTCCTATTTCTAATGATTGAGGCCTGATATTTTTATCGTAATCTATTTTTCTCTTATCCTTAACTTTGTTTATTATTTCTTTAGCTTTACTTATTGATGTTCTTAATCTTAGTTTCAATTCATTAGCGTAATTGTCTAAGTCATAAATTTTGTTTGTTTGTCTAAGTGTATCACTTGGTAGTGACGGCAATTTTCCAAAGACTAGCTCAAACGGAGAATAGTCTGTGTCAACGTGGGGTGTCGTATTGTATGCAAAAGTGTAATAGGGTATCCATTTGTCCCATTCATAATCGTCTGTGAAGGAAAGTATGTATTGATTTAGAACTCTATGGTTTCTTTCAAGAGCACCGATTGTTTGGTGATGATAAGGTGTTGAAAAAATTTGACGAGTGCCTAGTAATTTACAAACACTTGACATTAGTTCGTTTGTAAATTCTGTCCCACGATCGGACATAAGTGTTTTGAAACAACCGTACTTGAGTATTAATTGTTCGACAAGGGTTGATGCGACTGTCTTGGCGTCTTTGGTTGCAATTGGGTGAGCGACTACAAATTTTGTTAGCTCACATTGCATCGTTAAAACATATCTATATCCGTTTGATATTCTTAAAGGACCTACAGTGTCAATTGATATTTTCTCAAAACTTGTCGCTGGTGTGTTTGTCAATACTAAACCTTCTTTAATGTGTTGTGTGGTCTTGTTTTTGTTGCATTTTTCACAGCTATTTATAAATTCTTTAATCATTTTTCTCATCCCTTTCCAAATATATCTTTGTTTTAGTTTTGAAATCGTTTTTCTAATTCCCATATGTCCTGATGTGCTTGAGTTGTGGAATTCTTCAATTAGTTTGTATTGTTTGAGCATGCTGTTTATTTGTATTGGAGCTTTATATATTAGTATTCATATTGGCGAGGCTTTATTATCTTTCAGTGCATTGTATTTCTCTTTAAACATATTTATATCGATATTTTTAAATATAAAATCTTTATCACAAAGGGCTAGCTCCTTTATTTGTGATTTTCTTAATAAACGATGTAGCTTCTCCAACATCTCACCTAGGCGCGAAGGGTCATCGCTACACGTTATGCGCAATTTATTATTATATATATTTATGGCAGGCTTGCTATTATTCTCAATGTTGAATTTCAATTTCACCAATTTCCTTACGTCATTAAAAGATGTGCATTCCCATATATAGAGTTGGCCAGACTCATTAAGACATGTGTCTTTTAATATATCACTTCCTTGGAGGTGTTGACTCAGGTGGTGGGTACCATTTTCAATTTTATTTTCACTCGCATTGTTCTTAAATTCTTTGCTCCTTTCTTCTTTGTTAATTTGTTTTGCTTTGCTCCTTGTAACTACTAATACTTCTTCTTCCTTTTTTTTTGTGGGAATTCAACTTTTGAGTATATTGCTATCGACTTTTATACGAGATAGCGCATCAGTATTTGTATTAATCTTGCCTTGTTTGTAGACAATTTCAAAATCGTAATCAGATAAGTCCAGTCTGATTCTCGTCATTTTAGATGATGGATTCTTGTGGGAAAACAACGAAACTAAGGGTCTATGGTCAGTGACTACTATAAACTTTCTTCCATAAAGGTAAGGCTTAAAAAAATTTATACTCCAATGTATAGCTAATAGTTCTTTCTCAATGATCGGTTTGTTTATGTCATGTTTTTGCAACGACTTGCTGGCGTACGATATTGGAAGATCGTGTCCAATTTCGCCTTGCGAAAGTACTGCTCCTAATGCAAAGTCAGATGCGTCAGTAGTTAAGATAAATGGTTTCTCAAAATTTGGGTATTGCAGAACTGGTGGGTTAAGTAGTTTTTGTTTTAAAGTGTTGAATGCTTTTTCGCATTCTTGTGACCAGATGAAAGGCGTCCCTTTCTTCAATAAAGAGTTTAAACACTTTGCCAATGCTGCAAAATCGGGAATGAACCGTCTGTAATAATTGCAGAAAGCCACAAATCTTCTCACATCATCTGTATTTGCTGGTGTAGGGTAGTTTAAAACCGCCTGATTTTTTGCTGGGTCTGTCTTAATTCCTTTGTCTGTTATTAAATGACCAAGATAAACCACTTCTGATCTTAGGAATTGACATTTGCTCGCATTCAATTTTAAGTTGTATTTTTGTAACCGCTCAAATACTTTTATCAAGTTTTGGTTGTGATGTTTCAAAGAACATCCAAAAACTATTATGTCATCTACATAGAGGAAAGCTTCTGAATTTAAACCACTTAAAGCTATTGTGAGCATTCTTTGGAAACTGTTTGAAGAAATTTTAAGTCCGAAAGGTAAACGTTTAAAATGGTAGTGACCATCTTGTGTAGAAAATGCAGTTAGTGGTCGTGAATTTTTGTCTAATGGTATTTGATGGAAAGAGCTTGTCATATCCAAGGCTGAAAAGTATTTGGCTCGTCCTAGCATGTCTAGGATGTCTTCCAGTCTTGTTAATGGAAATTTGTCATTAACCATCTTTTCGTTGAGTTTTCTAAAATCAACCACCAAGCGCCATTTCTTATTGTCATCATTACTTTTCTTTGGCACTAATAACAATGGTGCGTTATGTGGGCTTATTGAAGGTTCAATTATGTCGTTCTCTATTAGCTTCTTTACTTGTTTGTCTATCTCGTCATATTGAGTGTAAGGTAGTCTATAATTTTTTATGTATTCTGGTGTTGTGTCTGATAGATTCAGTTTTTGCGTATAAAAATTATTTGTTGTAAGAACTTCTCCCTCAAGGTGGAAAATTGATTGATGTTTCTTAAATATGTCTTTTCATTCAGTTTCTGTGTTGTGGTCTAATTTCAGTTCAGTCATCAGTTTCTTGAATCGTTGTTCATTCATTTCTGTACTCTGTTTGTTGTAAGTTTTCATAACTGTATATTCGGTAAAATTCTTTAGTTTCGGTTTTATTTCGTTTGATATAACCTCTTTATCGTTTATATTTATAACTCTTATGTGACAAATGCCTTTAGAAGGTACTAGACAGTTTGCCAAAATACACCTTTTTCGAGCTCTTGATTAAATACTACGCTGTCTTCTGCAATGTTTAAGTTTATTGGAAAAATAATTTCTGACCTAGGAGGTATTCTATAATTTGTCTGTTTCGGAAGTTTTGTTACTATGGGTACTATATAATCGGTGTTACCGATTGCAATTGTTATTGTGAATGTTTCGTAGTCTATTTTGCATGTATATTTTATAAAAAAGTCTCTACCTAAAATTCCATCCGTAGAAATGGGAAAATCGTCACTCACTACATGAAAATTATTTTTGGAACGGTGCTCTCCGAGGCACAATGTTATTTTCGTAACTCCTAAAGAGTCTACCTCATTTTTAGTTATGCCTGATAATCTACATTTATTGTCAGGATCAATTTCAAAATTTGTGTTCGTTTTGCATATCGAAATATCTGCACCCGTGTCTAATAGGAATGTCAAGGCACGCTTTGTTTGTGCACATTTAAGTGTGATGAAATTGGTGAGATTCTCTGATATCATGCAAATTTTGTTTGCTTTTACATTTGGCCTTCCGGAGGCTCTTGATTTTTGTCCTCCGGGCCTTCCATGTTTCCCTGATAGTTTACTGTTCGTACATAATGTCTGTTTCCATCTTGACTCGAGCGTCTGTTATATTATTGTTGTACCTGCCTCTATTTCTATTATTGCCATAGTTGTTTCTATTGTTGTTCCCACGTTGAAAATTTCTGTTGCTGTTGTTATTTTGGTTGTTAACATGTTGTGCTGTGCTATGACACTACACTTCAATTTAACACCCGAAAAGATTACAATGCATTGTTGCAACTTGTTTTGGCTTTCCTCGGCGTCAAAAACACTCGATTCCATGCTCTTGGTGCAACAAGTCATGCAAGGTGGATGTCTAAGGCTATTTATTCGGTAAAGATATTTTTATTTCGACACCAATTTCACCTAACGACACTAGAATTGAAGGGTTTACGTGATATTTGCATTTTTTTGTCACGAATGTATATTAAAGTTTGGTTTGGCTGCACGAGTGCAATCGCTGCCCTAAATCAAGACTACAATTTCATGAAAGATTCCATCGAATACGCAAAAATTGATTCAAAAGTATCCCAGCAATATAAAACAAAATGTGGAACCATTTATGGTATCTATCCAAAGACTTGATAGCTTAAGCATTTTTCGATTCAGACGTCTCTTTTGAAGAGAAGCGAAAAATGGTTCGACACCTTCAGCTCTTAACACCTACTGTTAAGTTGCAAAATGATCGAACTATCGGGAAGCCTGAACATTTTTTGAGCCATAATTTGAATGATTTCGTATCAGAAAAAACGAAAGTTTTTTTTGTTCTCTTTCGTTTATCGTTAGATTTCTTGCGACTTGACCCATCCACATAGAAAACTTACACTGATTATCAAGAAGGTCGGGATTATTGCCGTGACTTATTTGTTGTCAGTGACGCTGCTGAAAGAGGCGTAAAGTTCATGAAAGATTACAATAGAATTTTGACCAATGATGAAGAACAGAAACAATTTATGCTGCAGATCGTTGAATCATATCGACAAAAATATCCAACTTACAATAAATCATCTTTAATGTGAACCAAAATTCTTTAAGTTTTCATCCGATTTTCTTTATGCGTATACCGTTGTAAAAATAATTTTTTGTAGAAATAGTCTTTAAGTAAATTAAAACGTTTAAAACGTCTTAGAGTAAATTAAATATAAGCGACCTAATATTAAAAAAAGAAAAAAGTGACTTTTTTTAAAATGAGAATATGGCACATTCGATCGGTTTCCGCACCCACTAACAGTGGTGCGATTGGGCTCAAATTTCACGTTTTTAAGTCTGATATAATGTATAAACATCATCCGGGCGTGATTTTGCGGAAAACGCGATTTGAAAAATAAGGACAGGTCTAATGAGCACATTATGGGAAATTTACCGCAGGAGCGAGTGCAGGCTTGCAGAACATTTTTAGTGACTGGAATCGACTTTTGCGGTCCATATTTTTATCAATGGGAAGCTCGTAATAGGCCAGCAGAAAAATGCTACTAAGGCTATCCATTTGGAGCTTACGAAGGATTTATCTACGGAATCATTTTTAGCCGCTCTTAAGAGCTTAAAACTATATGGTCAGACAACACAACCAATTTTGTAGGTGCAAAAAACGAGATAGCTGAATTGAAGAAACTTTTTGAAAACCAAAACCACATACAAGCCGTAAAGGCGCTGTGTCTAAAAGACAGCATAGATTGGGAGTTCATCCCTCCTCGATCGCCCCATTTCGGGGGGCTTTGGGAAGCTTTTATAAAAATTGCAAAGTATCATTTTTGGCGTGTCGTCGGAAGCTCTTCAATGAATTTTGAAGAGCTCAGAACGCTTGTTTGTTAAATATCTGCAATTGTAAATCGGGCTTTGTTTCCCATTACAGATAACCCAGATGACTTGGAAGTGCTTACACCAGCACACTTTCTTCCTGGAGCTCCGTTTACCTCAATAGTGGAACCGGACGTCACCTCGTTAAACATAAACCGCCTTCCAATGTGGGGAGGTGTCTGGAGTAGATGGCAACCACAAGTCATCTTGTTCTCATTTTATAAATTATTTACAATTCATTAAAATTTTTTCGCATTGTTTTTCGTATGACTTGTAATGGTATCTACATTCACTTGCTTTTTGGATTTAAGCAAAACAACACCAAATAAAATTGTTTACTCTTTAAACTCGTCGTTTTTGTGCAGCTAAAAAGCTAGTTGCGTACAACCGGTTTCGTATTGAGTCTGTACCTTTTTTGAAGTTTCTCAAATCAATCTCAGATTCAAGAGGCTTTGGCGTTTTTGTGACAACATTTTCCAAAGAAAAATAATCATCAACTTGTTAATGTAATTCATGTAATAAGTTTTAGTTTAAATCTATATGCACTGCGTCTAAATTATTTTCTTCCAACCAAGCTTTGTTCTGTAAGTCGAGAATCCCTCATCAAAATTAATAGCTACCTTAAGGACCACTTAACTCAACCGGCAGATATTTAAAAAGCGTTGTATTTAAATTGTCATTTAAATAGTGGTTACTATTGGCTGTGTTATTGTAGGTTGCTTACCAGCAGAATCTGCGACAGATTTTAAATATTTATCTGGGTTAGGTCCATTTTCAATATTTTCATGCAAAATACGGTAATTTCTTTTTTTGCAAAATGATTTGCTGCGTTCACGGCGCTGAGGGCAATTGGTGGCACTATGACCAGGCTGAAGACAACAAAAACAAAGATGGTTACTTTTATTAATTTTCCAGCACTGATCTACAGTGGAATTCTTAAATTGTGGGCTTTTATACAACGAATGGCTTCCTGGCAAACGACACATCTTAGTTCGTTCTTCAGATATCGTTAGGATTGTGTTTTCAAATTTTCCTTTCTTATCAGTTGCTGTTAAAGTTGGTTTTTTAAATGCCATTTCAGCAGCCAAAGAAACGAACTTGACGCTATGCCTTAACCAGGCACTAAAATCTTTTATTTTTGGACTAAATGGCAGTATAGAAAATGTATGTCTAATCCAATCCTCACGTTTACTATAAGGCAGCTTACCTACGAGTTCCTCTAATAGTGTTGTTTTTTACAGATGAGACATAGCACATGAATTTACTAAAAATGCTGTTAAATTAGAAACTTTTAAGCTAAAGTTTATTATATCAGTTATTTTATTCTCAGAAATAGGCTGAAAAGATCTAACTTGAGCTATTTGGCTTTTAACTAAAATCTCAGAGCGACCGTATCGAAATTCTAATGTATTTTAAACAGCATCGACACTTTCTGGGTGAATGAGCAAGACTTCGACTTGATCCTTAGCTTCTCCTTTTAAAGCCTTTTGAAGACGTGATAAATTTTCTAAATTTATAAACCATACGCTGCTGTTGTTTCTTTATATGAAACAAAAAACACCGGCCACTTTTCAGGCAAATCTTTAAAATCGGGCAAATCTATTAATTTTCTTATTGGCTGCTTGTTTTAAGAAATGCTTTGAGCTGCAAACTTTGAATAGGATATGTTGAAATACTTGTAGCTCCGTGGAAATGGAAAATAAAAAGAAGGAAGGATTAATATTTGGAAATATTTCTTTATTGTGAGAGTTTTGATCTTACCGTGGTTGTGGTTTAACAAAAAGTGAGCGTTTTAGTCTTAAGCACAATCGAATTAACCTTACTTAGAATACATACAAATAAAATCTTACAACTACAAGAGCGGCAGATAATTTGTGGATCCCAATTCGGCTCTAAGGGTTGCCATCTAGGAAGGAACTCGATCTAAGCTGGATTCGACATTTCGCATAAACATCGCTGCCCGCCTTGCAGTATGGCTGCAATAAAAGTTATCGGAAGATCAACTTGAAAGAAAACAAAGTTGGATTAAAACAGTTCATATGGATTGTAATTTTAAATTCATAAACAATAATGGATTAAGTTAAAGATAGGATAAAGTGAAAAATTTAAGGAATGTAACTCATAATTTCATTCAGTCTATGATAATATACATCTAGTTATATATAAAACCAAATGCAGAATTGTAACTTATAGAATATACTAAAATTTCGTTTAGATAGCGCAGGAGCCAGATAAAATCCATCCGAAGACGGTGTTTTGCGCTAACGGATGGCCTTTTGTGCTGGGCATCAAACCAGGTATGATAATCTTCGCATACAGATCACCACCTAGAATAATTGATAAATGTGCTGACTTGTAAAATTTGGGATCGGCAAGTACGACATTCTGGAATTTCTCCTTTATTGATTCCTCGATGGATTTCGAAGGAGTTCGCATGGTTATGCGATGATCAACACTAGCGCTTGCTTCTATTTTAAAGCTTGGATCATATGGAGATCGTATAATGATGGAGCACATTTCTTGGTCGCCAACAGAAGTGGTAGGAAGCCTCAATTTCTTGGCAATTTCGGATGAAATGCGACTTAGTGGCCGACATGGATCCAATAACGATCGTGCGAAGATTCGTTTTCCGTGAACTTCGAGCTGCACTACAGCCGAAGGGAGTAACGTAACGATGTGTTGGGAAAGAATGGATGCGATGGATGGGCGTGGTGGAGTTCCATCATTCAAAACAACAGATCGAGGATTTCGCAGGCGGTCGTGCATATGTAGAAGTGTGTGATGATCCCCTTTGCAGTAGTGACAACCGGTGTTGCTGCGGCATGATCCGCTGGAATGCTTAAGAGCCAAGCAATTGGAGCAGTACTTATGGAGAAGTACAATGTGCATTCTCTTTTCGGTGTTAATCGCTAGGAATACGGTACAGAAACGTAGCGCATGGTTTTCGTCACAGATACGGCAAGGAAATGTCTTTCTGTTGGATCGACGTACCAGGCTTTGATTGTTGGAGTGATGAGTCTTGGAGATTTGACTACGGTTTCGTTTACCCTTGGATTCAGTAACCATATTGTCTAAAAAAGTAAGAGAAATATGTTGATATGAAAAACGATAAATGGAAAAGACAAATACATGAAAAAATTGGAGGAAGTAAGACGTGTTAGTTAACGGGAAGAGTGACAAGTTTGACTATAGGCCGTGTAATAGTGCCGCGTTCCGTTAATACATCAGCAACTCGAACTCGTTTATCGTTACCATAATAAGTTTTGGTAACACGACCCAGTCGCCATTCGTTGGGAGGTAGATTTTCGTCTTTTATGACTACTATAACATTTTCCTGCAGATTAGGTTCAGGAGTTTTCCATTTGTTTCTTTTTTGGAGCTCTTTTAGGTATTCGTGTTTCCATCGAGCACAAAAATTCTGATGAAGAGCCTTGAGTCTTTGCCATAGGTTGATAATAGAAATCGGTTGTTCTGGAATATCGGGCTCTAATGGAGCTTAAATTGGAGTTCCAATTAGGAAATGACCTGGAGTTAAAGACGAAAAATCAGATGGATTTTCGGACATCGGAGATAGAGGTCGAGAGTTTAAACATGCCTCGATTTTGGAAAGAAGTGTGGAGAACTCCTCAAAGGTATATTAAAAAGAACCTGCTATTTTTCGAAAGTGCGTTTTGAAACTTTTAACGCCAGCCTCCCATAAGCCCCCCATGTGGGGACCACCAGGCGGAATAAAATGCCATGAAATGTTTTGCTGGCTATAAGTAGAGATAACTGCCACACGAGTAGCTCGGTTAAGGTCAGTCGTTAACGCCTTTGACGCACCTACAAAATTTGTCTAGATGCAAATCTATTAAAGGCAGCTAGGAATGACGGAGTAGATAGACTCGATGTGGCCTCAAGATGTATTGCTTTCGTTGAGAAACATACGAAAACACATACGTATCCTTTGGTAATAAGGCAACCTCTACCAGTATAATTTTTAATTTCAAATGGGCCAGCAAAATCCATCCCTGTGTGAGCAAATGGCCTCGATAATACTGTTCGTTCGGGTGGCAAGGAAGCCATCAATTGGCTTTGGACTTTTTTTTATAAATTACACATATTTTGCATTTATGAATTGTTGTCTTTATGATATTTTTAACTTTAGGAATCCAAAATTGCAGTCGAATGAGTCTCAGAACAAGTTGATTGCTTCCATGGAGGGAGATCTGATGAGTGAACAAGAATGCGTGATAAATTACAATTATATGGAAGTATAATGGGATGTCGTTCATCGTAAGATAACTTTGGGGAGGAAACAAGTCGACCGCAAACTCTTAGTAAGCCGGAATCATCGACAAATGGATTAAGACTTAAAATGCTGCTGGAAGCGGATAGCAGCTGCTTTTTAACAAGATTAAGGTATTCATCAGAATATGCATTTTTCTGGGCAAGAATTATAATACGCGTTTTAACGTGGCGAACCTCTCGAGAAGGCACGAGAACAGAATTTTCTTTGAAATTAAACGAATGCTTTGGATGCTTATGGTGACAAAATCTGAAAATATATGCAATAACTCTTAAGGCTTTTGGCAATGTAGAAAACCGTTCGGTTATGTCTTCAAAATTTTGGAAAAAGGCGAAATTAGATTTAATTGGTTTCATTTCAAGCTCGGTTTCTGAAGAATCATCGTGATTTTTGCTTGGCCACTGATTAGAAGAATGTTGAAGCCAATTAGGGCCATGCCACCACAGATCGTTACTAACGAGATCCTGTGGAAGTACCCCACGACTAGCTAAATCAGCTGGGTTTGAAGCGGAATCAACGTGAAACCAATTGCTTGAACCGACGCCTTGAACAATCTTAGACACTCTATTTGCCACAAAAGTTACCCAATGACATGGAGGCTTTTGCAGCCATGCTAGCACAATAGTGGAATCTGTCCAAAAGAACATATTACACCTTTTAACTTCGAGCTTAGTTAAAAGATGATCAACCATATCAGACAAGAGAGTTGCACCACATAATTCAAGTCTTGTGAGGGAAATGGTTTTCACGGGCGCTACTTTGGTCTTGGCAGCCAGTATATGAGTGGAAACTCTAGAACCGTGAACTATTCGAACATTAATAGCTGCCGCGTAGGCTTTTTCTGATGCATCGAAAAACGAATGGAGTTGGATATCACATTCAGGAGAATACTCTATCCACCTAGGAATTTGTATATGATTTATAATTTTATAGTTAGTGACAAAGGAGTGCCACTTCTTAAGGCAGTTTTCAGATATAACCTCATCCCAATCGATTTTTTCAAGCCATATCTGCTGCATTAACATCTTTGCGTAAACGATGCATGGAGCTAACCAGCCAGGAGGATCGAATAACTTCGCGATTTCAGATAATACTTCTCGTTTAGTAAAGATATCCTTGTATGGAATGGGCTTAGTGATAAAATAAAAAGAGTCTGAATGAGCATTCCAACGAATGCCTAAAGTTTTTACGTGACTTGTGTCATCAAGTAGTAGAAAGTCTTCTTTGAGAAGGTCATTTCGAGGAAGTTCTTTAAGAAGCTGTTTGGAATTTGATGTCCATTTTCTTAATGAGAATCCAGCAGAATTCAATGCCGCAATAAGCTCATCCCGAGCTTGAACTGCGGTTTGAAGATCATGAGACCCTGCTAGGGCATCATCGACATACATGTTATGTCTTAGGATATTACTTGCGTGCGGATATTGCTCTTTGACATCATCTGCCAACTGTAGAAGGGTGCGAATAGCAAGATAAGGGGCGCAATTTACCCCAAAAGTTACTGTTTGTAACTCATGATCTTGTATTTCATTTTTTGGATTATCACGACATAAAATACGCTGAAGAGATGTTTGAGAGGGATCTATTAGGATCTGGCGGTACATTTTTTCAATATCAGCATTGAACACGAACTGATAAAAACGCCATTTTAGAATTAAAAGTGTTAAGTCCGTTTGGAGAACTGGACCGGTGTGAAGGATATCATTGAGACTATTACCATTTGATGATGGATTGGAAGCATTGAACACAACACGAACTTTAGTAGTTGTGCTATCTGCTACCATTTTCATGTGGTTTAACGTTAAATATTCTCGTAGAACATTGTCGTACTCAGCTTTGAATTCTAAATTTTTGCAAAGTCGCGCTTCATTTCGAAGAAATTGTGATTTTGCACTGGGTCTGGAAAACCCTAGTTTTGACGAATCCTGGAGTCCGTTTTTTAATGGAAGAGAAACTACATATCGACCATCGTCTCTTCTCTTCGTAGTTTGAATATAGTTTTCTTCACAAAAACGATCAGATTCCGTCATATAGTGTTTTTGTGGAAGATCCTCCACCTCCCAAAAACGGAAAATTTGCTTGTCGAGTGCGACTTCGCTGAAATAGGAAACAACTGCAGAGGGAGCTGCAGTTATCTTATCGGACAATGGACCGGACAAAATCCATCCAAAAATGGTTTCTTGGGCCAATAATGACCCCCAAATTCTATTTTTAACACCATCAAGAATGATGGATGGGAAGAGATCACAGCCTATTAAAAGATCAACTTGTGAACTTTTGAGAAAATTAGCATCAGCTAGTCGCATATTTGGAATCTGTGATAAAATTGATGAGTCTATAGAACATGTCGGCAGATTTCCTGTGAGTTGCGGAAAACAAGAGCTGATGCCTCTATTTTAATTTCAGGATTAATAAGAGCTCAGAATGAAGGAACATGATTTTTGTATTTTACAGGAAATTACCTGGTTAAGTCCAGAAACTTGAGCATTTATTGTGGAACATGGAAGTTTTAGGAGCTTGAATAGGCGGTCAGAAATGAATGTCCTTATGATCCAGAATCCAAGAGAATACCTAAGAGAATACCCTTTGAATTGGATGCGAAGCAGGACTGAATGTTTCGGATATGACTTGAATCGTCAGTGGACTGTACTTGTGTTAGATGAGAGCGTTGAAAAGTTTGACTTGAGCTTGGTTGCTCGTATATCGCTTGTGGAGTTAAATTAGATCGAATTGGAGTAAAAGAGCTGGAAGTGTTGGAAGATACATCATTATGTAATAATGTATTGTGTCTTTTGTTGCAAGTGTAGCAATTATGAGTAATCTTGCAGTTTTTTATGGAATGAGCACGAGCCAAGCAATTTAGGCAAAGTCCATGTTTTTTGACTACTGCCATTCTTTCAGAAGAGTTCATTTGAAGAAAACGTGGACATTGACGTATTGTATGGTGCTCGTTTGGACATATTTTGCAAGTTGGAATTGCAACATTTGTATGGTAAGTATTTACCTTTCTAATTCCAGGAGTTCGTTAATTGGAAGGAAATTTGTTTAAACCTGGGGACTTGGAACTAGTAGAAGAGCGGATGTCCGCTACAGTTTCAAGTGTCTGATACCGATTTGTAAGGAATGAATCTAAATTTTTCCAAACAGGTATATCTGTTTTGTTTTGAATTGATTGCTCCCAAAGAGCCAATGTTGCATCAGGAAGACGGGAAGAGCACAGGAATACGAAAATCGCATCCCAGTTATCGATAGCAATATCGTACAATTGGAGGGCAGAAATACAACTGTTAATGACCCTTTGGAGTTTTTTTATCGCAGTCCCCGACTCTGAGAATACAGCGGGGAGATTAAACAGGATGCGCAATTGGCTGTTCACCAAAATTCGCTTGTTTTCAAAGCGAACCTTTAGATTGTTCCATGCTATGAAAAATCCATCGTTGGTGAGTGGAGTTTTTTTGACTATGTCACGAGCCTCACCTCGAGTTTTCTGATTAAGGTGGAATAATTTTTCTACCGGACTTAATCGAGAATTATTTATGTATATCGCTTGGAACATATCTCGAAATGTTGGCCATGATAAATAATCTCCGCTGAAAATTTCCGTGTCGCAAGGAGGAAGGTGGAAATTGCTGCTTGGAACTGGAACTTCATTACTTCTTTGATGAGTGAATGATGTATCAGCACGTAATGTTAACTGCTCATTGTACTCGCCGATTTTTGAAACACAACGTACATATGTTTCGTAGGAATTACGTTAGCGAGCCTTCATTGTTTCCAGATCGGCGCCTTCATCGTCGCTCTGGTCATCCACAACTTCCTTCATACAAGCTTCGTATGCCGTTTTTACTTTCGTCCAAATGGATCTCATTTCCTCCCGATGCACTTCTAAAGAATGACGTGAGAAGGCTGCTACTGGTAGTGAATTGAAATCAGCTTCGAATTCGACGAGAGCATCGGTTAAACGTATAAAAAAACCGAGGGATGCCATTGTAGAAAATCAGTGGAGTGACGAAAGAAGTAGTGCAGGTGGAAACAAATACAATAGTATGGAGTTAGGAATGAAAGTACTGAAAACAGCCAAATTTTTTTTAAAAAAGATCTATATTAAAGATTCTCCAGAACCAAAATTAAAAATGGGACTAGTTGGCTTAGAAATGAACGGGAGAAGGAGAATCGATTGTAAAAACGATATAGAATCTTTGCGAAGAAATGGAAGAAATTAAATTAGAAATGGATCTAGAAATTCAAATTAAACAATCGATATTAAAATGTATCGAAGACGAACGAGAGGAGTATGGAATGTAACTGTCCATAGTAAAAAAAAAAACAAGTTACGCCCAAATTGGATTTGGATGTTCAGCTGAAGAGTCTTGAACTCACGAATTCAATGCGAGAGTACTAATTTATGAATTATAACTCGCAATAGAATGCAATGAATTTAAAAAGTTTTAGTTTGAAAACTAAAAAAAAAAAACCAAACAGGAAATCAGCAAAAGTGTTGAAATTATTGAAAAGAGTGTAAACTGAATAGTTATACTATATAACTCAGAATATTATTTTAATTTATTCGATAAATTAATTTTGCTTCACGAATTAAATTTGTCTTAAAACACAATGTTTGAATTTGTGATGTTGTTCTTTTCTTTTTTTTTTATTTTAGGACAGAACTTAAACAATCAAAAAATTGATATAATCGTCACGCAAAATTTTAATTTGAATTAAAAAGCTGGAATTCTGAAATGTTGGAAAATTAAAAATTATTTGCTGGATTACTGGTACACCTAGGAAGCTGAAACACTATAAAGAATTAATGGAAATATAATTCAATAAATTAATGAAATGATAACTATTCGTATATCAAATCAAAAATGTAAACATAATATTCTGATAGATTTTTTTTTTTTGTTTAAATGACCATATATATAATAAGTAAATTCAAAGATGAAGCTATGCAATTTTGCTGAATTTATGCGCGAGAACGTTGCTTGGAATTTTAATTTATTGTATATAAAAGCTTATAAATGGATATGTTGCTAGCTTTCAAATAGTTATTAGCAATGTTGATAGCTTTTCAAATAATTATTAACAATGTTGATAGGTCTCAAAAAGGGCTAAAACAAATTTTAAAGCTTTAGGTTGCGAAGTGCTGGTTGAAGTGTTGATTTTCAAGTTTGTGTCTTAAGCATAGTACTCTGTTCGGCTTCACGTGAAATTCCACTCAAATCTCCATACAAAAAATGACAGCTGTGAAACAACCGTGAACATTTCACAACTTTTTCGTCAAAGCTGTACTATGCTTCGCTGCGGAAAATCTAGTACTATATTCCGCAACATGCATCTAGCAACATTGTTTTCACGGCAATTTAATTGAACCGCCCATTTATTTTGCCGTGAAAAGTGACAGGTGCCATTTCATTTAAGACAAAGTGCAAGCAAAAGAACAATGTTTCTAATTGAAATTACATTTTTGTACTATTTCTAAAGTTTTGCAATTAATAATTGCAGTTGTTGGAAATTGTAAATACGGATGCACCTTTCCGCGGTGTTGGCGGTCGCAAAACTTAGCAGCTAGCAGACTGCCACATAAACTAATGACCTGTCCTGCTCGACAACAAAAAACATCATGCATGCTTGTATAAATATTTATTTTGTATTTATTTAATCAGAAATAATTAAATTAAAGAACATAAATGATTTTCTGCTTTCCTTCTAATAAATTGTGGCTGTTTATTAACATCTTGTCGAAACTTGCAAGCTGAACATCAGCTGTTCGTTTGCAACAAAATATCCGCCAAAATTTTCACGCAACAAATAAATGGATGCTGCCAGCGAAATTCCACGAAAACAAACATAGTACTAGGCTTTAAGTCTAAAACACTACTCGGGGTATATGGAGGAAATGTTGCAGAAATGTTGACTTAAGCTTAGCTTGAAGATATGGAAATGTTGATGAGAAAGACTCAAGTTTGTGTCTTAAGTCTTACACACTGCTCGGAGTATGTTGAGGAAATGTTGCAGAAATGTTGGCTTAAGCTTAGCTTTAAGATGTGGAAATGTGTCTGAGAAAAAATCCAAGTTTGTGTCTTAAGTCTAAATATATGGAACTGTTGCTGAGAAAAAGACTTAAGTTTGTGTCTTAAGTCTAAAACACTACTCTGGGTTAGGTGGAAGAGATGTTGCGGAAATGTTGCTGAAATGTAAGTTGAAATGTTGCGTATCTTCTCTCTTTAACACGATGCCAACATTTGTTAAGTTTGGAGCAGAGATTGCAACAATGTTGATTAAGCTTAGTAACCTCACTTATTTCTTACCAATAAGTGGAGACTTTGTTCTCTTTAAAACGTTTAAACATAAAAGAATGGTAGTATGCGTGTAGAATAGTTCGAAAATGAGAACTTGCGCGGAATTAGATAAAATATTAGCAGAGGTTTGGAACTTTGCTAAAAATGTGTGCATATGTATGCTTATAGCGGCTTCTATTTAGTTTCACGCTGAGAATTTTAACTTTAAACGTACAGTGGGTACAATTGGAAATATTACGACACAAAATTTTAATGTTTTAAATTGGATGCGATTTTTATATATAATTTTTAAAAGAACGGAATTGAATTCGTAAAAACAGATACATATATAAATATATTATGTGTGCATATACATGGATGGATATATGTATGTTTATATGTGTCACTTAACTGTAGATGCGAGCGGTTTTATATATATATTTTTTTTTTTCTATTTGGTTTTAGACAGATTTTTCCAGTAAAAATTCTTGCTTTCAGTAATATATTCTGTCTTGGTTTTTCTTGTTTTTTTTTTTTTGTTTTTTTTTTTTTAAAGTTATTTTTAAAAGAATTTTCGTACTATGTCCACTGTCGTCTTAGCACTTTTTTTCTCTTTATTTTTTATATATTTTTTATTTTTTTTTTTTGCTTCGCTCTACAGTTTCACACTTTGAAACACACTTTTTCGTATTTTTGCACTTTAAATAATTGCACTTTCACTGGTAATAATTATGGAATAAAAAATTACGCACCTATTTTAGCTTCCTGTGGACTTTATTGATGAAATAGTTGGAAATATGTAGGAAATGTTTTTTGAACTGTTCCTTTGCAATGTTTGAAAAAGTTGGAAATAGTGTTTGAAATGTTCCTCCTGTTATCCGGTTCGAAGATGGACCAAATGTTTGTTTTAAGAAATGGTTTGAGCTGCAAACTTTGAATAGGATATGTTGAAATACTTGTAGCTCCGTGGAAATGGAAAATAAAAAGAAGGAAGGATTAATATTTGGAAATATTTCTTTATTGTGAGAGTTTTGATCTTACCGTGGTTGTGGTTTAACAAAAAGTGAGCGTTTTAGTCTTAAGCACAATCGAATTAACCTTACTTAGAATACATACAAATAAAATCTTACAACTATAAGAGCGGCAGAAAATTTGTGGATCCCAATTCGTCTCTAAGGGTTGCCATCTAGGAAGGAACTCGATCTAAGCTGGATTCGACATTTCGCATAAACATTGGAAATATTTTTGTTTGATAGCAAGGCTGTGATTGGGTTGGCAAAAATTGCGGCGTCATGCTTGAAGGATTAAACATATATTCATTGTCACCTGTGATATGTTGATTTGATGAATAACTGTTGTATTAGGCAAGGTTTCAGTCATACTTGTGGCAGGAACAGTTGAGTAGGCACAGGATGAAGTCACTGGTTCTCAATACTGTGTTATTTCAGGACACTGGCGGAAATAGTTGGCAGAGTTGTATGAGCTGTCGGCAAAATTATGCTGATATTGTTGGTATTACTCGAAGCGAATTTTTGGGTTGTAGCTGAATTATGGCAATGGCTGGCTGTCATGGAACATGATGCGATGGCAATGGTATCGCGATGACTAGATGAAATTGAATTTGGCATGGCGGCAGTGTGATTCTGGCAAGTAAAGCAAGTTAAATTTGGGGCGAAGGCAAAATTGTCACTATGGCAGGCAGAGCTAGCAATTGCAGTACGTGGAGCAACGGCAAAATTGTTGCTATGGCAGGCACAGCTAGCAATTGCAGAACGTGGAGCGCCGGCAGTGTTGTCACTATGACAGGCAGAGCTTACAATTGCAGAACGTGAAGCGACGGCAGTGTTAGTCTGGCTGACAGCACTCGCAAAATAATAACTTTGTGCGTCGACGAAAGTGACGCGTTGGCTAAGTGCGGCTGCTTGACTGACAAGAGCCGTGTCAATTTGACCGGTGGCGTTACCGGGACTGAAATTGCTATAGTAATAGCGGCCTCTGGATAATGGAATAATAGCGCTTGGTGAAAGACATTGGAGTCGGCGCGCGTGAAGCAGAGACGCCTGGCGAGAGCTGATGAAGTCGGCCGTAACCCGACAACGGGCTGTCATCGCCACCTAAGTAAGTAAGTAAGTTGATGCATGCACCTTATCACCGCCGCAGGGTTTTAAACAATTCAGTAGCCAGGCCGTCAGCTCCTGCGGCTTTGTTGTTTTTGAGTCGCTGGATAGAAACTTTAAGCTAGGTGGTGGAATTTCCACTCCATCATCGTCGATTGGTATTGACGGACAGCATTTTCCAAGGGCGGAATTGTTGTTATCGTCGCCTGCAAGCAGATTGAAAAAATGGAAAAATGCGTATCTGTAACCAGATCACCATACTCATAGACGCTTAACCTGCTGGTAGAATTTTCGAGCATCCTTCTTGCCCTGGTACACCTCAATTTTTGGATATGATTAATTGCCTCGGATATGATTATTTGTTCGTCCAATCATATTTTCATCTTTTGCATTCTAGTTTTTCTTCTAATTTTTATAATTTAAAAAAACCTTAAGGAATTTCTTTATTTCGCAAAAAACTTTAATAAAAACAATTGCTGTTGGGAAAAAAATTCAAATTAAAAAATGGCATTTTTAATGTTTTTCTTTATAGTATGCATAAAAAGAGGGCTTATTTAAAGTTTCTATCGTAAATATTTAAAAACGGTTTATACGATCGAAAAATCAAGCCTTATTTTTATTAATTTTGTATTTTTGTAATTTTGTATGCATAAAATGTAATGTTGAAGTAAAGGATAATGACAATTCCTCAATATGTTTCTGAGGTATAATCCCAAATACCCCTTTAAACGCTCCCACAGCAACAACAGCGCCACCTACCGGGCGCTTAAACTTTAAATTTAAGCAATCTATAGACCCAGTAGCATGCACACACCAAATTTCATCCAAATCGGTTCAGCCGTTTAAGAGGAGTTCAGTGACATGTACAGAAGAATATTATATATTAAGATTTAAAACCTTATTTTTCTGAAAAGTGTACCCATGTTACAATCGCACATTATTAACTAAAAATATACCCTTTTGAAGTGGCTTAAATTTTTGCCCTCCATAAAAATAGACTTCAAATATCCAAAAAAGGGTTAAGTTGCCACCACTGTATCTTCCAAACGGGAAATCAAAAAAGCATAATATTTCTAAACTGTCATAGAAATATCTTTCTAATTACAACAGCATCAACATTTTTTTTTGCTATCCCATTTTTAAAAAATAAATTTTGGCCATTTTGGCGGCCAAACCTCCCATACAAGCGGACTCTGTGTGCGGCTGCGCAACATTTGACCGAGCGTTGTCATGTTGCACAGTTACTTTGTCGTGCCTTTGTTTGTATTCTGGCCATTTTGCTTCAAGCTCAAATGCATCAATTGAGTTCGTTAGATTTGCCCTCTTATAGTTGCACCCGGTTGTAGCAGCTCATAGTACACCACGCTCAAGTGGTCCCACCAAATACAGAGCACGACATTGTCACTGTGAATATTGGACTTTGGCATCGATTTTGGCGTATGCCCACTTACAATATGATGAAAAAATCCCTTTCTTTTTCCAGTTGGAGCAGATATTCACAAATGAAAAAACGGCGTTCGATGTCTCTCGGTTTCAATTAATACGGCAACTCCTTGCGTCACACCTAATGCTTTTGCGAGTTATTCTTGCATTTGGCACGAGTCTTCATCCAATATTGACTCTAATGCGGTATCATCAAACTTTTCCGACAGTCCTTCATGCTATTTGTTATCAGTATTAAAATCACCACTTCTAAAACGTCAATACCAAAACTCACATGTGGAAATTGATGAAGCATGTTCCCGTGGGCTTCTTGCAGCATTTGCATTTTTCTTCAAATGAAAGTAAAAAAGTAAACTTTCCCGAAACTTGCTAGTGATGCTATCTCAAAAAAAACCTTTATACATTGTAACAGAGTGTTCAATTTTAGTATTTATCATTTAGTTGAAGTGAATTTCAAATATTCTGAACATTCACTGTATAACCAGTTTTTCACAATTAAATTCTTAGTTTTTGAAAAAACGGCACGAATTAATTCACTACCCCAATATAAAAAATCAAAGAAGTGGTCCAAAAATTTTGCGTTTTATGAACACGCATAGATTTTTAGTTTGATATACATATCTAATTCGTCTTAAGTGCGTTCAGTTACTTCATGTGTGCAAAATTTTAAAAAATCAGTTTTTTTATACAATATATTAAGATATATTTGAAGTGTTATTTACTTTGAACTACAATTTATATGTGTATTTTAACTTTGTCACATTTAAGTTATTTGTTTCATAATAAAGATACCTATACTCAAATTTTTCATATTGAATTTCAAAGGGGGTTAGAATCAGGACCTCCACGATTGTTTAAGGAAGAAACACTTTGCTGTAAGGCATTTGGAGTTAGCCATTCTCTGAAAATATAAAAAAAATAGAAGACATTAACTGACACCATAAATAATGTTTTTATAAAATCATTAAATAATTTCGTTGCAATAATATACAAGGATAATATAAACTTTTTTAATTAAAAATTCTGGTTTAAGAAATACCGGATAAAAGATTCTGGGATTCACAGGGACTGAAATTATCCGGAATTTGGGCATTGTGTGTATTTATCGTGTCCAAAATTTATTCGCCATTGCCACTGCATAACAGATATGCAGTAAGAATATGTTTAAGTCAAAAATATTTGTATACTGCACATTAGGGCGAATCGAATAACATTCTTTTATTCGAATTTCACATTCTAAGAGGTCTCAAAAATTGCATGTGGTTGTCAAGATCTGTTAAAAAAATGTTTATGAAAATAAAATTACATCTTCCTCCCCCGCAAGGACAAAGTTGTTTTTTGATAAAAAAAGTAAAAGATGTTATTTATCTTATCTCAAATTGCTTTGATTTATTTAAGAAGAACTACTTATGTCTTAAAGCAAAAATTTAACTACAGTTTAACTTACAACATCTTACCAAACACGATGATTTTCACGATTTTTACCCACATTATCCTGTATGAAGGATATTCGAAGCGAAAGTTATACTCGAGATAGCACATAACTTTTGACTGTAACAATTTAGTCTAAATTTCGATGGCATTGATTATAGTGTCGGCGTATTCCTTAAATATGATGAATTAATAATTTGCATAGTTTTTGCAAATGTATTCTCTTGTTTTAGAGAAATGTTAATATTTAAAAAAAATGTACTTCGTAGCATAAAATTTCTCAATTTGAGTTATATCTCCTATCTGCTTATAATTTCGTTAAAATACATTTTAAGCCAATCAATGGGCCTCAGAAGACTAAACACTTGTTGTCAAAATCTGCTTTAACGAAATTATAACCATAAAGGGGAAATAACTCAAATTGAGAAATTTGATGCTAGGAAAAAACTTTTTTTTAATATATCGAAATAGAAAAAAAAATCGTGGTTTAAGCCAGAATATTAAATAAATATTTTTAGGCAGGATAATGTTGAGAAATTTTTAAGAAATCCAAATTGAGAAGATTATCTCCGACACAACTTATGATTCACGTGATATAAAATCTTATATTAATTTTTTTGAAAAAGTTAAAAAAATGCGTTCCAAAGTACATTTCTCTAAAACAAGAGAATACATATGCAAAAACTATGCAAATTATTAATTTATGATATTTATGGAATACGTCGACACTATAAGCAGTACCACCAAAATTTATAACCAATGGTTACAATCAAAAGTCTTGTGCTATCCCAAGTGCAACTTTATGCTTTATGACACATATAGTTTCTCTTAAAAATATCAAAGCATTTTAAGATCGCTATTTTTTAATGTTTTCCCCAAAAAAAAACTTTGTCCTTGCGGGAAAGGAAGATGTCCTTTATTTTTTATAAACATTTTTTGTGGGATCTTGACAAGCCTATGCAACTTTTGAGACCTCTTAGAATACGATCTAAATTTTTCGATACGCGCTACTGCACATGACATGATGTGAGGAGGAAGATATCGGATGCAATTGGAAACATCAATTTGGCACCTTCATTTGCTTTAATATCGACGATATACAAATATTTAACCTTATTCTTCAATCTGAGACGTGCTTTTGTATAAATCAGATGTGATTTTGTTTTTCCCGCGATAATGATATGCTTGAAGTGTTCGAAGTGCCAATTTCGATAATAAGCAATTTAAACAATTTAACATTTTAAATAAGAATCACAATGTTGTTTATGTTTGCGATATTTGTTTTGATATGCATGAAAATTTGTTCTATGCTTTTGCTAAATTGAATAGAGAAGTTGATCAGTTAAAAACAATGTTTGCGGAATTCTCGCAAAGTGAGCTTATTAATACTCGTTAGAATCTTGTCACCGATATCTGTGTTGCCGACTCTCACGTTTCTCCGCGCCCCGGCTCCCGCTTAGGCACTCAAAATGCAAGTAGTGCACTATCCCGCCTCCACCCCCGGAAAACCGCTTTTGCACCACATTGTAGAGTACCCTATAACCACCAGCACTATAACAGCAGTATAACACAGTATAACACTTTTGTTTATATAAATTTAAAACTCTATTTATTTAAGTTCTTATATATTTTTATTATTTTTAACTCAATTTGACAATTATCGAAAACTGTTATTTTACTTTTTAAGGAGGTGCAAACCTCGAAATTCATCTACTGACTTTGATTCAGGCCTTAGAGCATTAATCTGCTCAGGCCAAAACATAAACAAAATTAGACCCAGTGGCGTTTTTAAACGCCGGCAAAAACCCATAGGCAGGGTCTTAAAATTTGTAATAAAAATTATTAAACGCGTTTAATACCACATAAACATTCAATTTTTTCTCGCATAATGAAACCCGAACACTACATGGCGATCCTGCACAACACGGACCGATGTTTTGATAAGCTGGCAGATGATCCTGCACCATCGAAAATTTTACCGACGGCAAATGCAGACATTGCACCGTCGTAACTTTATTAATTTTCACATACAATTTTATTTATATTAAAGGTACCGATTTATTCTTTTCAAAGAAATTAATTAACATCAATAGAATTAAAAAAAATGTATTTTTATTTGAATAAACGTTTAACTAAATTAATATATATATATTATAGAAATCCGAAAAGAAAAACAAAGCAAAAAAAAACAACTATTTATCAAAACAAAACACTTAATTATTTAATCTGTCGTCATTCCTTCATAATAACCATTTTTATTAATAACTAGCTGACCCGGCAAACGTTGTTTTGCCTTCAGTTTTTATTTTCACTGAAAGTGTGGTTCCATTGCATCGTGGCAGAATGATATTTAGAAGAAGAATGGTAGGTGCACTGAACCGACATATCAAATATTGTTCAAATACCGTTAACCGCAGCTGAAATAAAGTATTTTTTTATATTTGATAGCTGATCCGACAGACGTTGTCCTGTCCTTATTCAAAAAAAAATTGTGTTTGTTTTCTGAATTTGTGAAAAGCTGTTGCAAATGTGTAAAAATAGTTCGAAAGGGGTGAATAGTTAAATAGTGAATGTTAATTTTTATTCATATAGGTTTGGGTATTTTTGATTTACATTTGATTTGAAAATAAGTACAATGAATCTTATGGTGTTTTATTTACATTTTGATTGAAATATCTCTGGTCAGGTAACCAATTAAAATTTTAGATTGCTTAGCTGTGATAAAATATTTTCGTTCATTGCAATGCCCTATGATACACGACATTTTTTGTTTTGTTATCTGGAGCGAAAACAAATAAACAAATAATGCTGATGTTTATGGTGGCAATTGACCATGCGAGAAGCATGGATTTTCAAGCTTAATGCCTCAAACACGCAATGACTGCCCTTGAGACTTGTTAATTGTCATTGCAAATGCAAGCCTTACCGAAAATTGCAAGCGTTTAAAAGCGAATGTCATGTCGGTCGGAATCATTGGAATCCGTGGTATCAAAACGTTTTCACCTTTGTACTTTCCTTTAAGAATTGTTGCTTCGATGACGTTATTCATCAGGTTTTTACCGCAAGCCGGGTGCCATTACAAAGACGTGGTTGGTTTATGTTTCGTAACATTATGATTACCGATCCGACTTTCAGTTGGAGAATGCGAGGCGGTAATCCAGGTAGTTCCAGCGAGTTTAAAAACTCCGTTGAATAGTTGACGCCATCATCTTGGGAAGTAACAGAATCTACCAATTTGTACGTCATCAACTCGACAGCTATTTTATTCATCACGTTATTCATCAGGTTTTTACCGCAAGCCGGGTGCCATTACAAAGACGTGGTTGGTTTATGTTTCGTAACATTATGATTACCGATCCGACTTTCAGTTGGAGATTGCGAGGCGGTAATCCAGGTAGTTCCAGCGAGTTTAAAAACTCCGTTGAATAGTTGACGCCATCATCTTGGGAAGTAACAGAATCTACTAATTTGTACGTCATCAATTCGACAGCTATTTCAGATTGAATTTTAAGATTCAATTCGTCGACATCAATGTTTTTCGCAGAAAATATAGCACGTTCGCTCAACCAATCATGGTTTTTGTAATTTGGTGCAATGTTTGGAAAAACCTTTCGGATGAGTTCGGATTTTGATTCGGTGAACTGGCAGAAAGTGACGGGAAATTGAATACAGTCGGTCGAAATGTCAACTGGGATTTTGCCGTTGCCAATGTCCAGCAATTGTTTTGAAAATACTTCTCCAGATGATCGTTCTGCAGCTCGACACGCATGTTCACAGTCAATTTGAGTTTCTTGACGTGTTTCACGTGGAATCACTGGCATTGTTCGACGAAAATCACCTGCCAAGAGAATCATTGCACCACCTAACTGGTTTTTATTGTTTCGTAAATCTTGCACCGACTTCCAACAACGTAGCTGCAATTGCTGATGAAGCAAGTGCAAAATCATTCTGCGAGCATATCGTTGCCAAAATCAATGCGAGCAAAACAGTTTTTCCAGTTCCACCGGGAGCGTCAAAAAAAAAAATCCCTCCAGTTCCATCGTTCACAACTTTCATAAGACTGTTATACGCATATTTTTGTTGTCGATTCAACAGTGGAACGCTCGTTCGAACTAATTCCCTCAAGGCATCGCAATCATATTGCTTTTCGCGTCACAACTCTTGATTGAATGCATCGTGCATCGGACGATTGGGAGCTGTCATGCCTAAGTCACATAATGCCTTGTTCGACATCATCAAGCACATGTCCTGAATTAATATCAAAGCCTCGTTGTAAATTTCCTCGCTCTGTTGTAAATTTGAATTTGATGTTATAATACGCACCTGATGCAAAATATCATCAAACATGGCATCTTTGTATTTGATCCACAAATCAGTTGGTTTGATGGGAAGCATGTCGAGATAATTATCGAAAACAGTGTTTGTATTTGATGAGGATTTGACGAAAGCCCAGCATCTCCGAGGGTGTATATCTAATGAGTGTCATTTTTTAACAATCGCAAACGTTGACACGCTTCTTTATATGTGTCACACAGTTCACCATTTATAGATCGCAAATCTTGGAATGATGTTGGGCCACGAACATTGACTAACAGCAAACGTAAATAGAAGCACTCATCGTTTCTTGGATGGACTGTGTAAATGCGTCTTAATGAGTCAGTGGAAAATAAATTGTGGTAACCTGGAACTGGATTTCCATGTTTCCGCCGTTGAAATTTCGTTGACGATTGATTCCAAGTGTAATACCTTGAAAGTGGACAATTTTTCTTTATGTAAAAAACTTTTGTAGACTATT
Organism: Tetanocera ferruginea; assembly: GCA_958299015.1. Lineage (NCBI taxonomy): Eukaryota > Metazoa > Arthropoda > Insecta > Diptera > Sciomyzidae > Tetanocera > Tetanocera ferruginea. Next base: position 109,362,561 of record OY282640.1, read on the forward strand.
ACAAAGATTTAAAAAAAAAATTAGCCAAACCAGCCAAGGCGTTCAGCGATTTTAGATACATGTATCAAAACAGTGGGCGCAAAAGTGGGCGTGGCCAATTTTTCTTTCAGTATAAACTTAAATTGGATTACTACGAACATTTGAAAAAAGAATTAGCCAAATCGGTGTAACCGTTTTCCGATTTCAGATAAATCGAAAAAAGTGGGCGTAAAAGTGGGCGTAGTCAATTTTTATTTACGTAAAAACTTAAATTGGATTACTACGAACATTTAAAAAAGAATTATCCAAATCAGTCCAGCCGCTTTCCGATTTTAGATAAATCGAAAAACGTGGTACAAGTGTACAAGTGAGGGTGGTCAATTTTTCTTTCCGTAAAAACCTAAGTTGGACTACGACGAAAAAAAAAAAAATTATCCAAATCGGTCCAGCCGTTCGCAACTGATGCAATTACCAACGAACGACATTTGATTTTTATTTATATAGATTTATATTATTGATTTTACAAACGGAGATATGAGCTCCTGTATCTACTAAAAATTTCAGATCTTTGTTGGTATTTCTACATTTTAAAATGATGAAATTTGATAAATTTTCTAAAATTTTGTGTACTAATTTTGGTCTCTGCGGGTACCAGTCTCTGCAACCCGGCCTTACATTGTTTCCCTCGTTTCTTAAATTGTTTTTAGTGTTTGAATATCTGTTTGAGTTAAATTTTGATTGTGATAGATGTTTTGATATTTATTATTTTGAAAATTGTTGTTTCTATAAAAATTCCTGTTTGTATTATTGTTTTTATTGAAATAAGTATTTCTAAAATTTCTGTTATTATAGTCATTATTATTATAATAATTGTGATTATTGTTTAAAACATTATTGCTTTGATAGCCATAATTATCATTCCTTTAATTGTTATAATAGTTATTTTAACAGTTATTATTATTATTATAGCAGTTATTATCATCATAATTGTAATTATTATTATTATAATTATTGTTATTATATTGATTTTGGTCATCATGGTACCTTCGATTATGTATACCAAAATTATTTCTTTTTCGAATATGAAAAATTGCGTTGCTGTCTGTCTCTAGACTTCTTACGACAGTCTTGCATCTTTCTACGGCTTCGCTAAAATTATTTGGCCGATTTGCCTGTTAATTTACCACATTAATATTGTAGTAAAACAACAAACATATTTAGTATGTCTGAAACACCCTCTGATTCTAGAACTAATCTATTACAAATATATATTCGAAAGATGCGTAAAGCAACAGGTGATTGACTGACGTTTCAGTGAATGAATGAAAACAAATGCCGGTCGGGAGTTCGTGTTTGCGTTAAATTGTTCGGGAGTATTTTTGTAGTTTTCAAATTAAATAAAGCAAGTGCTAAAATTGAAAAAATGACAATATATTAGTATAAATGGTTTAATTTCTTTTGCTCTATTTAGTTTTCGTTTTTATAAATATTTTTTATAATTATAAAATTATAAAATATAATAAAAAACACGCGCACTACTTTTAAAAAAAACTTTTACGCATACCGGCATTTGTTTTCATTCATTGACTGAAACGCCAGTCAATCACCTGTTGCTTTATGCATCTTTCGCATATACATTTGTAATAGATTAGTGCTATGATCAGAGGGTGTTTCATATATACTAAAATATGTCGACCATGATCAAGTTAATATAAAAATGGTAAATGTACATTAAACGAATATTTTATTGTTGGAAAAATTTTAATTTAATAAAATTAAATATATAAAAATAGAAAATACAGTGGTGAACATATAAAAATATATTAAAAAATTTTGAGAATTAAAAAATTAAAGTAGAGAAAATTTAAAAGAAAGAAGATTATCGGGTTTTAAAAGAATACATTCAACAATTACAATAAAAAAAAATTATAATAAAGAATCTAATTATGAAAGAAAATACATAAAAAAAAAATAAAAAGTTTTTTTAAGAAAATTATTTTGAAAATTTAAATTTTTCCATAAAATAGGAAGAAGAAAATTTACCAAAAATGCCTAACTTCGATAAAAATATAGAAGATAAAAACCTACAAGTTTTCAAAGGTAATTTTAATCAATTGGAGGGGTTTATAACGCAATCAGAGTTATTGTATGATCTTATTAAAGATGGAGATAGACCTATTTATATAAAATGCGACTATAATTTTAAATTAACAGCCCAAGTTAGCAGCATACTTGGACGCTCAAATAAGCCTGCAACATTTTTGGAGCTGAAGAGTTCATTGCAAAAAGCTTACCCTAATCCAAAGAATTTACAGCAAGTTTTTAGTGAATTCAGTGTACTTAAAAAAATAAACTGAATGTATCAGAATTTAGAGAGAAAATAGTGGAACTTTCCGATCGATTTAGTTATTTTAATTAAATAAAACCCAAAACAAATAGAAAAGAATGTAACTTCTAAAGTTAATGAGAGTATGTCTCTGAATATTTTTGTAAAAGGCGTAAACAGGGAATATCAGAATATTTTATTGGCAAATCCGCCTAAAACTTTTAATGAAGCCGTAAAGAGATATATGAGTGTCGAAAGAAGTCTAGAGACAGATAAAAACACAATTTTTCACGATACCCGAAACCAATTCAATAATAATAATAATAATTATAACAATCATAATAACATCAACAACATTTACAGGAATAACCCTTATGGCCATTTCGAACAATTATAATAATAACAATAATGGCAGTTATTACAAAAATTTAAGAAATACTTGTTTCAATAACAACAATGATACATACAGGAATTTTAACAGAAATAATAATTTTCAAAATATTAATTATCAAAACAATAATTGGAATAACACAAACAGCAATTTTAATTCAAACAGATATTCAATCACGGCAATTAATATTAGAAACCAGGGAAACGATTAGGCCGGGTAGCAGAGACTGGTACCCGCAGAGGCCAAAATTAATACACAAAATTTCAAGAAACTCATCAAATTATATAATTTTAAAATGTAAAAATATGAATAAAGATTTAAAATTTTTAGTAGATACTGGAGCCGATATCTCCATTTGTAAAGTCAGTAATCTAGATAGTGTAAACACAAAAAATATTTCAACACTAACAGTTATAACGAGCGAGGAAATTGAATGCATTGGTACAACCAATATAGATTTGATTGAAGAAACAGAAGTAATTCAACATAATTTTCATAAAGTTGAAGACGATTTTCCAATCGCAACAGATGGAATCGTAGGGCTAGACATTTTAGAAAAATGCATGTCGAAAATAGATATTGAAACATATACTATCACTTTAATTATAAATGAAAAAAAATTAATTTTATGTTTATAATTCTTAAAAAACATATTTTTTAACATATTTTTCATAAAAAAAAACGGATACATGTATATTTTTTTTTTGTTTTTTTGTCTTCTCTAACAGAATTCATTGTCGGAACTTTGTAATTTTTTTTTTGTGTTGGATAGTGTAATTTGAGAATTAAATGCGTAATGTTGTATATCAAATTTAAGGGCATTAATTTCGTATTCTAAATATGATATTTTACTTATATCTTAAGAACTTGTTTTTTAAAATAAATTTTAAATATTTAAATAAAAATTATATAAAATAATATAAACCGTTTTAATTCCAAAAGTAATTGGTTAACAGAAAAGTTTCTTGAACACAAAATAACCGTGAAGAAATTACCTTTTAAATGATACCAATATTGACAAAATATTTCATAAATTGAACGGACACTGCTTCCGGCTTCATCACTATTTTTGTACCCTTTTTAGTGTCTGGCTTAAGGAACCCCCCTGCCAGGTGTCTGAGAGTTGGTTTTTGTGTTCATAATGATGGCTGCAATAACATATATAAAATTCAGCTTTGATACTATGACGTAAGAAGGAACCTTTTTCGGAACTTTTCAAAGCTTAAAGCTTCTAAAGTTCCCTCGACCTAGGATTCATAATATCCAAACGTTGTTACGCACTGTTGTATGCAACCACACACAAAATCTTAGCTTTGATAAAATTACGTAAGTCTGGCGGTCGCTGGATCTTAGTCTATAAGAATATATTCAAAGCACACAATTTGTAAGGTGAATTTTCACAGTTCAAGGACTGTATCTTCCAAACAAACCAAATATGGAACTTATAATTTTAACTTATTTAAGTACAAGTTATAACAATATACTTTCAAATTTTTCAACCCGTGCGCACCAGATATATTTGACCCCAAAGTTAAAAATATTTTCGAAATTTAAATTTTTAAGAGGCTGTGAACAAAAAACTAAATAAGTCTAAGGCCCGTATTCACCAACCTTACTATTTTTTTAGCGTGCTATTATTGGCTTTTTGATATTCACCAATATTTTATTTTTAAGCAACCGCTGTAAATAACAGCAACCGCTATAAAATAGCAATCGATTCCAACCTAAAAACAAAACAATACCTAATAGTAGGCTTTGCTTTGTCAAATATTGTATGGCAAACTACTATTCGAAAAGTTCGAACATAAGTTCGAAACAAAAAATGTAGATTGCTTGGTGAATACGAAAAAAATAGTAAACTAAAACGCCTGCTGAAATAAAGCGAGTACTATATCGAGGTTGGTGAATACGGGCATAAGTCAAAAAACTAAGAAAGTTAAAAAAATGTATATATCAATATGTACTCAAGAAAACTTTTATCGAAAATATTTCCCTTATGAGGATTTTTTTTTATTTTTATTTGAGTTTATTTGTTACAATCGCAGCGTTTTACGTGTTTGTAACACTATTTTGAGTAAATAGTTGAATTTATGTATGGAGCAAAATCACCTACTAAACACTAAATTTTACAACGTCATGTTAGTTTGAGCACAAAAAAGAGTTAAAGCTTATACAAGATTAAGATGTAATAGTATGCTAGCCATGTAAGAGAGATTTATTTTGCTTGATGACAGTATGAAAAAGGACAAAACTGATCTTAAAATTAATTTTTTGCTTGATCATGAGTTTAATTAAAGCATTTGCTTTGAATTTTATGCTGAAAAATAAAAAAGGGATGAAATCTACTTTGAGCAATCACTTATTTAATATACTCGTTGTAAGGTTAAAGAAACGGTGAACAATTCTGGCAGATGCTTGTAGGTTTAGGAGTTGGTTTTACAATATTTTATTTTATTATTAATATTGAGAATATATTTTTTTATAAACTTATTTCGATGACTGATTTTTATTTTCTGATAAAATATTTTAAATAATTTTTGATATACAATTTTTTGATTACTTAAATATTTATAAATATTTTAAAACAAGTGTATAAAGTGTAAGTGTATTTTTATATGTGTGTATGGTTGTGTGTCTTGAGAGAGCACCACATTATTCCCCCCCATAGAATTTAATCGAGTTGGCCAAGAGATTAAAATGTACTTTTTTTGTCGGTCTGTGTGAGGAGGATAGTGTATCTGTAGTGTCTCTGTCCATGAATGTTGGTTTGACTCTGTCGATGTGAACTGTAACAGTGTTGTTATTTTTGAGAATTGTAAAATTTTTTTCTGTTCTGTCGAGTACTTTGAACGGTCCTTCGTATGGATTCTGTAGTGGACGTCGTATTGTGTCGTTTCGTACGAATACGTATTTACAACTCTTCAGGGCTTGTGGTAAGTATTGACCAGTATTTGTATTATGATGTGAAATGTTTGAATCGTTATTTTGAACGTTTTGTTTGAGTTTCGCTAATGTTTCTGATGCGTTAAAAGCTTGGTAATTCTGAACTACTAGTTGTCTAGGTAACTTTAAGTTTTGACCTAAAACCATTTCAGCCGGGGACGCTTTGATGTCTTCTTTGACTGTGGATCTAATACCTAAAAGGATCTGAGGAATCTCTGTGTACCAATTAGTTTGGTTATTACTAGCCATTATTGACGCTTTTAACTGTCTGTGAAATCTTTCAATCATCCCATTTGATTGTGGATGGTACGACGAAGTAAAAATGTGATGAGACCCGATGTCTTTAACAAATTGTTTAAACGTGTTAGACGTGAACTGTGGTCCTCGGTCAGAAATGATTTCTATGGGTACGCCAAATCGTGAAACGAATTCTCTATAGAATGTGTCGATTATTGTTGTGGTCTCTATGTTCTTGAGTGGGTAGGCTTCAGGCCAACGTGTATTTCGGTCAATCGCGGTTAGAAGATATTTATATCCGTTCGATATTGGTAAGGGACCAACCATGTCAACGTGGATGTGTTCGAAACGGCCGTGGGGAACGTGTATCTTGTGTGGTAATGTCTTTGTATGTCGGTGTACTTTAGCTTTCTGACAACTAATACATTCCTGAGTCCATTTATTGATTTGTAAGTTCATGTTTGGCCAAAAATACCGTTCAGTTATAAGTCGTCGGGTACCTCTTGTCCCTGGGTGTGAAATACTGTGTATTTGGTCAAAAATTTTTTTTACGTAAGGATTGTGGAATATATGGGCGTGTGTTCTCTGTGGAGTGTTCGCACCAAATTTCAATGTTCAAGAATGGAATTTTGATTTGTTCAAATTTGTATAACGTTTGATTTACTATGTGTTTGAGTTCTGTATCTGTGTTTTGTTCACAATGTAATAGTTTGAGATTAAGATCGGGTGTTTTTAGTTCCTCTACCTCGCATCTTGATAATGCATCTGCTACTGAGTTATCTGTACCTTTGACGTGTAGTATCGTGTTAGTGAATTGTGCTATGTATTCTAGGTGTCGTGTTTGTCTTGGGCTTCTCTCTTTTTTAGAATTGAGTGCATTTGTAAGTGGTTTATGGTCTGTGTATACTATAAAAATATTACCTTCAAGGTAGTGTCTAAAATGTTTGATTGTTAAGAATATAGCTAAAAGTTCCCTATCGAATGTGCTGTATTTAGATTCTGTGGAAGTGAGTTTTTTGGAAAAGAATGCAAGTGGTTCTAATTTATTGTTGTATTTCTGTTGTAATACTCCACCTACTGCTGTATTTGATGCATCTACAGCAATCGATAGTTCTGCTTTACTATTAACATAGTTAAGTAGTGTTTGCGTAGCAAAACTATCTTTAATTGCTGTGAATGCATCAGAGGTTGTGTTTGTCCATGTTAAAAGTTTGTTTTTTGTTTTTGAAGCTATTGTGACCATTTCGTATATTGGACCTAACATGTGTGCTAATTTAGGAATGCATCTGTGATAATAGTTTGTCATACCGATAAATTTTTGCATTTGTTTGACAGTATTTGGTTGTGGGTAGTCTCTTATACATTGTATTCGTTCTTCCGATGGCCTTATGCCATGTCTTGAAATATTGTAGCTTAGAAAATTGATGTTTTCAACTCCGAAAACGCATTTGTTCGGTTTAATGTTTAAACCATATTTGTCGAGTCGTTCGAAAACTTGTGTTAAGTGTTTCATGTGTTCTGTTTCTGTCTCGCTAGCTATCAAAATGTCATCTAAGTAGACGAAAATTAAATCTAGTCCGTAAAGAACTTCATGTATGAACCGTTGGAATGTTTGTGCTGAGTTTCTCAAACCGAAAGGCATTCGGAGAAATTCGAACATTCCAAATGGTGTCGTGATAGCTGTCTTGTGTATGTCTTCGGGAGCCATAGGTATTTGGTGATATGCTCTGACCAAGTCCAGTTTTGAATAAATGCTTGTGTTGTGTAAATTGTTTGAAAAATCGTGTATATGTGGTAATGGGTAGCGGTCAGGTACTGTAATTGCATTGATTCGTCTGTAGTCACCGCAAGGTCTCCAGTCGTTTGGTTCGCGTTTAGGAACGAGGTGTAGCGGAGAAGATGTCATCGATTTCGACGGTCTACAAATGCCAGATTTAACTAAGAAATCGAATTCTTGTTTAGCTATTTTCATTCTGGACAAGTCTAGACGTCGTGGCTTCGTGAATGGTAACTGTCCTTCTGTTACGATGTGATGAACTGTTTGATGTTTTACCGGTGTAGTATAGTCGGGTTCTGTTAGTAGTGAAGGAAATTGTTTGAGCAATTGTGTATACTTGTTATCTAGAGAAAATAATTTTGGCAATGTTGTTTCAGTGTACGCCGTTATTGTGTTAACTGATAATTTCGTTAATGGGTCGATGAGACGTTTGTATTTGAGATCAACAAGAAGTCCATATTTGGTTAAAAAATCTGCACCAATAATTGGTTTAGAAATGTCTGCTATAATAAATGTAAATGGTAATTCGCGTCGTAAATTTAAGTCTAAAGTTAATAATTTTTTTCCGAATGTAGATATTGTTGTGCCATTAGCAGCTTGAAGTGTTAAATCAGATTTCTGTCTTTTAATTTTGAATTTTGAGGCAGGAAGTACCGATACTTCCGCTCCGCTGTCAATAAGGAAATTTAATTTATTTGACGGGTCAAATACGAAAAGACGACGTGTTAATGTGACGGGTCTATCATCAGTCGTCGCGATAATAGAGTCTTTTAGTTTGTTGTATTGTGTGGCATAGTGTTGTGTTGTGTAGAATGGTTGTTTCGAACAAATGAACATGGTTGTTCACACTTCCGTGCTTGATTACCGAATCTATAATGGTATTTGCATACCCAAGAAGTATTGTTTTGAGGCCTATGTTTTGAGTTTGACCTGCGTCTTGTTCGTGAGTTCGAACGAAATCGGTTTTCTGACTTAAGGGTGTTCACTTCTAACGTCAATTTATTAAAAGATTCTAAAATTTTGGAAGTGGAAATTGTTAAAGCTTGCACCATATTTGTAAGTTCAATCGTGTTGGGAGATTTTCCGAAAGCACTGACTTCGTTTTCGGTCATGACTTCCCATAGATTGTCGGCTAACGCTAGTAGTTCCTCGATCGTTTTATGGCCTGACCCAGTCAACGCTATGTTTAAAGTTTTGGGTAGTTTTCTAAGCCATAGCTTTAAGAGGAAATCTGGTTCTACTGAAGAACCGGCGAGAAGTAAGAGCGATCTGTAAAACTGGGATGGTTTTCGGTCTCCAATCTCGCAGTCAGAAAGAATTTTGTCAATTCTTTTATTCTCGCTCAGGGAATGACGTTCGATTAGAATTTTTTTTAAATTTTCGTACAAATTGGTCTGTGACGGTTTTTGTATGAAATCAAGGACTGTCATGATGACATCCTGTGGAAGAGCTGTAACTAAGTATTCGTACTTAGTTTTGTCTGTCGTTATTGATTTGGACTGGAATTGAATTTCGGCGTGGACGAACCATGCCTCAGGGCAAGTTGTCCAAAATTGTGGTAATTTGATAGATGTCGCGTGTATTTCCGTACTGTAAGGTATATCGAAAGGGTTTGGAAGTGAGTCTGTGTCAAGCGTTATCAATGGGTTGTCTCCTTCTCCACGGTGAGAGGAGTGAGGGGGGGTATGTTGTAGGCTCATTGCAAATGTTTAAGTGTGTTCCTCAAATGTGTTCCTAGTGCTGTGTAGTGCCTACGAATGTATTACGATCGGTTTCCTCCGTCCCTATCGTACTACATGCGTTTTTAATCTAAGTGTGTGCCTCGTGATAAGCTAAATTAAAAAAGCAACCTGTAAGAAAATTTTATAAAATGTCAAATGAAAAAAAAAATTATATAAAATTTTATAAAATTAAAAATAATGGATGTGTTGATCTCGTTGTTGTTGTTGTTTTGTTGATGATTTTGTTGTTGTTTTTTTGTTGTTGATTTTTGTTGTTGTTACTAATACTGTTGTTGATTTTGATGCTGTTGTTGATGATTTTTTTTGTTGTTGCTTCCAATACTGTTGTTGTTGCGCTACCTTACCGGCAGGTATAGGGTTTTGCTTGTTGTTGTTGTTATGGTAGTTGTTGTTATGGTGTTGTTTTGTTGTTGCTTCCAATACTGTTGTTGTTGCGCTACCTTACCGGCAGGTATAGGGTTTTGCTTGTTGTTGTTGTTGCTGCTGTTGTGGCGTTGACCTTCTGCTGGCCCAATATTGAGGTCGGCGTTAAGAAACTTCGGCAGTTGGCGTTAAGGAGTTGTTGCCATTAACAAGATTGTCGCCATTGTATAGCACCGGCTGTTGGTGGAGTTGGTGATTGTGGCGTAGTAGAATCAGGCAGCGGTTGTCTAGCGATTGTTGAGTAGCGTGGTGACGGGGAGTTTTTGTGTTGTTAGTGCTGCCTTTTTTTTTTTTTTTTTTTTTTTTTTTTTGAATCGCTGTGTATCTTTGCCAATGTTTTTCGCGTTTAGGCAGGATCGCCAGTTGTAGGTTTAGGAGTTGGTTTTACAATATTTTATTTTATTATTAATATTGAGAATATATTTTTTTATAAACTTATTTCGATGACTGATTTTTATTTTCTGATAAAATATTTTAAATAATTTTTGATATACAATTTTTTGATTACTTAAATATTTATAAATATTTTAAAACAAGTGTATAAAGTGTAAGTGTATTTTTATATGTGTGTATGTTTGTGTGTCTTGAGAGAGCACCACATGCTTACTCTTTTTTAATTAATCGAAATAATATGCATGATCTTCGAACAGAACATCCTCCTTAACGTTGAAAATGAGCTTTATTGCAAAAGCGATATAAATAATCATCATCAATCATAATCACCTCAAATAACAAGTGTTGAGGTCCTTCTCAACTGCAGGTTTCATATGCAACAAATTGAGGTCCAGGTTAGAGGATAACACTATAATTTCTTAAAAATCACATTTTGATCAAAAGAAGGAATAATTTTTATTAACTCAAATGGAATGGAATGATGTATTTATTTTTTACTTAAATGGAATAACTTTTTTTTTTTAAATTAAACAAACGGCATCATATAATAATACATAATATTGGCCTCAAGTGATGTAAAAAACCTTTTATGATGATTCAATTATAATTATAATATAAATTACTGCCAATATGTTTGTCAAATTTCATGTTTGTTTGTTGGTTTTGTTGATTGAAGATTAAGATTAAAGTAACAATGGAGTGGAAAAATAACATGTACAAGTAAATAAAGTAAAAGCTGTAAAATTTCAGCGCAGTATCACGAAAATACTCTCACGATTTTCTGCACGGCCGCGCTAGTAGTTATACTTTTAGGCGAGACCTGCGCCTAAAAACCATTCTCTTACAACTTTCTGCATTGGTAAATGCATTCCAATATTCTTAATTTGCAATAGTCATACTGTTCCAGCGTGCACTGTGCACAGAAATAATATACTACAAATCGTACGAAAGTAACTATTTTATTTTTCAAAATCCTATTCTGCTACTTATTGTCAACAACAATAAGTTAAGACAACAAGATAAAGATGACCAAAATCGGTTAATTTTTGAGTAAGTGGGAACACTTTGTTTGGAAGTATATTTATATGGGAATCAGTATTTTATGGTGAAAAAAAAACGTTAAAATTGCTGGCATTTAGCGAATTATCAACCGATATCTATGTTATTGGATTCAATCGAAAGGTCTTTTATAGTGCAGGATAGTTTTGTGAAAAAACAAATGTCCTTCTTGGCATATTATTGAAATAAAATTAAAAGAAACACATATTTTTTTGAGAAATTTACAAAAACTACAAGAACTGGCTTCGCTCCACGCTCCGTTTGGATTTTTTCGAAGTTTTTTTTGCTCAGTCTTGTTCTACGACAAATTCTACTGAATATAAGTGGATTTTGTTTTTCTTTTCCGCTAGAGCAAATGACTGCAAAACGTCATTGAATGTCGGTGCAGCAAAATTCGAAGACATAATTTTTAAACATCAATAAAAAAAAATTGTGACGACATTGAGAGGTCACACTAGGTGCGTTTAACTCGCAAAAGGTTCATCTTTGAGAATTTTTACAAATGGTTCTTGTAATCAAAATTTTTTCATTTTTCGTCACACTGTGTAATAGATGCCAATATATTAAACAATCTATTTTTTATAATAGATGCCAATATATTAAACAAATTTTAATTTAAATAGCAACTGTTTTAAAAATAGTCGAGCTACCGCTGTTATGATCACTTGATTTGGATTGACTCGTATAGCAGGTGTTTGGTATCACCTAGTTAACACCATACACCTGTCTTCGTAGAAGAAGGCAGTGCAGACGTCAATTTAATTAAGGAAGTTCTTATAAATACACAAAGAAGTTTTAATTTTATTCTATAAAATTCTATTGTATTTACAACTAAACAAAAGCGCGATATTATAGTTTTTTTTAAGTGTTGTTGTTGAATTAGCATTAAAAACACGGTTAATGAAGAAAATCCTTTTTGGCAATGCTTTATCATAAATATTTTTCTTTTGTAACACCCGTCACTATCTATTTAAGGTGATACATTAATATCTATATATACAAAATTGAATGTGTGTATGTTACATACAGACTCCGCCGAAACTGCTAATGCAATTATTATTAAATTTTCAGGGAAAATGTAGCAAAATTTTGAGAGTATTCTTGAGAAGTATGGTACCGATAGAATATGGAGGCATGACACCTCCGATACAACCCTAATTTTCGATATCGAATAGCTTGGAATTGCATGTTGCACAGCCTCAAAATTCAGTATTCGAGCTCAATTCACACGTGCTGTTTTATTGGTAATATTTTACAGGAGTTAGACAAGGGGCGTGAAACTTTTTAAGCATTCAAACCTTTCGGTATAAGTTTCGAAATATAAGACACACTAGGCTGGGTCGATTTCCAAAAAAAACCCCGATATCCAAAAGGCAACCTGGCTGTCCCCGGATCAAAAAACACGAAACCAAATTGATCATGTTGTGATCGACGGAAGGCACGCTTCAAGTGTACTGGATGTGCGCACATTTCGGGGGGTCAATATTATCTCCGACCATTATCTTGTTGCAGCCAAGATCCGCATGCGATTGTGCAATGCGAAGAATGTACGCACAGGTGTGCAACGAAAGCTTGATGTCGATAAGCTGCTATCACAACGGACCGCCGAGGCCTACTCCGCTCAACTCTCGGTTAAGCTCAACCAACCTTACTCCTGCCTCGACGACGCTGGCGGACTTTGGGCGCATATATCCCACTCCATGCGCACTGCTGCTGAAGAAGTCATTGGTTTTCGGCGCCCGCAACCTCGCAACCAGTGGTATGACCAGGAGTGTCGCGACGCGACAGCAGCAAAATACGCCGCATATAAAAAGACGCTGCAGTCAGCTGCAACGCGAGCCATGCACGAAAACTATCGCGATAAGAGGAAGGAAGAGAGATGCCTTTTCAGACGTAAAAAAAGAGAGCAGGAAAAGCGTGAGCGAGAAAAAATTGAGGTGTACCAGGGCAAGAAGGATGCTCGAAAATTCTACCAGCAGGTTAAGCGTCTAACCCAAGGTTTCAAGCCCGGAGCATCCACTTGTAGAGATGAGAATGGTGATCTGGTTACAGATACGCAGTGCGCATTGAAATTATGGAGACAGCATTTTTCCAATCTGCTTGCAGGCGACGATAACAACAATTCCGCCCTTGGAGAATGCAGTCTGACACCACCAATTGACGATGATGGAGTGGAAATTCCACCACCTAGCCATGACGAGGTTAAAGTTGCTATCCAGCGACTCAAAAACAACAAAGCCGCAGGTGCTGACGTGCTGACGTCCTGCTGCTGAATTGTTTAAAACCGGCGGCGGTGAATTGATAAGGTGCATGCATCAACTCATCAGCAAAATATGGCTAGCTTTGTCCTATACTTAAGAAAGGAGACCCGACAATCTGCGCCAACTACCGAGATATCAGTCTTTTTCCATCGCATACAATGTTCTTCCGAGCGTATTGTGTGGAAGATTGAAGCCGCATACCAAAACACTGATTGGACCTAATCAGTGTGGCTTTCGTCCTGGCAAGTCCACAATAGACCAGATTTTTACACTACGCCAAATCCTGGAGAAAACCCCCGAAAACCAAATCGACACCCATCATCTCTTTGTTGATTACAAAGCTGCGTTCGATAGCCCGATTCGGGATTGCCTGTACGCAACAATGTCTGAGTTCGGTATACCTGCAAAGTTGATAAGGCTCTGCAAGATGACGTTGAGCAATACATGCAGCTCCGTCAAGGTAGGAAATGACCTCTCCGAAACCTTTAATACCGAACAAGGTTTCAGACAAGGCGACCCGCTATCATGCGATCTCTTCAATATCATCATGGAGGGGATCCTACGAAAGGCAGGTGTACATCGAAATGGTACCATTTTCTACAAAGGTGTCCAGCTCCTTGCGTATGCTGATGATATCGATATTATCGGCAGAACCAAGAGAGATGTAACTGCTGCTTTCGCCGCTATCGAAAAGGAATCAGCCAAAGTGGGTTTGACGGTGAACGAGGGCAAAACAAAGTATATACTATCTGCAAATAGGGAAGTGCGGCGTCTAGGCTCCCATGTTACAGCAGGCAAATATAACTTTGAAGTTGTCAAGGAGTTTACATACCTTGGCACCGCCGTCAACAGCAACAACAATGTCAGCCTGGAGATAAAGCGAAAAATAACAATTGCTAATAGGTGCTACTACGGGCTAAGTAAGCAATTAGGTTCCAGCGCCCTCTCTCGATCGACAAAACTAACACTCTACAAGACGCTCATCATACCTGTGCTTCTCTATGGCGCTGAGGCATGGGAGGTATCGCAAACAGATGCAGTCGCTCTTGGGGTGTTCGAGAGAAAAGTTCTTAGCAAAATCTTTGGTCCTGTTCGAGTTGGCGACGACTATCGCATTCGAATGAACCACGAACTGTACGAGCTCTACGACGAAATTGACAAAGTCCAGCGTATAACAATTCAGCGACTACGTTGGCTGGGTCATGACTTTCGTATGGATGAAGAAGCTCCAGCGAAAAAGGTGTTTGAGGCGAAAGCCGAGGGTCGACGACGAAGAGGAAGACCATGCCTCCGATGGATTGACCAGGCCGAGGAAGCCCATACCGCGCTTGGTGAAAGAGATTGGAGACGGCGCGCGCGAAGCAGAGACGCCTGGCGAGAACTGATGAAGTCGGCCGTAACCCGTCAACGGGTTGTCATGCCCACCTAAGTAAGTAAGTAAGTAAGTAAGGCTGGGTCGATTTCTAAACATATGTTGCCTGGGCGATTTTCGGTTCGGGCTTGAAAAGTTATTAAAAAAAAAACAAAAACAAGGAGGAATAGGGGTGCACTTTGCCCCATCACATCCTCAATTTGGTGAATTTTTTTCCTTAGAAATTTTTTCAAAAAATCATTTTTTTGAAAACGTGCACAACTAGATCAAAACTGATTCCAGAAATGAAATCCTCGTACCTGAATAAACCTAAAAACGGTCTAGCATGTAAACGTCTTAATACAAAAATTTACCGTAAAAAATTCCTAAAGAAAAAAATCACACAATTCAAGGTAAATCTTATCGTTGGTGCGTATTTTTGACCATCACAGCTGAACCACTGAAGCTTTCTATCTATATTGGTATATCTCTATCGCATCTAATACAATTGTATAGTGAATGAGAAATTTTTATTTTGCTATTCAACCATGTTCTGAAAGCAGGCATATATCTACTTTATTATTTACTAAAAAATCAAATATTTCCATTGATTTATTAAGGATACTTCTAGAGTTACAGAAAACAATATTATGTGGAGAGTTTGACATCAAATATTACCATACAAATATATAATTGCTAATTGTGCAATGACATTGAATTGATCTTCTTTTGATTTACAAGGTTTAAGCTTATGTACAAGCTCAAAAGTTAGCTGAGTGATCTCCGACTCTGAAAATAATTTGGGTTTGTATGGCTCATCTTGGGTATTGCGTACATTACAAGACCACGCTGGAGGAGTTTGTTGTTGTACAGTTGCAGTCTGCGAGTAAGACGTACTCCTACAATTCGTAGGCATAGGGGGAAACTGGAATGAGTAATTGTCATTCTGCTGCTGCTGTTGATGTTGTTGTGGTTGTTGTTGTTGTTGCTGCCGCTATTGCTGACTTGTAGCTGAATTATTGAACCGTTGCTTAGAAGAGCGAGTATGTTTTTTATTCAAGTTCTGCCTTAGTTGTAAGAAAGCAAGTCTACTCGTGCAACTAATGTCAGTGGATTTATGTAAACTTTTGCAGTTGGCACATTTTATTAAATCAGTCTGAGAACATTCAGTAGTTAAATGCTTCCCAGCACAGATAGCACATCGCGAATTGACATTGCAACCTCGCTCACCATGACCAAACATTTGACAGTTTCTGCACTGCACAGGTTTATTTTTAATACGGCGTTGAAAGTCCCATTTAACAACCGTGCGAAAAGTGTTTTAATATTAGATCGGAGATCATTTAACTTAACTGAACCGCTTTCAAAATATACAATATAGAGCGTATAGAGATTTTTAGTTAATTTGGCTATTGGCGGAAGCAGAGGATCGAGAAAATATGGTGCTGTGGTAGGCTTAACTGCGGAAAGCGTGGTTGAAACAGGGGATTGTATGGTTGTAAGACGATCAGCGGTATTTACTGGTGTGGTGGGTGTATGTATGGAAGAAATAATAGTAGTAGGAGTAGAGGGAACAGATGCATTGCGTGGAGTGAAGGTGGCAGCATCCTTATTCAGAATGATTTTAGGTACATAAGGATTTAGTACATGTGAGCGTTTAAAGTTTGGGTAGCCTCCAAAACCCTTATTTGATGAGTAATTGTTATATGATGTATTTGAAGGTGATAAATTGAATGAGACGCGTTTATTTTAAGGTTGAGATTTTAGTGAGAATTGTTTTAATGGCATATAAGTCTTGGATGGATGTGATGTATTATGTTTAGAGAAGGAAAATGATGATTTATGAGACTTTAGTGAGAGTGGCTCTGATGGTTTATGAATCTTTGATGGATGTGAGGGATTATATTTTGAGAGGGAAAATGGGGGAAATATATTAGTTTTAAAGGACCAATTAGGATCCTGGGATTTTGTTTTACTTTTACCCTGCTTATTTCTAACGGTCTTAATTCTATTATTCCTAGACTTGGGATGACTGGTTTGAGATGTCCTATTCGTCCACTCGGATATTATTCGTTTATAAACTCTATGTGCTCGTGACAGGAACATCCAACTGTATTTTGTGGGTATACTCACTTTAAAGCTGCTCACTTTTTTTGCTTTTGCAGAAGAGGTCCTCTGGCAGTCAAGAATGTTTATGTGTTTTTAAAGTAATTATTTTCCCAACTTTCGTTCGCCTTGAGTGGAAATCCTTTGATGAAAAGTACAGTGCTGCTTTTATCATTGCACTCTTTTATACGTTGGATCCTTTTTTCCCACTCCGCATTGGTCCATAATGTTCCTCTCCGGTGGAGAGGCTGCGATAGGTGAGGTAGACGTAGGTATTATGGGAGGTATTGTGACGGGAACTTCGTTTGAAATTTTCGAAGCTAACAACAATTCTTCAAAGATGGAAGAGATATCGAAATGGGATCGCTTTTCGAAGCTTCCAACAATTCTTCAAAGATAGAAGAGATCTTTGATAGATTCCAAGTATCGAGATGGAATCTATCCCAGTCGGAAGAAAGGCGAACACATCTCCTAAACGATTCATCCTTTCCTACTGCCTAATGTATGAAAAAAGGCATTAATACCTTTGGTGATGTACAGGAAGCTGAAAAGCGATTTGAATAAACCAAAAAAAAGGGAAATTATTGGACTAATCGCTTCTTCCCTACTCGGAGAAGCATTAAAGAGATTAATACACTCGTATCAGTCAGCTGTGTTTTTTCAACCTGTTAAAAACAAAAATCAATCGCAATCAATCGCATTTTTCCAATCGCGGAAAAAATTTAAAATTTTTTAACATATAAACTACAAAATATTTTTGTGTGTCATTGTTGTTTTGTGTTGTATTAGAGAAAAGGCGTTTTTTTATTTTAAAAAGTATTTTTTCTGCAACAACAAATAAATGAATATGTATGTCTCCTTCATTGTCTAAAGAAACTACGATGATTCTTGCCTAATCACTTCTTTACTGCCACAAGGAAATGAAAAAGAGATCAATACCCCCGCAGTAGCAGTTTCATACAAAAAAGTATATGAAGTTTGGAAACGAAGGGTCATGAGCTCTGAATCTACAAGCATGTGGAAAGAAGCTATCTTGGGATGATCGCTTTTTCCAGTGGGAACAAAAAAATCCTAATCTCTTGTTCCTTGTCAAAAGAAGCTACGACGATTCTTGGTTAATCACTTCTTCACTACCACAAGGAAGTGAAAAAGAGATCAATACCCCCGTAGTAGCAGTTTCATACAAAAAAGTATATGACGTTTGGGAACAAAGGGTTATGATTTCCGAATCTAAAAGTATGTGCCAAGAAGCTATCTTGGTATGATAGCTTTCCTGGTGGGATGTTTTCGTTGACTCTGAGTGGTTGTTGCATCACGACATTTACTATCTCCTCTAGTGTCGAGCGGAAAGCACTGAGTTCGTCGCTGATTTCACTCATTCTAGCGAATAACATATCGACTAGAGGGGTGTCAGGTAAGTCGTTGTGTGGATGATCTGCTTTGTTTGACGTGGTTTGCAACATGGCGTCAAGGTCATTCCGGATTGCGATCATATTGTCATGGAGTTGACGATCCGGTTCATAGGTTTTTATTTTTTTGACATTTTCTAGTATCTCCTTGTACATTCTTTTAGTGTCTGATTCGATTACGGAACATTTGCAATCTTTGTTCACCGTATCTCTTATTGACTTGATGCTTTCTGACATCGACTTAAGTTTCGATTCAATGGATTTTTTGGATGAATCTATGGCCTCGATGATGTCATCGCCTATCTGGATCCCGCAATCGAGTCGTGTGAGCTGCTTTGTGGTTTTTTTGAAAAAAGATTTATTTACTAATGATGCCGCATTCAAAGAGTCACTAATGCATTTAATGGCAAGCATCACATCAGAAAGAGATATATTCTGGCACTCGTCACAGTAGAATACAAAATTTTTACTCATTTCACGTGTATACGTGAGGCATCTCCTCGATAGCCCAACACAGCAGTCATGAAATGCTTTCCCACAAATACCCTTGCAGGTGAGAATAGGGATTGTTTTGTCTTCAATGACGCAGGTTTGTTTATCACAGGATGATTCCATTGTAAACATCTTTTTTTTTTTCACTGTAATGCAGAAAGTAGGTGGCTTTTTATTTAAATGTTATTTGATTTGGTAGCACTTTTAAATTTTATCATTTAATCAGTTTTTATAGTTCACTGCACTTGCTTCAGTAGGTCAGGAAATCCGCAGCGTAAGCACTTTATTAAAATTATAGTTATTGTTCTTTTGTCACTTTTTATTTGCGGTTAAAATTGGGTGATTTTATTATTTTTTTTTTATTTTATATTATTCAGTAGCACTATTTTATTGTTTTTGCAGTCTTTGGAGTTCACTGTGCTTGCTTCCGTGGGTAATGAGCAGCGTTAGCACTTTATATTTCTTTTTATTTTTTCTTAACGCACGCTTATATTTGTGCTTGTTAATTTAGGTTGTTGAGGAAGGTCAGGGAAAAAATTTAATTTGGCGGAGCTCATTAAAAACACGTCCGAACGGTTTGACTGCCGATTCAGAAAAAAGTAGTGGAATTCTCAAACGCGTTAAAGATACGAATCGTTATGGTTAACTAACGACGTTTGCAGTTTGCAATAACGAATGTAGTATTCTCAAAACATCACTTAGCGACAAAATTGTTAAAACGATATATTCACAATATAAGCTGCAAACGTCGTTAACAGCAATCGAAAATTTGGCAGCACTGTCTTTTTTTAAAAGCTTATTAAACAAATTGTTTATAAGTTATCAAAATAGAACATCCGACTATGCTTAGCACCGCCGTATTCACAATTAAGTTGAAAATGTGATTTATGTATATCGGGGAAAAATGTCCAAAATCCAAAAAATTTTTCTATATTATTTTTATTCGAAACAGTTGTTAAAATTATTACTATAAAATAAGTCATTCGGATTTTGTCCAATAAAGAACACAAATTAAATGGACTGTCTTCCCTTCGCAAAACAGCCCACTCCGACAAACTTTCTCGCATAGAAATTTCGTCTTGTAGCAACGATGCATCCATTTCCAAATTCTCAAAGGCCATTTAAAATAAAATTTTTTATTATTTTTCGCTTTAACAGATAAAATTCAATAAAAATAAGTTAATTTAAAGCTAAACAAAGAAAAATTTCGCGCAAGGTTAAGGACAAATATTGCTAGCTAAGATGTTGAGAATACCATTTAAAGACAAGTGTCGTTAAGGGCCAGTTAACGATAACACAAGTATCGTTAACGCGTTTGAGAATTCCACTACTGGTACACATATATTAACTACAAAAATGTTTGAAATTTTTTGTCTTTTCAAACTCTTTTGAGACCCCAAAAAATCGATATTTCATCATTTTCGAAAAGAGGTTGTTTTAAATATGGGCATTTCCATGGTGTCGAACGTGACTGTTGTACATATTTCAAGTGAAAACAACGTAATAATAAAACAAATTTTAAAAAAAAAACAAAAGGCGGGCCTTATAGCCCTTTAATTATTGGTATTGTCAATTGTTGGGTCATTTTTAGTTCTCAAGATATAAGCAAAAAACCAAGGTGGTCGCACGTGACCAAAAACAGAAGTGGTTTTCGTGGCAAAAAATTGAAACGCGGATTTCAGCGAAATGGGAAGCAATGTTTTTATGTAATTTTTTTTGAGTGTTGTGCATTGATGTTCCTTAAAAATGGCTAGCATTGTAGACATAAATGATTTATATTTTTTATTCAATAAAAGAGATGGTCGCACGTGACACGTCGCACGTGACACTTTTTTCGATCTCCATAGTTTTTTTTTTCTGCTCTATAATGAAATTCAAATAAAGAAACTATTCATAAGTCAACAAAAATATTTCAGTGGCAACAAGGAAAACAACACAAGTCGACTTATGTGGAAATTGAATTAATTACATTATCTGATGCTGATGATGATGATGATAAGTGATTCTATTAATCATATTTTGGCATTTTTATCTATTACAGTTAATGAGTCTCAGACAAAAGAAAAAAGACATAAGTTACAATTTACATGCAAAATCAAATTAGATCAAACACTCAAATTGCTCTCCTGAAAACTATCAAAATCTGACTTATGTAGTTGTTCCTTATTTCCACAGATTTATTCAAACAAAATAATAAAAAACTTAAAAAAATTTCATGAGTATGGTTTTGGGTAAGTATAATAAACATCTTTTTTTGTTTTTTTCATCGTTGTTTCTGCTCATCTACATTTAAAATAAAAATTTGTTAAGTTCGTATTTACATTAATAACACTGTGCTAGTTGCAAAATCCATCAAACGGGGGACCCAGGGGGATAACATAATTCGAGTGCGCTGATCCTTATGGTGCTATGCGTTTTTTTAAGTTAGCTCTAGTTTTCGAGTTATTCGAAAAACAAAATATCACTATTAAGGCTAAAACGGAAGCAATTTTATTTTTTATATTTTACAATTTATTAAAATTAAATCGATATAAATTGATAGAATAACCAATAACAATTTGAAGAATATTTATTCGATTTAGTTGATTTAAAAGTGATTTTTCCGCAAAAAAATTAAAATAAAAAAACTTTAATGGGCCCTTAAGCAAAAACAACATTTCATGGCTTTGAGGGTTTGGGGAGAGTGCATTTTTAAAGATAGCGTGGGCTTATGTTTACATAAGCTTAACGCTTGTTTAATTAGTTGATGATTTTGAATGTTTCTATCATATCAAAGAGCTGAAACGCCTAAATTATGTGTAGCAAACTTCCATATAGGAATTTTTCCGGGAATTGCTAAATAGGCTGATCCCCACACTATGGTGCAATATTATGAACAGTACTTTTGTTATAAGGCAAACAACTGCACAATTTGTACAAAAGAATATAATGTAGGTTGTATATACAACGTTATTGTTTAAAAAAGGCCAATTGCTTGACAGGTTCGAATATTTTTATGTTATTACTCCAAGATTTTTGGGTACAAAAGCAAACTTCTAAATAGGATGTTTGGGTTGCAATAAAAACTTATTTCATTTAGTCTGATTGGTGGGTATTACAAAAAGTATTTTGGTTAAGTACACGGATGCTATTTTTCGTTACAATTCACAGAGGAATTAAGGTGGGACATAACATTCACGGCAGAGAAAGCAGACCTTTTTTTAAAAATTCATAACTCAGTCAAAAACAAACATTTTCCAAAATTATTTTTTTATTTTTGTAGAGAATTGAACAAATTACAAGAAAAAAATTCAAAAAAACATATTTTTCACTCCAACATGGTTTTATAAAAAAACGGGGCCTCATGGTTGCAGCCCTAGGAGTCGCAAAAATTGTCCGATCTGAAAAAAAATTACTTTTCAGAATCTTAACAAAATTGGTTATCGTATGACAGGAGTTTTTTTGTAAAAATTTTTTTTCAATTTTTGGTGATGTTCCAAATTTGAAAGTGTGTTTTTTCGAAAAAAAAATTAACTTAAAAAATTCATAAAAAATCGAAAAAAAATTTAAAAAAAAGCTCGTGTCATACGATAGCGAATCAGTTTTAGAACTGCAAAAAAAAAAAATTTCGTGAAATTGAACCCAGTGCCGCAACCAGTACGAAAAACATGGTTTCGAGATAAACGCGTTCTTAGTTTGTGAACAAAGAAAAATGCAAAGAAAAATAAAAATGCACTCTCACTACTCTGGCTGTAACTTTTGAATCCGTAAGAATTTTTCCATGAAATATTCTCTTAAGAATCTTAAGAATATTTACTAAAATACAAAATTATAAAAAATTGATTTAAAAAAACGGCCAATGTCATGTCCCCCCTTAAATAAATGGTCAAGAATGACAAATTTTTTTCGTCGTGGGTCTAAAATTTTGATTTTAAAAATTCTCGAAAACAAGAGCTAACCTAAAAAAACGCTTAGCACCATTAGAATCAGCATACTCGAATTAGGTTAACCCCCCGGGTCCCCCGTTTGATGAGAAAAAAAAGTGTTCGATTCGAGCACAGTGTAATTGATCTATGTAACAAAAAAAAAATTAATTTTAAATTTCTCATTTACCATGTCGCTCGTGTCCAACTTTATACAAGTTAAAACAACACAAATTTTTTATTTTTTTACCGGTTCACTTTTTTTTAAAGTCGCATGAATAAACTCAATAATTATTTTGTCAGCTTACTGCATGTTCTTCCGACGCACTGAGTAAAAATGTTCTTTTGCATGTCGAACGTGACAAAGAACTAAACGAAAAAGCAAATCAAAAACTTACCGTTGTCTTTCATTGCGTGGTTACTTATGATTTTGTTTTTTCGTTCTTTATACTCCTAGAAAGATTGAAGCAAGCAAAAGTCAATGCATTATGTTTCTGTTTAATAACTGTTATAAAGACAAGACATACCAAAGAAATATCAAAATAAGCAATATTTCACATTTGCGCTCTTTGCATCCGTATATTTCGAAATGAGATATGAATAAATGTAAAATGTATTTAAATTACTTAAATTTTATTGTTTCCCTATGTGAATAAGACATCAAACATTGTTATCAAGAACTTTTAATTTTTTCATCTCGGTTGACTTTTTGGTGGAAATGCCCATATGTGTTAATATGTATTAAATATGTCTTTTTCACGATATTTACATGGATTTAAATTTATTAGAAAATTATTGAGCTCTTCTTTCCATTGTATGGTACGGTTTAACTAAAACTAAGTGCCACAATTATATAAAATGTGAGAAATCGATATTCAAAAGCTTCCTTCAGCTCAATTATTATTGAATTGCCATAATTACTGTTCGCTTTTGGCAAATTTTGTTGGGTATATATTAGGGGGGGTCGATTTAAATATCGCCCATTGCTCTGTGAAAATCGTATTCTAGGGATCAAAATAAGAAACTTTGCCGAAGGAACCATACCTCTAAAACGAATTCTGATGTCCCTCAATTTGGGTGGAACTTTTGGGTAGGGGCAAATTTTAAAAAATCCCACTTTGACCCATTTAGAGTGCTCCAATCGAGTCCAAATGTATGACCGACCCCCATTAACTTTGGAGGCTTGACCCACCCATGCCAGTGGCACACCCCCTGTGGGGTTCCCCATACAAACATTTCAAAAAAATCACCATTTTTGGCCTTTACATGAAAAAATCAGCGAAATGGCTATGTTTTTTCTTTATTTTATTTATTTATAATAATATTTATTATTTATTTATAATAATATCTATTTTTTCCCTTTTGAAATTTATTTAGTCAGAACATATGTAAATGAAAAAATTAATTTAAGTTAGTTATAGAAAAGAAACTAAAAAAATTATTGTTTGAAGTCTTTTTTAATTTCAAGTCTGGGCAATTTCGCACGGCTCTCTAATGTCGTCGCCATAACAGCCTCTACATTTTCCGGTATAACCCGTTTGGAAACGCTAGCTAGCAATTGAACATGTCGTTCCGTTCCTTGTATGTGTGATGGAATTTTTGGATCATTAAACGGTGGATCATCTTGATTTAAATATTCTTTCAATGTATCGTACGGAATGCTTCGCGTGAATGGTGGTTCAAATACGTTATTTATGTCATTCATATTGATCATTTCCGTGTAACTTGTGCAATTAAACTTTATATCTGGTTTTTTATAAGCTCTAAGTTGCGTTGCGTCGTCAACATCTGTTCGATAGAGTAGAATTATGTTGATAGCACAGTCGCGCTTTTCTTTGCTTTCATCAAACAACATTGATAACAAGATATTTTCCGAATGCGCATAATATGAATTATCTGTAATTACTTGATTGACAATTTTGCGTAAACGAGGTTCTAGAAATCGTGACCAACTAATGAAGTTGAAAAATAATGCACTGCCGTACACGACAGAGCTGTAATACTTGATATTGAAGTTCATTGGCACATCAAATTTAATTATAAATTCAACCAGAATTCTTAAATTTGCATCTGTATTTTCCGTTGTCACATATAATCGTAATAATCTAGCGGCCTTGGTGAGCCACCGAGAATGTACAATTTTCCCTGGTTTGATGTTAGCCAGATCCACCGAAACCACGCCGCTAGAAATTGCATGGGCCATGTCGTATAAGTACTTCGAATCGGTGGAAAATTAAATTTTTTTCTGGAGCGGGGGCATATTTTGCAACTCAATTTTCTGGAAGCCGTCCACAACCTGAAAATGTATAATAATAAAATAATTAAAAATGGTTGACAATTATAATAAATGAGTGATAGCAATAACTTACCGGAAAAGTTTCACAAGTTTCGATTTGACGGCTCAGTTTTCCGGTTGCCGATCTTGGTCCAGTGCTGGTTGATTTATCCAAAGCTTCAAACAAATGCCGAAACGGAAGTTCGTTGAAGTGTAGAAGGCAAACGAACCAATGCAATGGTCTTTTTAACAGCAATTGGAATCGTCGTATAATTCCACCGTGTGGGCCAGTGTTTGTTGGCTCACCGTCAGTGCATATTCCAATTAATGCATCCAGTGATATATTTTTATCGTTGAAAAAATCATTTAATTTGGTTGTTTTGTATTCAGCGGTTTCATGTTGCAGTCTTAAGTAACCAATCAATTCAGAATTGGGTTCTCTCAAAATAACAAGATGAGGTTCTTTTACCATCCTAGTATGATACTTCTCATCAACTTTAGCTGTCGTTAAAGTGTCATCTTTTCTGCCATCTAATGAAAACGCTAACAAATTGGTATGATCTAACCGTTTGCGAACCACTTCTTGTCTGCATTTCTCTTTTTCTCTGCGAACTTTCGATTTATCCATGATGAGAGGTTTGCCATGCTTATCTTTCATTTTAAAATCATGGAAAAGAGCGGTTCCCAATGCCGATGCTACTCTATCAGACACAACAAATCTGTCACATACCAAGGCAAAGTTAAAACAATCGTATCTCTCTGTGTATTGTGAACTTGTGCTTCTATCCATATCTTCTTGAACCGGTGGCGGTGCGTATGTTGAATCATCGGGATCTTGGTATGTTGGCATTGATGACATAGACGTTGCTCCTTGCTCTTCAGTTTCCATCACAACTGCATCCATTGTTAGTCTTCTCTGATTATGTTGATCGTGCATGAACTCTTTGAGGCGTTCGGGAACCCAGCCGCATGCACATGGAGCTGCCTTCAAATCGCATTTACATGTTCCAATGTAAAAAATTGTTTCCAGAGATTTTACATACTCTGTAAATTGTTGGGTTTTATTTCTTCTCTTGATTTGATCTTGATACTTGTCAAGCAATTTATTCAATTTATTAAATACACTTTTTTTCAGCATTATTTCCATACCAAGTTTTTCCCAAATTCCATTCAACTTATCTTGTACTTGAATAGTGAATGATTTATGGGAAAACTTTTTTTGTTCTGTTTAAGCACGTTCGTAAGTTTAGTTAAGTTCGTTAAGTAAAAATAATATCTCAAGATATCCAGATGGGTTGGTAAATTAAGATCAGTCAAATCAGTAGACACACCAAAAACAGTAACATCGTGCTTGGGTATATGACTCATTGGGTTTTCGATAGTTGTTGTTGCTTCATCTTGCGGTGTAGAGGATGGTGGATTCATTGTAAACTTTTTGATTTGGAATGGTCAACTTCACTTATTATTTTTTTTTAAATATTTTTTTATCTGAAATTAGCACTTCACACTTTGAGTTCTTCACAACGACTTAATGCATTCACAAAAACTGTTGCTTTATATATGGTCTACGAGACGAGGTAATAAGAATGAAATGGTAATTTCAATTCTACCTGCTGTGTCTTGTGGTGGCTTAAAAACGCACACAAGCAATTTTAGGATCTGCAATTGTGTCACAGTGATACCTTAATTTTTTAAAAGGGTTGCGGTGCATTCCAGTGATACCTTAATTGTTAAAATGGTTGCATAAAACGCGCATTTTTTAAGAAGGTGCCATAAAATACCCACAAAAAGGGTTGTAAAAACAACCTTCATTTCTTAAGTAGGTGCTATAAAAAAAACTACACAAGTAAGTTTACGTCATGCAGCTGTGTCTTGTGGTGCCTTAAAAAACGCACACAAGCAATTTTCCGGTTTGCAATTGTGTCACAGTGATACCTTCATTTTTTAAAAGGGTTGAATAAATTTCTAAAGAGAAAAAACTCCAAAAATAAAAAAACATAGGCATTTCGCTGATTTTTCCATGTAAAGTGCCAAAACAGGGGGTGTCCCACTGGCATGGGTGGGTCGGGCCTCCAAAGTTAGTGGGGGTCGGTTATACATTTGGACTCGATTGGAGCACTCTAAATGGGTCAAAGTGGGATTTTTCAAAATTTGCTCCTACCCAAAAGTTCGACCCAAATTGGGGGACATCAGAATTCGTTTTAGAGGTATGGTTCCTTCGGCAAAGTTTCTTATTTTGATCCTTAGAATACGATTTTCACAAAGCAATGGGCGATTTTTTTGCCTCCCCACAAATCGGGTACATATGGGTTTTTAGGTACGCAAAATCGATTTCTGGTAACCAGTTTTTAGTAAAATGTATGCCAGATAGCGCTCCAGTACAAAATTTATGATTTTCGAATATATAATTTTTTTAAACACAGTTTTGATTAAACCAGACCATACAATACACCAAAAGAAAAAAGAGTTCAATACTCTTCCAATAAGCTTAAAGACATGTGAATACCAAGAAAAATACATTTTTTATAGATGTTTAAGAAAACATTTTATAGTTTTTAAGAGTACTTCTTACTTATTAGTCGGTGTCCGGCTAACTTTATTTTCTCTATACAAAATCGATCCGGCTTAATGTGCAGTCTGAAGGAATAAAATATGACTAATTTAGTAGATTATGCATCAACCAGAATCGATTTCAAACATACATTTGGGGTTTTCACTCATTTCATAAGACGTGTGCTTGCTTTTAATGTGACACACTTTGATTGAATGCTATTTTGCTTAAAACTACAATAATTTTTGGGGGGAGGGGGTTTAAACCCCGAAACCTCCTTTGGTTGCGCTAATGTAAGCTCCTATCAGTTGGTTGACGATGGCCTTGAGTATTTCACACAATACGCTCGACAGAACCTTATATGCGATATTAAGAAGGCTAATCCCACGGTAGCTGCCGCAAATGGTGGGATTGCCTTTCTTGTGGATTGGGCAGGCCAAACTTAGGTTCCAATCATCTTGAATGCATTCTTCCAACCATATTCTGCATAGAAGTCTGTGAATGCATTTAAACAGAGGTTCGCCACCAGTCTTAAAGAGCTCAGCCGGTAGGCCATCGGCTCCTGCGGCTTTGTTGTTTTTAAGCCGAGCTATAGTTGTTAAGACCTCGTTATTGTAGCGCAGCGGAACTTCAACGCTGTCATCCATAACTGGGGTTTCCGGCATATCATCTCCACTGACGGGAATGTTGTTAGCGTTGCCATTTAAAAGACTAGAGAACTGCTCCCTCCATAACATCAGTGAACTCTGGATATCTGTCACTAGATTCCCATTTTCATCCTTGCACGAAGAGGCTTCGGTCTTAAGACCATCGGCCAGGCGTCTTATTTTTTCGAAAAATTTTCGAGTCTCATTCCTGTCGCCATGCATCTCAATTTTCTCGCACTCACGCATTTCTGCCTCTCGTTTTTTTTGCCTGAACAGGAGTCTCTCTTCCCTCCTCTTCTCTTGGTATCGCTCTTTAGCAGCACGTGTTACAACCGACTGCAGAGTTGCTTTGTAGGCGGTGTCCTTCTCTACAGTGGCGTCGCGACACTCTTGGTCTTGAAGTGAACTTGTTTTTCGTTCTTCAATTTAAGCTTTTGCAAAGGAATTTATCCAAATGCTGAAAGTATAACCTCGTATAAACTTTATAAATACATCTGCGGCAAGGCTATGATAAGGTTCTGAACTTGTGAATACAAAAAAATTACTCCCTCCATGAAACTTCGAACGAACTTGTGAAGGCAATTTTCAAAATTTTGTCAGCTAGCTTGTTTTGTGTGCTTTGGATAGAGATTATTGCAGTTGTTTAGCGAAGTCCTGAGCGTAGAAGCTCGTATAGGCCCATTTTGTAAAGTCTCTCTGACCTTGAAAGCGAAAGTATTATTCTCCCTCTATGTTACTCTCTATGGTACCTTCAAGCAAGTGAAGCGAGTTTTAAGCTTTTGTAAGCGACCTTGTATTGCCCTCTTTGTGAGCAGTGCTTTCGAAGTACATTACCAAGGATTCCAAATTAATTTGATACGCATTCAGAACTACAATGACAAGACCAATCAAATGGTTAAGCGGATCTCATATTGGACCGAAATGCGACGATGCTTATGATCGAATACTAGCAGTACAATGCTATTTCATATGTAAAGAAATCTACTAATATTGCTTATGTCAAATTTTTTTAATTAATTTTTATAATTTTTAATTTTTTTATTTTAGGTGTTATTTCAGTGAATCTTTTTTATTTATGTCATAATATTAGAAAACTTTAAGTTCGTAAAAAATGCCTAAAAAAAAAAGTATTAATTAAAAAAAATTCGTAAAACTTTCACATTTCGCCAAAATTGCATTTCTATTTAGTGGGAGAATGACTCCCATCGTTTTTCTGCTATTCAGTTTAAAATGCCAATATAAGAAGAAAAAAAAAATTATCTAAGAATGGATAAACGGCTATTGATTGCTCATATCTAGCAATATAAATACCCATCCGAACTTCTATGTTTTATTAGAAGATTTTGTTGGTTTGATAGCAAACCAAAACAAACAAAAAAAAAAAAAACGAAACACACGCGCACTCATCAAAAATTTAATTATCAGCCAATTCTGCCTGGAAACTGTTTCCTAATCTTAAAAAAAAACATACCAAAAACAAATACTCGCACTATTCACAGAATTTGTTCTTTGAGTCCATATTACTGCTAGAAGACAATGCTGAAAAGTTCAAAGTGTATCTAAATTCGAAAACGAACAAATCATTATCATGAATGCCTTGAACTGAAATTGAAACGAAAATAATCTTTCCAAAATTTGTAACCGTCTAAATTATATAGAGTACCTAAATCGAATTTTCAATTCAGTTGTTCGTCGATCTCGCTAGCGTCAAGTTGTAGTTTTTTTGTTTTCTTTTTCTCCAAAGTACAAACTATAAAATAATAACATAATCATGTCCGCCATGTTGAAGTGCTTACTTGCTCTCGTTTTTGTCCTGTGCTTCATGCAGGTAATACAGAAATTATTGAAGAATTACAGCAGGATGTGTTTTTAATACAAAACATATAAAAAATTCTTACTTATAGTTCGCCGAAATGGCTCGCATACCACGTGATGCACAAATCGGTTCAGACATCTCGAAGGATTTCAACGTTTTAGTCGAAAAACTGAAAGCCGCTTTTGATGAGGAAAAATTGAAGGTGAATTTTAATAAAATTTTTCATTATTTGCTTAAAGCTTTATGAGTTTTTTTTTATAATTTAGGAATTCATGAGCACTGCTACTCAAATGCTTACCGAGGGTACCAAGAAAGTGCAGGCGCAGATCAGCGAACAGCTGGCTCCCAAGAACTAAACAATAACTAGCTTAAAAAAAATATAAAGTTCAGAAAAAATAAATTGCTGAAAAAAATTTGACTCGTGTTTAAATTATTGTTGTGAAAATGTGAAAAAAATTGGGTTGCAATTTGCAAGGAACTGGATACAATTGTATCTGGACCAAGAGAACTAATGCAGATAACGTTAGATAATAATAGATGAAAAAAATATATTTTAAAAAAAATTGCTAAAAAAATCTGTCATTTATAATATGTGTTCGAGTATTTTTTTATGAACTTAAGTAGTATTAAGAATAGAATATTTGATTTTTTGGGAATTTTGGGTAGTTGGCGAAAAAAAAGTTCGTTACATGAAGGCAAATTTAACCCCATTGATTCAAGGAGTAAATCTATAATTTTTTTGCAAAGAAAAACGTACGTTTGCGACGATCGAAACTTTAGTTTTTAGAATTTTTAATTTTTGGGTCTTTATATATTTTTTTATGTAGTTTTTATATTATTTTAGGCATTATTTCATCTTGTCGAATAAAAAAAAACTGTAGTAGCTATTGTTATTGCATGAAAAAAAAAATAAATGCAAGAAACTTTGAAAGTACGTTAAGAATGATGCCTAAAAGAACAAAGAATTCAAAATAATTAATATTTTCTCAAGGAATGCATTTTGTTCATGCATTGCACGCAACACCTAAGGAATCAACACAAGTATTTTACAAAAATTATCACAAGCTTTTTCCAAACTAAGTAAATGTTTGTAAGCTTGCTTTATTAAACTTATGCCAAGCTTGTTAAGCTGTTTGATTATTTTTGTCTAATTGTTGTACTTCAAACCTCAAATAATATTCTAATGAATCCTGTTATGAAGTTAAAAGGGGGGCAAGAAGCAGTAGCGGGGCAACACTTTAAATCTTGAGCTAAGCCAGCCATCTCCTCTCCATTCGGTCAATGACGTTCTTGTAGCTCTTTGTAAAGTTTGTCAAAAATTTACAAATTAATCTGTCAAAAACATTACGTGTAGCTGTTCTCGTAAAGGGCAGCAAAAACAACAACAACAATGTTGATAACAATATAAAATACTTAAAAGTCGAGTTGTTATACAATTCAACAAGAACAACAACCACACAGCCAATGAAACGGTACACTGCAAAACAAGGGATAAATTAATTTTTTTTTAACTTTTTTATCAAAAAGGCAAGTTTTTACGTTTAAATTGGTTGTTTAATAGTGAAAATTCGTTGAAAAACTATGGAGAAATCACAGATTTTTATGAGCGATTTTTCAAAATTTGATGAATTGTGTCTCCTAAACCAGAAGAGAGCGGCTTTTTTTTTCTTGCACTATTGGATTTAGGAGGGCCAACTCAAAAAAAAAAATAAAAAGGGGCGTGGGCCCCAAACAAGAATTATGCCGAACTTCTAAGTCACTCGCTTCTGTGGCGGTGAAACAGAGAGGACGCGAGTTGACACATGTCTCGATTTCTTTTAGCAAATTTGAAAATTCTTCGACTTTAAGGAGCGTTTCGCCCAGAGCTCTTCTTAGGTGATATTTGACTCTCTTAATCCCGGTCTTCCGATAACCACCCATGTGGGGTACGTTGGGCGGATTGAAATGGCAAGTGACATCAGCATTTTTAAAGTATGCTCGTACCTTGTCATCGACCATACATTGTTGAAAAGCAACACGTTATTCTTTCTCGGCACCCACAAAATTTGTACCGTCATCCGAAAACATGTGCTGGCTGTATCCTCTTCGATTTATAAAGAGTCTGAAGACGTTGAGGAACTCATTAGAAGACAAGTCGCTGATGAACTTTAAGTGCATACCAACAGTGGCCAAGCAGATAAACGAGCTGACGTAACCCTTTGTAGATTTTACCCCTCGTCCATCAGCGAATTTATACGGGAACGGGCCAGCAAAATCAATATCACTTCGCAGAAAACATCGCACACACAATGTGCAAGTCTGATATCACCTGCTGTAGCGGAATACGGTTAAGACGCGTAAATGACAGCTGCGTAACCCCGATCAGAAACATTGCAAATGTTCCTGTTCCAATCCAGCGATTGAGATTGAGCGATTTTAGTTGATCTAAATCTTTGCGGTGATTAAGCCACTTTTGAGAAATGCACTGGGTGGCACTGCCTCGTCCCAGCTAATATTTTCCCGCCACAGCTGTTGAAACCAGATTTTTCGTAAAATTGTGCGAGGTGCTACAAGACCCAGTGGATCGAAAAGGAAACTAGCATCTGAGAGAAATGCCATTTTTGAGAGAATAAGCGGTAGCGGCTTAAGTTGTACTGCAAACGTCAAGAAATCTCTTTCTGTGTTCCAAATTAGGCCTAAGGTGCGAACTTCTTCCTCAGCGGCTAGAAGATGTGACACCTGGTTGGATGCGTCTGGAATGTTGCTGATCAGTTGAGCATCATTTGACACGTCATTCAACATTTTCGGAGTCTGAATCCACCTCAGGTTAAGACGAAGGAGATATATTTTTGCAAACGACATAGCTTGGAACTAAAATCAGTGCCAGTAAGCAGGTCATCCATATAAAATAATTAAAAATTACTTCCGAGGCTTGTTTATGGGTTTCTGCAGCCATTCTAGCCGTCTGCTGCATTGCCCTAACCGCTAAATGAGAGGCAAAAGCGACACCGTACGTTACCCGGAGCAGGCGATAATCATGCAGAGGCTTCTTGAAATCGTCGCTCCAAATAAAACGCTTATAGTTAACGTGCTCGTCGTCTACAAGTTCCTGCCAGAATACTGCTCAGTTAAACCTCACAAAATTTTAGGAATTTGCCAAACAAGGCGGCTTTCTTTAGAAGGTGTAGTTTTAAGATTAGTTGAGCAATGGGAAAGCCTCCGACTGTATTGTATTTCTTGCTATTATGAAGTAAATGGTGTAAAGCCCTCCGAATTAGCACATGTAATGGATTTTAAAATGAAATCTTATTTTTGTTTTTATCTAACATATTTTCATTGTAAATAATTTAAATAAAGAGTTTCAATCGGAGAGCTCTCGACTGCCATATCTTTACACAAGCATAAAATCAAATTTCCTCCTAATTTTAGGCAATTTTATAGACCAAAAAACGTTTGGAGATAATATTGACATAAATTAAAAAGACAGTAAGAACCACATTTCTATATTATTGAAATATTATTTATATTAATTCTATTGTTATTGAAATAATTGATTTAAAACAAATATTCATCAGTTTTACATTGAATTTTTGGAACAAATAAGAAAAAGATTCGACTTTAAAAGGCAAGATTTAAAGTTATTACAAATTATAACACCAAATACAATTTTTCAAGGGATAACTCGACAATATTACCCTTTATTTTATGTTTTGAAAATTTAGTGGAATGTGATCCCGATAAGATAATCACGCAATATAATTTACTTGAGCTAAGTGATTTTTATGTTAATAGTGATATTAATCAGGGCTGTTGCAGAAACCAATTACTGTCGGAATTAGAATTAAAACCGACAAAAATCGCGCTTAGGTGCCATGAATTCTAACTTTGTCGATTTTATGTTCAAATCGGTTTCAGTGTCTGTTTTAGGGGTCATAGAAACCAATTTTATCGATTTGCTTATAGGAAATAAACCTAGCAGCTGATCGCTGTCAGAATTAAACAATTGCGCTATTTTTGTGTTTGCTTTAGAGTAATTTATGACATGTAAGTACATAGATAAGCTAAAAATTTTTTTTTTATAATTAATTATTATTAGTTTTTCATTTTCTTACAGGGGAAAACACAAAAATAAAATTCAAAACTCCATCATCTTGGATTTTATGGAAAAAAAACACCGACATCGCAAAGGGGTTCACGAAGCGCGAAAAACCTTCCGTAAATTCCCAATGGGAGCAACTTGCTGCCTCCTTAAACACCGCAGATCCACCACAGAAGGATGTGACCGGGTGGAAAAAGGTACATTTCTAGTTTTTTATTTAAAAAGCAATCGAAGTCATTACAAGTCATGCATTTTATTATTTTTTAACTCTTTATCTAAAGGTATGGACTGAAGGGAAGAGTGAAATCAAAAATAAAATGTCTCACAAAAAAATTGAGGCACAAGCAACTGTTGGCGGGCCCTTCTCAAAGTACCAGCTGATCCCAACAGAAGAAACCATTGTCCGTATTTGTGCAATGAAGCATTAAATGAAGACTTTTTGAAGTTGAATCAATTACTTAATAGTAAAGTAAACGTAATTTTAGAATATATAAATGGACATAATCTTAATGAATCCATTAATTTTTTTTAATTGGAACTTTTTGCTGTTATTTCTCAGTCGGAACCATATAGCCTCAAATTTGCGAAAAATTCGGCGTACCCTTGGTACACAAAGGAATTAAAAACACTTCGCAATACCAGGAATAGAGCTTGGAAGAGATATGTCTGTAGTTTGGGCTCAAGTGACCTAGAAACCTACAAACGTTTGTTTCTGGAATTTCAGAATCTCTCAGCTGTATTATATAACACAGTGCAACACCAAAAAAAATAACCATATACGGACACCACTACGTGATAAAAGACTAAAAAAAAAAAGACCCGTGTCTCCCAATTTTCCCCAAAGTCATGCACTTTTTGTTTTATGGGCCACGCCTACCTCCCATACAACACAAATAATGAAAACTCTATAAAGAGGCTATAGAGTCCACCTCCTATACAACCCCAAAATTTAATATTTTATAAAAAGGCTTATATTTATGCTTCAGAAAAACAATTTGATATGTTTGTATTTTAGACACATAAAACTAACAAAATTTTCTAAAATCTCATACAAAAAGCTCTCTAATTTAAGATTATTTAACCCTTAAGAATCAGTCGTGGGGGTATTTTAACTTCGGCCAAGTCGAAGATATACCTTACTAGTTTTTTAATATTTTTGTAATAGATAGCATAGTAACTCAATGTTGAAGTAAATAAAAAACAAATGAAATTAAAAAACGGTGTTAAGAATCATCTCTAGGAAGTTTATATGTTTTAGAAATTTGTTTATTGAGATCTTAGGTACATTTTTGTAGTTGATTGTTTCCTTGAATTTTGAACGGTTTGCTACCTATGGACCTGAACACGGGAAAAAAGGTAAAAAAAAATCGAAATTTTTTAAGTTTTTTGCGATTTTGACCTGGAAGGTGAAGTTTTTTGGATTTTATATGTTGGCAATTTTTGTTCCTTATGACAAGAGCTACAACTTTGCCTCTGAGAGTAAATCGAAATTCTGAACGGTTTACAAGATATGAGCCTGAGAAAATTATCACATTTTTACGAAAATGAAACCGAGGCCCCAAATCTTTGGGGCCGAACGAAATAATTTTGTAGCCGTCTCGTCGCTGCTGCTGTCTCTTTATAGCATTATCAAGCATTGGCAGCAGCAATAGTAAGAAATGTTTGCATGCGGTGCTGCTATGCTATTTTCAGCATTTGACTGCTGCTGTTTGCAGTTGCTGCTGCTTTCTGTTTGCGGTATTTCTGCGCTATATACAGCAATCAGTAGCTGCTGCTTGTGGTCGCTGCTGCGTTTGTTTGTTTTTTAATCAGAAGCGGCAGTGAGTGTTCGGATTTGCGGAGTGCATGACTTTGGGGAAAATTGGGAGACACGGGTCTTTTTTTTTTAGTCTTTTATCACGTAGTGGTGTCCGTATATGGTTATTTTGCCGTGACTTAAAAAATTACACACAGTGTTATTTAACATCAACACACAAGAGTTTGACAGTTGATCAAATAGAGTAACAACATTAAGCTTTATAAGTGGTGCAGAGATCTCGATTCACAATCCCGAATGCATTTTGCTGCTGATTTTAAATATGGACTTCGTTTATCTCCATCAGCTCGAGTATTTGAGTTATAGGCAAAAACATGAAAATCAGTTATTTTTCTGATAATTTTGCTATATCTATTATATTGATCTACTGATTTGTATTACTAAGACTGATTTGAATGAAGAAATACTAAACCTTTCAATTTTTGCACATTCAATAATAACATATTGGACAGTTTCGAAGATATCGACGTTCAAAGTCGAAAAAATTTCACAATTTGCGTAGACTGCTCTTTTGAAGCCCTGTATCTTTGATATTTTTTAACGAATTTAGTCTATTTTTTACGAAACAATTTAGTCTATTTTATTATCTTGCATATTTTCAAAGATATTGAAAACAAACATTTTTGTACGTTCTTTTCTACTTACGTACTTTTTGAAGAGAATTTTAATAAAATTGAATGTAAAAAAATGTTTGTTTTTTCAATTTCTTTGAAAATATGCAAGATAATAAGAGAAACTAAAATGTTTATTCAAAATCCAGAGATTTTCTTTTGAGTAAAAATAAGTTTTTGTAAATTCGTTGAAAAATATCATAGAGGGCAAAAATTGAAAGGTCTAGTATTTCTTCATTGAAATCAGTCATAGTAATACAAATCGGTGGTTCAATATAATAGATATAGCAAAATTATCAGAAAAAGAACTAATTTTCATGTTCTTGCATATAACTCAAAAGTTCGAGCTGATGGAGAAAAACGGAGTCCATATTTGAAATCAGGAAACCCAATTTGTCTATAATCAGCTGAAAAATCTCCGGCACCAGAACGTCCGTCGCGCAGTGTTATTGTTTACATTCTGCCTACTTATTTTATTTTTCTATTCGCTTTTATATTTTAAGGGGACGTGACACCTTCAAAAAAAATTTCTTTTAATGTTTTAAAATGCCTATAAGTTGAATAAAAAATAAGATATCATTTTGAAAAATTAAATGTATATTTTTTAGTTAAAAAAATTACACGAAAAAGATGTCTTTTGATTTTATGATTTACATATATGGCTACTGGAATTATTTAAAAAAAACCATGGCGGGCGTGATTACAACTCACTGGGACATCGGAAAAAAAAACTAACTTTTTTCGAAAGTTGTTTTTCGAAAACTCAAAAACTATAAAACCGATTTTTCTGTTCGTAGTTCATTCCATGCATCGTCAAGTGTAAAACAACATATTCAAATTTCAGTACGATCGGTCGAGTAGTTTTTGTTTTATCACGCCCGCTATGATTTTTTTAATTTTTTAAAAAAATTCCAGTAGCAATATATGTGAATAAAAAAAATCAAAAGACATCTTTTTTGTGTATTTTTTTACTAAAAAATATATATTTAATTTTTCAAAATTATATCTTATTTATTATTCAACTTATAGGCATTTCAAAACATTAAAAGAAATTTTGTTTGAAGGTGTCACGTCCCCTTAAATGAGCTAGCTGACTACTTCGTTTTGAGCACCTCGGCTACCTGTTCAAAACTTTGCCACTACCTTGTAAATATTGTATCATGGTTAGGGATAAAGGTTTGTCATACCCGGTTCATTGGAAAGAACATGAAATTACCAAGAGAATGACGTTATTTCCTATAGGGTGATATACTTAAAATTAAAGTCCGCGCTGACGATAAAAACATTTAACTTTTTTTTTAACAAATTTTTAAAAATACTTATTCCAAGAAAACATTGTCATAATGGGCGCATTTTATGCCTATTGGTCTCAAATCAAAATGTAGAAAAACAATATTTTTCTTGTAAGATTCTGTTTCCAAAATTAACATATTTTGAAATTGAAACTATTTCCGAAAGATGATGAATTCTAACAATAAAGACACAAAATTGGGTATTTTTGCCCTTCAAAGGCAAAAATCACATGGCTGATTTTTAAGGCGTAACGCCGAGTTGGGAAATTCTGAAAAAAAATCATTATAAATAATATCGTACTTTGGCAGACATCTTTGAAGAAATGGCACACAAGCGCTAAACTGTGCTAAGCGATTCACCCAACTTGGAATTTCTTGGCCACATAGGATCTGAAAGTAGGTATGACATTTTATATTTGAAAAATAAACATCAATTCATAATTTATTTTACAAACCTGAGTCAATGAACTAGAAAAATGATTGCAATTATTATTCATTAAATGGTACCGGTCGCCACGAAATTGATTACCGAGTTCCTCCACAATTCGACGAACCTCCTCATATGTAAAATCTGTACAACCAATTTGAATGCTCTGTCGGAATTGAAATTGTTCACCTAACTCATCATGATCTCGGGGCATGATTTCAAAAACACCTGTGAATCCAAACGGATGGCCTCCGTATGCAAACTCAGTGCCAAACATTTCTACGCCAGAGTGAAATACTCCGAGACCAATAGAAGTTGTGTATTCATTTATCCAATACTGCTATAAAAGTTAATTTTTACCATATTCGTTTTTTTAGTAAATTCAATGTTTACCATATCGTACACATTTAATATTACCGGCTCCCGATTTCCTTTATTCGCTAATAGGTCGTCACTGCCATTATCTTTCGGTGATCCGAGACAACTGGGAAGTGATAAGTTGCATGGAAGACCGTTTGAAAACATCGGCAATTAAGCACAAAAACAAATTCAATAAATCACAGATATAATATATTTTTAATGTTGAACTGGAATTCCTCGCGCCCGTAGAAACTTCTGCAATAATGGTACAATAAAATAAAAACGAATAATTAAAATTCAAAGCAAATAAAAGCTGAATGGGGCAAGAGGTTAGGGTTTTGAGGATATATATATATATGGGAGGATGCCATAACTTTGGTTTAAAACATCATTTTAAACTTGCACCAAATGCAATTTTGGCAGTTGATCTGGCTAAAGTCTCGAAAATCTGCCCAGCTACTGAACTCTAAGACACATCGCTATAAAACTTACAAAATATTGTTAAAACCATTAGTTTTTAGCGTTTATGAAAAATTTATTCATTCAGTGGTTTGTAGTGACTTACTGAAATTAACGCAAAAGAAAATTCATTTGGATTCGAAGAAGAATAAAAATAAGTCAACAAAATAAAGTTAAATTAAATGAAAATTAGTCTTGGATGTCTTCAGCATCCTCCTCATAATGTTAATAGGCCAATTCTCGTAACTCAGTGACGCTGAGGCCGATAAGTGTTTACTGTACTTCACTTTATAATCCAGTAGTGCATTTTTATAAGTATGTTAAAATCTGGAGAAAATAAACTATTTTTGCCTTTTAATATTCATACTAGTTCTTTCCCGTCAAAAATGACGGGCCCGGTTTTGATGACATTTTTCCAATTAGCGTATCGCTTAACTTTGAACATACTTCCCTTATAAAGTCATATTAAAACGCATATCATCAGTAAAAGAGACAGCTCATACTATATAATATTAAATGAAACATCGCGATTTTAAATATTTCGATTTTAAATTATGCA
This sequence comes from Tetanocera ferruginea, assembly GCA_958299015.1. Lineage (NCBI taxonomy): Eukaryota > Metazoa > Arthropoda > Insecta > Diptera > Sciomyzidae > Tetanocera > Tetanocera ferruginea. The sequence goes on from OY282640.1 coordinate 109,402,243, forward strand.
AATAACAGTTTTTAGTTCCAAATATTTATAAAATATCTTAAAGTAAAACCGGAAACGGAAATAGTAGGCACGACAAAATAAGTTTCAAATTGTTTGTAAAACTGAAAATTTCAAGATGAAAAAAAAAAAATATAAAAATTTTTTAAAGTTTCAATAAATCACAAAACAAAAATGCCTAAAAATATGCTATGAAACTTTTTAAAAAAATCAAGCGTACCGCACTCACATTTTACGGAATTATGTTATAGTAATTTATTGGCATATCGATGGCGATCACAGCTTTCGCAACATCCAAAATTTGAATAGGAAACATCAGCAATATCTGTAATTTTAGCGTAATTTTAGCGTCAACTAATAAATAATAAAATTATCATGATAAGAAAATGGTATAAATTATCATGATAATTGTATTATTATCATGATACTAGTCCTGAAAACACTTTATTGGAGTTTATTTTCTAGAAATTGACTAAATTGACTACTGGGAGAATATCACACTTTCGAGCAGCAGCTCTGAGTGGTTTGTGGTCGATTTTGACTTATTTGTTTGCTACAGCCATCACATTAGGATCCATATTTGTTCTGCCTTTAATTTTTTTCGACGATTCTATGCTGAAATTGGTTAGTAGGCTATTTAAAATTACATATCGCACACCCTCTTCAAAAGTGACACAACTCAAAATTTTTCAATTTTGACTTTTTAATATAAACCAATTCGTAACGCACATCTCCATCGACTGTTAAAATTTTGTTTTAATCTGATTGCTCTTTAATTTTTAAAAAATAATTTTGTGTCCTTCTTTTGTATGAAGTTGCTTTGAAAAAGAAATAGTTTTTTGGCTCTACTGAAAATTTTGAAATTTTGAGTTGTGTCACTTTTGAAGATCTTGTGCGATATGACCCTGCAAAAAACTGTTCAGTAGATAGGCCTATTTGTTGTTCAGTAGGTGGGCAGTACTCACGTGTACTGCGTAAGGAGTATATTCATTTTGTCACGACGTGTGTAACGCCCATAAGGAGGCGTGGTAGGTATAGAAAAGTATATTATATATATTCTTGATCAGCATCACCACCTGAGTTGATTTAGCCATGTCCATCTGTCTGTCTGTCGACACGATTACAGTCGTAATTTTCAATCTGAATGATTATCGATGAAAACCACGCCTACCTCCCATACAACCACAATAATCAAAACTCTATAAAGATGCTAATATCTAAGCTACAAAACTGAATTTATGTGTTCTATGTCAAAAATAAGGTGTGTAAGAAAAATAGGCGTCATACACTAACTAACACGCTCACGTCCCATACAACCCCAAAATTTAAAACTATATAAATAGGCTTCTGTCGAAGCTTTAAAAGTAAATTTAGATATTTATTCATTTTATATCAAAATTAAGCCGTGTTAGAAAAATGGGCGTCATCCACTAACGAACACGCCCACCTCGCATACAACCCCAAAATTGAAACTATATAAATAGGCTTCTGTCGAAGCTTCAAAAGGAAATTAGATATTTATTCATTAGTTGGCGTCATCCACCAACGAATACGCCCACCTCCGATACAACCCTAAAATTTAAAACTCTATAAAATCTTGTCTTTAAGCTACAGGAAAATAATTTGATACATTTGTATTTTACATCAAAACTAAATGGTGGAAGAAAAGTCATCCGCCTACGAACACACCCACACAGCCCATAATAGTAACTACTCTATAAATAGGCTAATATTTGAGCTACAGAACTGAAATTGGGTACGTCAACCACCCAAGCACACGCCAACCTCCTCTACAACCCCAAAATTGAAAACTTTATAAAGAGGCTTGTCTTTACGCTGCAGGAAAACAATTTGATATGAATGTATTTTAGACTTTATCAAAATAGTAAAATTTTTGAAATCACATAAAAAAACAGCTACACTTTAAGATTTAGTACCCTACGAATCGGCCGTGGGGCTATTTTAACTTCGGCCAAGTCGAAGATATACCTTACTTCAGCATACTCCCCATAATGTTAATAGGCCAATTCTCGTAACTCAGTGACGCTGAGGCCTTTAAGTGTTAACTGTACTTCACTTTATAATCCAGTAGTGCATTTTTATTAAAAATCCGGAGTTAAAATCCGGAGAAAATAAACTATTTTTGCCTTTTAATATTCATATTTATTGGCATATCGATGACGATCGCGGCTTTCGCAACGGGGGGATGACATAACGTCCACTGACATAACGTCCATGGACATTATGTCCGTTTCAAACAGAAAAGAAGAAGTTTCAAAGAGAACTTTTATATAAAACTTTTTGAAAACGTCGCGACAAATAAGATTCTATCCAATTCAGCAATTTTACAAGAAACCCAATTAGCTTAAGTTTATTCAATAGAAGATTATGATTGACGCTGTCAAAAGCTTTGCTAAAGTCCGTATAAATAACGTCAGTCTGTTTTCCCAAAGTAAAACCTTTTATTACACGAGTTGTAAACTCCAAAAGGTTTGTTGAAGTTGATTTACCCTTTAAAAAACCATGTTGAGTGACAGAAATGGAAGAAGATACGAAGTGAGTTAGTTGTTCAGTTATGATTTTCTCAAATAATTTAGGGATTGCGCTTAATTTGGCGATGCCTCGGTAGTTAGTGACATCAATTTTGGAGCCAGATTTATGAAGGAGTATAATATATGAATCTTTCCATATAAATGGGAAAATGTCCACTTTGCAAGGATATATTAAATATGTTTGTTAGAGGAGCACACAGGTTGCTAGCACATTCCTTTAGAATGCAATTCGGAATTTCATCAGGGCCAGTCGAAAAAGAGCATTTAACTTGACGAAGGTAATGCATAACAATAATTGAGTCTATTACTGGAGTTTCAAAAAAGTTAACTGGAGGTAAATAAGGATGCTCAGTACACATATTAAATGGTATATTGGAGTAAGTTGATTTGAAGAAGCTTGCGTTGAATGACATTTAAACCATTCGGTTGGTTTTTTTTTTATGAAAAATGGTTTGCCCTTGTACAGAATGTTAAAAACAACAATAATAAATAATTTTTTTCTTCAAAATTCACCATTTGGACCTTACAAGGTTATAATGACCATGAACCCTCTGTTCATATAAACCGTGTTGCCAATGCGAAAAAGAGAAATAAAGTCCACGGACATTATGACCGTTTAGAGTGGACATAATGTCCATGGACCTTATGTCCGTGGACGTTATGTCATCCCACCTTTCGCAACATCCAAAATTAGAATAGGAATCATCAGAAATATCTGTAATTTTTGCGTCAAACTTTTGTTTATTACGGTGCAGTGTTACTAATCGTATGTATAAAATCAAATGTTTGTCTGTCTGTTCCGTATAGGCTCGCGCACCGTTTATCCGATTGAGCTGAAATTTGGACTCGGTGTCATAGTGAGAAAGAACATAGGGGGTGTAAAAAAGTGGGCTATAATAACTCCTAAACTCCTGGAACGATTTCAATGAAATTTGGAATGAAGGTTCAACTGCACCCAAGATAAAGCATAGGTAAAAAATTGGGCGGATGTATGTGGGCGTGGCACTCTATAATAACTCCTAAACACCTGGACCGATTTCAATTAAATTTGGAATGAAGGTTCGACTGCGCCCAAGATAACATAGGCTATACAAATTCCAAAGACTTCCGTAAGGGGGCGCTTTAAGAAGTGCGTTTTAAAGACTCAATAACTCCTAAACGCCTGAATCGATTTCAATGAAATTTGGTATGAACGTTCAACTGCACCCAATATAAAACATAAAATATAAAAAATTCCAAAGACTTCCGTAAGAGGGCGCTGTAAGTAGTGCATTGTTAAGACTCAATAACTCCTAAATGACTTGATCAATTTTACTAAAATTTGGTACGTGAAATAACTTGACTCTGCAACAGAATTGAGGCTATTTAAATTTCAGAAAACTTCTGTGAAAGGGCGCTTTATTCAATCAACTATGTTCGGCTCATTCACGTCAAAACGGATGAACCGATTTTGATGAAACTTGGCAAGCATTTGTATCTGTTACTGAAATAGATCCTATGCTTTTAAAAGTTCTTTCGACAAAAATCAAGGAATGAGCCGAAGGCAAACGAAGTCAAGAACCAAAGACGAACGAAAAAAAAGAAGTTTAACAAATACCAGCAGAAGTTATATAAAGATGAAAAAAATTAACCGAACAGTATCGACCAAAACCGAACTTGAACGAAGACAATCCAAAAATCGAATCGATGCTTATAGGATTTTTTAAAATTGGAATTTATTTGAGATAAAATTGCATATTAAATGCATACTAAGAAAAACTTTAAACGAATTTTTCTCGAAATGACTTTTCAAACTGCACTCAGAAAAAGTTTTTCGGAATATGATAAAAATGGCATCATATTTACTGAAAAATGGTATTGACCTTGCTCCAGAGAATACTTTTCTCTATATGCGATCCTATAAATTCTCTAAAAATGATATAAACCTTCTATGAAAAAGAGAAATATATAAAAATAATTCGGTTTTTGAGAAAAAGACTCTTTATTTTTGAGAAAATATTTGTTTTTATGGAAGAAAAAACTTCTCATAGTGAATTTTTTAACCAAAATATAGGAAAAAATTTTCATTTTCAAAAAATTTTTTCGTATGAGAATTTTTTTGTGCGAGAAAAATATTTGTCATTAAAAGAGACATTGAAATATCTCCAATTCCTAGAAGTGAAGAAATATTTCTTCGAAAATGTGAAAATTTATTCTAATTGAAGAAAATTTTATTTGAAAAGAGAAAATTGCTATTATCGAAAATAGAGAAATTTTTCACTGGAGGAAGATATGTGTTTCTTTTTGAGTGTGGGTGACCATTTTCCTCAGAAACCAGATGTTAGATCGAGACGTTGAAGATGTCATTTTTTGTTTTAACCATGTCTGGCAGGTACAGTTTTACGGAAATTTGAGTAAACACAACCCCGAGTAACACCGGGTTACATCCGCTAGTAAATAATAAAATTATCATGATAAGAAAATGCTATAAATTATCATGATAATTGTATAATTATCATGATACTAGTCCTGAAAACACTTTATTGGAGTTTATTTTCTAGAAATTTGACTACAAGCAATGTTGAAAGTTGAATTAAGCCCACACGGCAGGTGTCAAATTAAAACACTGAAAAAAGGTGCAGTGTTACTGGGAGAATATCATACTTTCAAGCAGCAGCTCTGAGTGGTTTTTGGTCGATTTTGACTTATTTGTTTGCTGCAGCCATCACATTAGGATGCATATTTGTTCTGCCTTTAATTTTTTTCGACTATGCCATGCTGAAATTGTTAAGTAGGCTATTTAAAATTACATATGACCCTGCAAAAAACTGTTCAGTAGATAGGCCTATTTTTTGTTCAGTAGGTGGGCAGTGGCTCCATCATGACATGAAGTGAAATATTCTTTTTCCATTGCACAATAATGTTCGATTGTTAATCGAATTGTGTAACATAGATATTAAACTATGAATTCCATTCATACTCATTAATATAAGACTTCATTTAATATTCATTTAATGTAAGACTACTTTAATTTTTATATCCCACTTTAATAAAAATAAGGATGTTAATTAATAAAATACGTGTAATTGCTTTTGCTTCACTGTGCATGGCACACGTGCTATATTGAATAAAAAAAAACATATAACGCATTCTTATAGCTTTTCTTTCATTCATTCTTTCGATCGTGTGCCAACGCTTATCGAACGACATTAGGTTATTGTGATATTGTGTCACAGCCAAATGTAAACAAATGCGCTCACTGGTTCGCTAACCCAATTAACTGCACAAGTGCAAGCGCAGCAAAATTCCAAAGCTGAAGAATCACTGAGCAAATGAAAGAAGAACAACTACTTAAGAATATAATTAAAATATGGAACAATATGAGAAAATAATAGTGGGGAGGAGTTTAAAAATTTCTTAAAAGAATAAATATTGGTATTTTTGTTATAAATATTGGAGATATAAGAAATAAAAATCAGAACGAAACTTGACGGAAAAACCTCGAGTTTAATTTTTATATATGTACGACAAACTAGGCCATTTAACTTTCAGCCTTATCTTCGGCAATTTTCAGGAACCAAAGTAAAATAAATTTATTACATGGCAATCCTGCTTAACTGATCCTGTGATCCTGCAAATTAATCCTGCTAAACTGATCCTGCGATCCTGCTGAACTGATCCTGCGGTCCTACCAAACCGATCCTACGATCCTGACCAAGCCCTAACTAAAAAGAAAAGAATCGTTTGATTGAAAAAGATGAAAAATCTTGCGTGATACTTACAAGAAGTCACTTATGAAAATACATTACGCCCGTTTTTATTTTATAGAGAGGAAGCAAGGAAGAAATAAACTTGAATTCATGTCTTGAACAATGTTAAAGGTTTCGTCAAGTTCAAAAGAAAACGTCAAAAAAACTTGCTTTCAAGTCTTGATCAATGTAAAAGGGGTCTTACATTTCAAATAATAATAAAACCAAACAATTAACATGGACCGATAAATCTATAACTGCATTTGAAAAAGCTTGATCACTTTTTGCTCAAGACTTTAGTAACGCATTTTGATAAACAGGCTCATTTATCACTAGCAGTTGATTAATCGAACCTTGCTATTGTGGCTGTTTTACATCAATCCATAGGTAATTCTTGGCCACCTCTCGCATATTTTTTCAAGAAAACTAAGTATATCAGAAGCTAAATACTCAACGTTTGACAGAGAACTTTTAGGCATTTATCAAGCAGTCAAACATTTTTAACACTTTCTTGAGAGAAGAAACTTCATTATTTACACTGATCACAAACCTTTAACTTATATTCTTAATTCCAAAACAGATAGATCTCCACGACAAACACGACACTTAGAATACATAGCACAGTTAACAAATGACATTCAATACATAACAGGAAAAGAAAATATTGTAGCAGATACATTATCGCGAATTCCTGAAATTGACGCAATTTCATAACAAGACATGAATTTTCCAACACTTTACAAAGAACAACAATCCGATGAAACACTTAAATCTTTAATTACAAGCCCAAATTCCAAGTACAACTTAAAAGAAATACACATCCCAATTCTAAATTCAAAAATTTGGTGCGGTATTTCTAGCCACTCTTCTCGACCTTATGTTCCTAATTCAATGAGAAAAATTATATTTGACAAAATTCACTCACTTTCACATCCTGGAACTCGAACGAGTAGACGTTTTATTCAATCAAAATACTTTTGGCCACAATTGCGAAAAGACATTAATGAATGGGCGGCCAGTTGCATTAAATGTCAAAAATCCAAAATTAATGTCTACACAGAAACACCCGTTCAAAAATCAATTTTCCTGCTGTCAGATTTGAATACATACATATGGACTTAGTAGGACCACTACCAATTTCTTACGGTCATCGATACTTATTAAATATAATCGACAGACATACTCGCTGGCCTGAGGTTTATCCTTTGAAAGACATTTCCACTTAAACTATAGCATATACCTTCGTACATAATTACGTTCCACGTTTTGGAATTTCATTTAAAATATCCGTTGATCAAGGAACACAATTTACATCATGGTGTTGTTATTAGGTGAACGTGACGTTTAAAAATTTCCCCAGTTTGGCATGGATTGTCAAAAATTTGCGTGCGAAAGAGAGGAACAGGCGATAAGTGTCGAATCATTTGTTTTTTTCTGATTATACAGCAGCAAATGAATACAACGAAAATATAAACAAGTGCAAGTGCTGTGATATAAATAAATTGTTTATATTATAAATAATATTATGAATTTAACACAAAATTGTACAATGAATGTAATTATCTATACTATTATATAAAATTGAAGTGGAAAAATTAAGTGCGCAATAGACTCCAAAACTACCGGACCGATTTTTATAAAAAAAATTTTAAAATATCATAACAATCATAAAAATGTGATACAGAATGCCATAAGCGGGGTTTATTTAAGAAAACTTAACAATAAATATATTTAATTAAGTTGTTAAGTTTATTAGGAAATTACCACCGATGCTGAGCATTGCTTGGTCGTTTGCTTTTCACGCGTTTGTGTTACGATAATTTCAACTACATGTTGCTATCAACCCTTCTCTTTAAAGTTTATTGATCTCGCTCTCCACACTCATTCGAAGAGTAACCAAAAGCAGTTGGCGCTCTATGACGTGATGAGAATACAAGTTAAATAAAGCTTGCTGTGCTGTTGTTGCTGTAGAATGCTGAGCTGCAAACCAATGTTTGCATATCTGTTTCGTCGCATGCAATTTCTTTACACATATTTTCATTGTAGTTTTCCAATTTTTTTAATCCACACTTGAGAAAGAAAGATATTTTAATATATTAAAATGTGGCATTCAAAAGTGTGATAGCATATTTTGTATAGATTAAAGATAAATTAAAAGTTTCAAAAATGAAGTGATCGTACTTCCCTTAAACTACAAATAAATGCCTCGACGTAAAACAAGTTTGACAAGGTCAACAGAAAATGCAAGAGCAGGGACTCAAAGAGAAAATTGTTGGTAAATTATGCATGCAATTATTTGCTTACACGACTGCGATTGGAGTGAGGTAGTGGTGTAGCTAGGGTTGCTGGCACCCGGGCCGGAAACTAAATTGTGCACCCTTTAAGAAAGTTATACTAAACCTCATAAAAGCAATGCTTAAAGAGCATTACGAAATTAATATAATTTTTTAAATAATAGTTTACTGTTATGATTATTTTGTTAAAATGCAAATGAGTAAACATATATATTTTAAAAGTCGGTAACAATATACAAAATTAATCTCATCGATATTAATATTTGATATCATTTGAAAGATAATTTGGTAACTTATACAAAACTGAAAAATTTTCCGCAATCAAGGAATTTTTCAAAAATGTTTTGTTTACGCAAAATTTTGACTTGCAATAGTGAGTAAGTCCCTAAAGATCTATTTTGAATAATTTTGCATTATTGAGGAAAAAATAGGAGCGGGAAGTAAAACGTTAACAAATTTTCCCTCAGTGACCCTGAATAACTATCAATTTAAATATTTTTTCGAAATTAATCCACGTCTTCTTATATGAAAGTTAAGTGAAAATTAAAACAACATATTAAAATTAATTTATAAACTTTTTTCCTAATTTTTATAAATTTCTTTATAGTACTCTTTATACATTTCAGTTTCGACTTTAATAGACAAGACTGAGGTCTGTAAGATTTGACTGCCTCATTCTCGACCATAAATATCACAGTATCACAATATCACAGTGATAACAAATTGATATCGGAAATTTGTTTATAGTTGTGGTGTCTGCATATCACATACACACAACACACATACATACAATATAAAATACTTTAATTTAAAAATTTGAATTTAAAAAATATATTTTTGTTGATGTCAATTTTTATTGATCAAAAATTATTATCAAAAAAGATTATTACGAAAATTGTATTCAACAAGCTTGGACTTAAAAAAAAAAATAAAATTTATATAAAATAAAAAAAGAATATTTTTTATTTGTGGACAACCCCACAACTGGCGATCCTGCCAGGAGCAACAAAGTTACAAAGCATTTCTGGGACTTCATCAACATCAGCAACAGCAACTGTAACTAACTAGCTATTTAGTGACTGCGTAACACAGCGACAGCGACGCCAACATCGGCAGCGACAGCAACGCCAACAGCGACAGCGACGTCAACAGCGACAGCGACGCCAACATTGGCAGCGACGTCAACAGAAGAGCGACGTCAACAGCGGCAATACGTAAATATAATAACACTACACACGTAGCTTCTTACACGGTTGGAAAACGATCGGGTCGGAGGAAACCGATCGTTTTACTCCGTAGGCACTACACCACACCTAGGCACACTAATAGGAACACATTATATTATTATTATATCATAACTTTAATTCTATAGCAACAACCAATAATGAGTATTAGACACACACCCCCTCACCACACTCACCCCTTCTCACCTCAACCCTCTCAACACGGAGATGGCCACATAAATAGACCGATAGATTTAGAGTCCGATCCGACCAACCCATCCACAAGGTCCGAACGTACGGAAATTCACGCAACATCGGTTAAACTGCCCCAGTTTTGGACTAATTGTCCAGAGGCATGGTTCATACATGCCGAAATCCAATTTCAATCTAGATCCATTACGATAGATAAAACAAAATATGAATACCTGATTACGGCTCTTCCGCAAGAAGTAATCATGACGGTACTCGATTTTATTCAGAAACCTTCCTCAAGCAATCAATACGAAAACTTGAAGAAAATACTGATTGAACGTCACTCTCTTAGTGAAAATAAACGTATTGACAAAATACTTACTGACACAGAGATGGGAGATAGAAAACCTTCCCAATACTATAGATCGCTATTTCTATTGGCTGGTTCCGCGGTAGACCCAGATTTTCTCCAAAAGCTATGGCTCAGGAAACTTCCTAAAACACTGAACATAGCTTTAACCGGGTCAGGCCATACAGAACTAGAGGAACTTCTGAAAATGGCCGATAAGCTATGGGAAGTCATAAGTGAGAACGAAATTTCAGTCTTACAAACAAACCATAATTCCAATACCAACGAACTTGCGAGTATGGTACAAAAGCTAGCAGTATCTACGACGAACATATTAAGTGCTTTTAACAAATTGTCACTAGAAGTTGAAGCTCTTAAATCACAAAATAATTTCCGATCACGGTCACCAGCGAGAAATAGGTCAAACTCACGCACACGTAGGCCAAACTGGTTATGCCGATACCACTACAAATTCGGTAGGGAAGCACGTAGATGTGAACAACCGTGTGCATATGCACAAAACGCCAACACAACACAAAACAACTCAACACAATATAACACAACAAACTAAATGACTCCATTGTCGCGACGACTGACAATGGACCTGTCACACTAACACGTCGTCTCTTTATTTATGACCCAACAAATAAATTAAACTTTTTAGTAGACAGCGGAGCCGAAGTATCAGTACTTCCTTCCTCCAAATTCAAAATTTCAAAACAGAAATCTGATCTCACTTTAACAGCGGCCAATGGCACTTCCATTTCGACTTTCGGAAAAAAACTACTTACACTTGACTTAAAATTACGACGTGAATTACCATTTAATTTCATCATTGCTGACATTTCCAGACCAATTTTAGGTGCAGATTTTTTAACAAAATACGGACTACTAATAGATCTAAAACGTAAACGACTCATCGACCCATTAACAAACTTAGCAGTCAACACTATCTCAGCATTTACTGCAACCACATTAACAAAATTATTTTCAGTCGACAACAAATACACAGAATTACTAAAAAAATTTCCATCACTAATAACAGAACCCGACTACACTGTACCTGTCAAACACCAAACAGTACATCACATTTTCACTGAAGGACAGTTACCATTTACGAAACCACGACGTCTAGACTTGCCAAAATTGAAAATAGCTAAAAATGAATTCGACTTTTTAGTTAAATCTGGCATTTGTAGACCGTCGAACTCAAAAACATCTTCTGCACTTCACCTAGTACCTAAACGCGAACCGAACGACTGGAGGCCATGCGGCGACTACAGAAGACTGAACACAATAACAGTACCAGACCGCTACCCTTTACCACATATACACGATTTCTCGAACAACTTACACAATACACATATCTACTCAAAACTTGATTTAGTCAGGGCCTATCACCAAATTCCCATGGCTCCTGAGGATATACACAAAACAGCAATCACTACACCTTTTGGAATGTTTGAGTTTCTCCGAATGCCTTTCGGTTTGAGAAACGCAGCGCAAACATTCCAAAGGTTCATACATGAAGTACTACACGGGCTAGACTTCATTTTCGTTTATTTAGACGACATTCTTGTGGCCAGTAACAATGAAGAAGAACACTTTCAACATTTAACACAAATATTTCAACGACTCGACAAATACGGTTTAAATATCAAACCAAACAAATGCATATTTGGAGTAGACGACATAGATTTCCTTAGTTACAACATCTCTAAACATGGTATCAGACCATCCGAAGAACGAACACGATGTATACAAGAATACCCACAACCAATAACGGTTAAACAGATACAAAAATTTATAGGTATGACAAATTATTACCACCGGTGCATTCCAAAACTCGCACACATATTAGGTCCCATTTATGACATGGCGACAAGCGCATCAAAAACCAAAGATAAACACTTACAATGGTCAGACACAACATTACATGCATTTACAACAATAAAAGATAGTTTTGCTAAGCAAACACTAATTAATCACATTAATAGTAAAGCAAAACTATCAGTGGCCGTAGATGCATCTAACACCGCAGTTGGCGGAGTCTTACAGCAAGAACACAATGGAATACTTCAACCTTTAGCATTTTTTTCTAAGAAATTAACACAAACAGAAACAAAATACAGTACATTCGACCGCGAATTACTAGCAATCTATCTAACAATCAAACATTTTAGACATCATTTAGAAGGCAATACATTTACAGTTTACACGGATCACAAACCATTAACGAATGCACTCCACTCAAAAACAGAACGCAGCCCTAGACAAACACGACACCTTGAATACATTGCACAATTTACTAACACAATAACACACATCAAAGGTACAGACAACATAGTAGCCGATGCACTATCGAGATGCGAAATCGAAGAATTAAAAACACCCGACATCGACCTAAAACAATTACACAAAGAACAAAATAATGATACAGAATTAAAAAATATCACGGACAACAAAATGTACAAATTTAAACACATTGACATTCCATTTTTAAACATTAGTATCTGGTGCGAAAATTCCACAGACAATATACGACCTTACATTCCACAGACCTTACGTAAAAAGATATTCGAACAACTACATAACATCTCACATCCTGGAACAAGAGCTTGCAGACGTCTTATCACACAACGTTACTTCTGGCCCAGTATGAATACACACATTAATAAATGGTCACAAGAATGCATGAACTGTCAGAAAGCAAAGGTACAACGACACACCAAAACACAACCTCAGAAAATACACATTCCACACGGTCGTTTTGAACATATACACATCGATTTAGTTGGTCCACTACCAATATCGAATGGTTACAGATACCTATTAACCACCATCGATAGAACTACACGTTGGCCTGAGGTTTACCCACTAAAAAACACAGAGACTAAAACAATTATAGAGACTTTCAATAGAGAATTCATTTCACGCTTTGGTGTTCCGCGCGAAATTACTACAGATCGTGGTCCTCAATTTACTTCCAATACGTTTAAGCAATTTATTAAGAGCATAGGTAGCCACCATATTATGACCTCCCCATACCATCCACAAGCCAATGGAATTTTGGAACGTTTTCACAGACAATTAAAAGCCTCACTCATGACAAGTAACAACCAGAAGAACTGGTATTCAGAAATTCCCCTAGTTTTGTTAGGTCTAAGATCCACGGTTAAGGAAGATATCAAAACATCTCCTGCCGAAATGGTTTTTGGACAGAATCTGAGACTGCCGCGACAGCTAGTTGTACATAGTGATCCAACGGGCAGCTCATCAGAAATTTTGTCAGCACTTAAAGAGAAAACTAAAAACATTCAGTCAGATAGCAAGTTTCATATAAGATCAAATCAAGAGTACATACCCCAGGCGTTGAAGAGTTGTAAATTTGTATTCATTCGTAACGATTCCATCAGACACACGCTTCAAAATCCGTACGATGGCCCATTCGAAGTGGTAGACAGAACACCAAAATATTTCACAATTTTAAAAGGAAACACTACTATAACAATTAACATTGATAGACTTAAACCAGCATTCTTAGATTCAGAAACTACACAAACACTCTCTTCCACACACAAGCCAAAAAAGAAAGTACATTTTAATTTATTAGCGAACACAACAAAAACCTATGAGGGGGAATAATGTGGTGTCTGCATATCACATACACACAACACACATACATACAATATAAAATACTTTAATTTAAAAATTTGAATTTAAAAAATATATTTTTGTTGATGTCAATTTTTATTGATCAAAAATTATTATCAAAAAAGATTATTACGAAAATTGTATTCAACAAGCTTGGACTTAAAAAAAAAAATAAAATTTATATAAAATAAAAAAAGAATATTTTTTATTTGTGGACAACCCCACATAGTCATTATCTACATAATTCCCAAATCAAAGGTCAAAGGTCAAGAGTCATGAAAATTAGAATAATTTTTAGAATATTTTTTTTCTTAAAAACTGTATTTTTGACAGTTTTTGTTTTTTGATTTCAACAGAATAATAATTATGTATTTTAGTAAAGAAAAGGTTTTAGGAAACCATCTTAGAGTTTGAAATAGACATCTTCAAAATAAAATAAAAAAACATCAGAATGTCATAAAATTGTTATAAAACGCCATTTATTTAATATAAATAAATAATTTAATGAATTTTAATCAATTAACGGTTGGTTTATAGCTGATTTCACGAAATTAATACTTGAATAAGAACTTTCAAGTTGTTGTGAATGCATTGCCGTGAATTTATTACGGATTTAATTTAAGTTCTTGCATTAGCATTTATGTAATGCATTTTAGAATCGATTAAAAAACAAGACGTAACGAAAAATTTTGCTGGGATATTGGATGAAATGTCTGCTATACTAGCATGTTTGAGCACTTCTTAAGATGAATATTTGAAGTACAAAAGCTTTTTTAACAAACTTTATGGAATATAAAGTGAGGAATATATATATATAATATATTATATATATATATATATATATATATGAATATACTTAAATTCATTACTTAAATGATGAATAAAAGACAAATGAAAAATAAGACCATTAAAAAATGATCTTCGACTTGCCCGAAGGGTCAGTCCGCAGAGATTGATCACATAGTGGTCGCTCGACTATTTAAAAAAAATTTTCTTTTTTTACCATAAATTTCGTTATGTTTCAGCACCTTAGAACTGCTTTAAAAAAAAATTTTTTTTGTTGTATTTACAAAATGGCGGCCATGTTTGTCATGCAACCACGAGCAGTAAGAAATGAAAAAACTAAATATTAATTATACCTTAGGCTATTATCTTGCATATCAGAAAAATTAATTGGGATGTTACTTAATTTAAAAAAAAACGTTACAGTTACCAAAAAAAATCTTAATTTTTGGTAACTTTGAAAAAAAAATTGTAATAGAAAGAAGCTAGTGGCAGACCTATTTTTTTGGTATTAGATACGTCTTAGTAAGAACTTAAAATATAAATTTTTTAAAGTGACTAGATCATAAACTTTTTGAGTTACATCGCTTTGAAAAATAAGAAATCTCAAATTTGCCCCAACTTTGGGGTCAAGTATCTCCAATGGGCACGGGTGAAAAAATTTGAAATTTATTCTAAATAAACTACGTATTAAGAGAATTGTGATGATATAAGAATGAAAGTGGTTTTTATGGTTCATTAAAAAGATATAGCATTTTTAAATTCATGCATTTTATTACATGAGGTATGATTATTTAGGTGGGTCAACCCATATGGGGAAAAAAAGTTTGCATTTCCGGCCCCTAATATGAAAGCTAATGTTGAGAGGATTTCAGAACAATAACAAATTTTTTTTTGTGAACCCAAAATCTGCCCCAAATGGTCTTTTTTGTATAATTATATAACTTCACCAGTTTTAGCCCGATCGTGAAAGAAGTATATCGTTGGAGAGGTCTCAATTAGTACAAAAGCCCGTTTCGTCGTTAACTTTGTTAAGAAACTATTCAATTTCATTAGTAGGAAAAAGTTACAGCTAATCAAAATTTTAGTGAAGTTCGTCTTCGCTTTTCGACTTTAGCTTTCGGTTAATCTTCGTTTGGCTTCGTAACCCTTCGAAATGATTTCGTTCAACTTCGGTTTTGTTCGTAAGTTTTCGGTTCATCATCGTTTGGGTTCGTTTTTCATACCAAATTTCTTTACATTCGGTCCAGTCGTTCAGGCGTTATTTAGCCATATATATTTTTTTACTTTAAGCGCCCTCTATCGAAAGTTTATTATATGAAAGTTTTTTATGCTTGGCGACACTTTCGGCACCTTAATGCTGAAGAAACAGAAGATACACAATAACATCGCGTTATACGGTAGTTTTGTTAAGTTTGTGTTAATTTTAACGAAGCGCATTTTTTATGAATAGCAGATAGTTTGTTTTTAGTATTGAAAATATTTTGTTCGCTTGTGTGTTAGGTTTTGTGCCTTCCGTTTAGTTGCTGCTTTGCTTGTTAGGTTGTTTTTTTTATGTTATAATATGGCTTAACGATTGGAGCGATTTTGACCAAATTGTACGAAGATTCTTCTGACCTAAGAATGCAAGATAGAAAAACGAATTTGGTATGAAAAACGAACCCAATTGAAGATGAATGGAATACTAACTAACAACACCGAAGTTAAACGAAGTCATTTCGCTGTAACTTTTTTCCCTACGAATGAAATTAAATAGTTTCTTAACAAAAATTTAATGATTTTTTATGAACTTTTGTTATATAAAAAAAAATTTTAAGTTTTGGGGGTGCTAAGGAAATACGACGAAAAATTTAAATATTTGAACAAAGATGGATTCCAAGAAAAAACTGTTATAAAAACGGGCTATTGTACTAATTGAAACCTATCCAACGATATACTTCTTTTCACGATCGGGCTTAAACTAGTGAAGGTATACAAAAAAGACCATTTGGGGCAGATTTTGGGTTCACAAAAAAAAAATTTGTTATTGTTCTGAAATCCTCTCAACATTAGCTTTCATATTAGGGGCCGGAAATGAAAACTTTTTTCCCCATATGGGTTGACCCACCTAAATAATCATACCTCATGTAATAAAATGCATGAATTTAAAAATGCTATATCTTTTTAATGAACCATAAAAACCACTTTCATTCTTATATCATCAGAATTTTCTTAATACGTAGTTTATTTAGAATAAATTTCAAACTTTTTCACCCGTGCCCATTGGAGATACTTGACCCCAAAGTTGGGGCAAATTTGAGATTCCTTATTTTTCAAAGCGATGTAACTCAAAAAGTTTATGATCTAGTCACTTTAAAAAATTTATATTTTAAGTTCTTACTAAGACGTATCTAATACCAAAAAAATAGGTCTGCCACTAGCTTTTTTCTATTCGAATTTTTT
Organism: Tetanocera ferruginea; assembly: GCA_958299015.1. Taxonomy (NCBI): domain Eukaryota; kingdom Metazoa; phylum Arthropoda; class Insecta; order Diptera; family Sciomyzidae; genus Tetanocera; species Tetanocera ferruginea. Next base: position 109,419,457 of record OY282640.1, read on the forward strand.
TTCAAAGTTACCAAAATTTTGCGATTTTTTTTTTTGGTAACTTTAAGTTTTTTTTTAAATGAAGTAACATCCCAATTAATTTTTCTGATATGCAAGATAATAGCCTAAGGTATAATTAATATTTAGTTTTTTCATTTCTTACTGTATGTTTAATAAGAGCTGAGATATGATCATTACCGCAAACTCTATAAGATACGAAAATCGCTCGTGGTTGCATGACAAACATGGCCGCCATTTTGTAAATACAAGGAAAAAAATTTTTTTTAAAGCAGTTCTAAGGTGCTGATACATAACGAAATTTATGGTAAAAAAAGAAAATTTTTTTAAAATAGTCGAGCGACCGAATTTGCTATTTTGTGATCAATCTCGGCGGACTGACCCCGAAGTCAAAGTACTCAGGTTGAAATTTATTCGAATTTATTTAGGTTATATTAATTTGATGACGTCACTTTGTAAGGGGGATAGGCGTTTTTTTTCCAATTTTTTATATTTCAAACTCAGAGTACGTTTTATTTATCAAGAAAACAAGACTTATGTATGAACTTTCAATTCAACACATTAATTTTTGTGTAAATTATGAAGGTTTTGATATTTTGTTAACGTCACTTTCTATGGAAGTATTCACAAAATTTTGTTGAGTTTCAACTTCAGGGTATATGTTTCAAATTTAAGCATTACATATGACAAATCTCAAATCATGAAAATTATTTCATTTTGGACTTTAAAGAGATTTGCAATAAAGAGACGGCTGTAATCGTGTGGACAAACGAATGAACAGACAGACAGACGGACATGGCTTAATCGACTCATGGTCGTGAACAAAATTTCGTGACAAAATTATTGTGCCCGCTACGCTTTGCGGGTGGAGTATAATAAATATTTAATAAAAAACTTTGAAAAACGTAGAAGTAGATTATGGTAAATGAGTCGATACAACAGAAAAACAGATTTTTCTTATTCCTGGTAATGGCAATGAATCAAAAAACAGTGTTTATACTGAAGTATTAAATAACTAAAATGAAAATATCTTAACTTTATTATCATTATACTATTTAATATAATTTGCTTCCAAATACAAATAATATGCAAATATTTTAACGTTTTTTATTATTGAAATTTTTCAAATATACAAAGGTATTATTAAAAGGTATTATTATAAACAACACAACACAAAGGTTCCAACAAATAGATGGAGTCGTTTTGTGCATGAAACGCAGTCAGTATTCGTCCATTTATTTGCCTAGATAAATATTTTTGTTATTAAATAAATACCACTCATCAGCAAGGGCGTAGGCAGGATGAAATTTAGGGGGGACAAGACCTTATAAATTTCTTTTGACCATATCTTTCATTCTTGCATTTAACGAGTCAATGAAAATAGTTCAAACTTAATGTATGGTGTCTTATATACCTGATGTTTTTATATATAATCGAGCTAAATGGGAAAAAGATTTTCAGCTTATGTATATCAAACAGAAGCAAGCCATAAGATCAAATAAAGTTACATTTATTGAATTCAGGTTAAATTAATTTTAAAATATAGTGTCGATAAAAAAGTCACTTTAAAAAAAAATCCACAAAAAGAAAATAGTACGAACAGACAGCGAAGTTTTTTTCGCTAGCTAGAACAGTGTTTCGCTAACTAGAAGCGCCAAATTTGTGCAAAGTGGCCAAGTTTACATTCATGAGTCAAGAGTTGAAATGAAAAAATTTCGCTGTCGATTATATGCCCGTATATTTACAAACCTATTCTTTTATATTTCATGTGTTTGTTGTAAGTTTTTGATTTCGAAACAAAATTTGAAGCTCTAAAAACAAAATTTGTCAATGAAATTGTCAATATGAATATGAAAAGCAGCAGACAATTTTTATCAAAATTTATTATTTTTAAGCTTCGAATAGAAATTTTTGGAACACTTTGCTACTAAGTTTCGCCATTTATTTCCCAGTTTATAAAACTCTTCAAAAATTTTGGCATGTAGATGCCTATTCCTAGGGTCAAAACATTTTTTTCGCAACTGCAGGGCTGGCCCACTGTTTTTGCTGGAAAACATTCCCCTTGCGGTTTGTATACTTCTTGCCTTCCGCTATTCTCCTTTTTGCTCTTATTTTTTTCAACATGTTCTTATTTTTTCCTGAATAGGAGACAAACCAAACCAATCTGGTGAAAATCGAAAAACAAATGGTTCACCTTTTTGAAGAAGTAATGTTTCGTCGCTTGATGTGTCTTCTTCGTCAGATACATTTACATATTCTGAACCCGATAACTAAATCACAGGTTACAGCGACATCAGCAACTGTTGCATTTCAATAGAATAAGTTTAATATAAACTAAATTACATCGCATACTCGCCACGCAAACTGTTTGCCTATGAAAAACTTATTTAGTGCGGTGCAAAAACAAGACAACTCCAGGAATTGTCTTACTCTTGCTCCATTTTGAAATCAAAGATAATTTCAAAACTAATTTTGAATGCTTTAGAGTTAAGATAGTTGCATTTTCATTTCACCGACTTGTGCGGAATTTTTTTCTTTAAAAATCTGCATCAAAAAACGATTTTTGAAAAAAGTGGAGTTATACGGTTATTGCTTTTTGTGCTTCAAATATGAAAAATACTGGTTTACTATTGTCAATTTGCAAGAAAAGGTCTGTTAATTGTCGTGGAAATTTGACATTCAACACTTAAAAACATAAGATAATTGGAACAAATTAATTATTAGATTTATTTAGTTTTTTAATGTGTATTTTTTGCCTTTTATAAAATATAAAATTGCAGCAATAAAAATATGAATCTGTCAACTAGAACAGCCGGTGCTTTTTTCTACACAAAAATTTTGACTCTACACCAAAATATCTCTTGTAGAATTATATACCTAAAAATTTTCGTTTTTAAATCATACAAGGCTTTAATGAAAAAAATCAAACACTTCCAAACATCGAAGAATAATTTTATTTTTTTATCAGAAAAAAATTCGTTTCTTGAGCGTATTCATCCGGTGGCGGTGTTAAGTTTTTTTTATTGTTTGCTTAAATTCACAGATATATGGCGCTGACTGCTTACCACATGGTAGCTCCTAAACTCGAAATGTCACACTGGTAGTTTCTAATGGAAAGTTTGCTACGTACACGTACATCTGGCAATAGTCGAGAGGGTTAACATTTAACCTGTTTTGTTTTGGCTATTTTAAATTTGTAACTTTTTTTGTGTGATCCGATCAAGTGCTGAAAAAACGGAAGTGGAAAATATTTTGAAGCTGTTCGATATTAGCAATTCCCAGATATATTCAGTTACTACCGATACTCAAACCTTAATGCAAACGGCATTAAAAAAGCTTCGTTTCAAGAACGCTATATTCTACTCAATAAAAATGTATAAATACTTAATAATCATCAAAATTATACAATATCGCTTAAAAAATACTGATTTACTTTTGACTTTTCCAGCTCTGGTTTCAAAGAAAAAGAAAAAACCAAATATTGAAAGGAAATTACATATAGAAACTACTTTCAAAGCCATCGATTAGATAAAAAATCTCAGATTTAGGGGGGACGGCAGTTCAATTACCCCCGACTTCACACGAAGTTTGTCTCTATCAATGCTAAAAAGGTTACAAGCCGTTAAAACTGTTAAGGGCCACCCCACAAAATACAAGTTTAAAAAAAATGCCGCAAGCCCTTTTTTTTGCTAGAATTTTTGAAATGTACAAGTTTTTCTTGGCTTCATGAAAAGTGCCTCTTATGTTTTTTGTTAATTTTTTTTAGGAACAGCACATTTTAATAATTCTTGATTAAACTATTCGAAAAGTGGATTAAATAAAAAATATTTTGCCATCTTATTTTATATCGTTAGTGTATACATTTTCAGAGATAATGCACCATAAACACTGCATAATTGAGCTAAAAGGAAAAAAAATGTTGAACTTATGTATATCATACAAACGCAAGCCATAAGACCAAATAAAGTTTCAGGTTAAATTAATTTCAAAATATAGTATCAACTTAATAGGCACTTTAAAAAAAGTCAACAAAAAGAAAATTGTACGAACATAAAGCGAATTTTTTTTCGCTAGCTAGTACGCTGTTGAAGCGACAAATTTGTGCAAAGTTACCAAGTTTACATTCATGAGTAAAGAGTTGAAATGACAAAATGTCGCTGTCGATTATATGCCATATATTTACAAACCTATTCTTTTATATTTCTATGTGTTTGTTGTAAGTTTTTGATTTCAAAACAAAATTTGAAGCTCTAAAAACAAAATTTGCCAATGAAATCGTCAATAAATAAATAATTATCATCAAAATTATACAATATCGCTTTAAAAATACTGATTTACTTTTGACTTTTCCAGCTCTAGTTTCAAAGAAAAAAGAAAAACCACATATTAAAAAGGAATAACTTATAAAAACTACTTTCAAAGCCATCCATTAAATAAAAAATCTCAGATTTAGGGGGCAGTTGCCCCTCCCCTGGCTCGCCCTTGCTCATCAGCTGTTTTTGACAACGCAAGCCAAAAATTATTTTTTCCCCAAAGAGAGGTGAAAAAATCACGCTCACCTTCTTATTACACCATGATTTACATCATGTCTTTTTACTGAACTAACAAATTTACTCGTGTCACATAAAATACACACATCACCATACCACCTACAAGCTAACGGCATGATTGAATGTTTCCACCGACAACTTAAAACATCAATTCTCACATCAGATAATGCGACTAACTGGTCAGAACTTTTACCAAGGATTCTTCTTGGTCTTCGTACGGTTATTGGTTTAGGGCCAAACCCTTCGATTACCTAGAGAATTAGTTGCACATCTACGAACGAAAGTTTTTCACTACAACAAAGAAAAAAGTTTCGTACCAAACACAATCGATACCTGTGAGTTTGTTTTTGTTAAAATAAAAAGATCATCAAGTCTACAAGAACCATACGACGGTCCATTTAAAGTAATCTCAAAACATAAAAACACTTTTAAAATTCAACAACTCAATACTATTAAAACAATATCAATTAACCTTTTAAACCCGGCACATGTTACAAATTATTCTTCTTATACAATTCCTTTTTCTACAAAACTTACTTCAAATAAAAATAAGGTAATATTTAATACCATAAAATAATTCAGTTTTCTTTGTCGATTTAATTTCTTATTTAATTCGTTTCACTGGAGGGGGAGTAATGTAGTGACATTGTTTATACTTTATGTATCAGGTGTATCAGATTATGATTGTTATCTTAAAAATAGAGACACATAAAAAAAATTTTCAAAAATAAATTTGTCTCATATATATCTGTGGTCATATGGAAGAGAAGCTTAAGTCGACTTAAGAGAGAATTGAGTTATTGAGTTAGGAGCATCATAGAAGTGAAGGCGCCTTTATGTTTTTAATGAAAATCTTGTTTTTTTAACATTATTATGGGCGTTTACTTTTTAGCTTAAGTCTTTGAAACAACAATGCATTGGTCAAAACATCTTATGTACACATAGTTTTGCTTGCATATTACTATTTTCCATTTATAATATAACTATATCACTTACATTGACTTAAGCTTTGTAAAAGCTCACCTTGAAAAAATTAAGTAATAGTTTTCAAACAACTTATGTTTAGATGAGTTTTTTAATGGAATTTCAATCTTGACTACAGTAATCTTAAGTGAATGTATGTTTCTATAATGAAATGCTATTCAATGAAATAAACAAAAAACCAATATTTCAAAACAGCTTATGTAAATATAAGCTGTTCTTTTAAAACGACGTTAGAAATAACGGGACTGTGTGTCGACCTAAGTGTTGTTTGTTCTGAGAATTTTTGCTGTCAGTTTGCATATAAGCGGGAGTCGTAAAATAATTTTTGTGCGCCTTGTATCGTACGGAGTAACAAATGGAAAGTTCTGTAGTGGAATTCTGTAACACATTTCGGTAGATATTCGGTGTCACAAAGTTCTGTTTGCGATAATTTTCGAAAAATGGTATTCAGTAAACACCTTTTCCGATTTTGTCGATGAAAGTATCGAAAAGTTTGTCGGAAACTTGCGACGAATGTTTTGTTGACGATAAGTGAACCGAACAAATTTGTAGGCAACCGAATTTCATCGCAAAATACAAGTTGGTGAATACCGTTTTCGGAGTAGTCGCAAATTGCGATTCCGAAGTTGAGAACAAGTTACAGAATCCCACTACTGAAGAAGAAATGTACGGATTTGGCAGCGATGATTCTGTGTTAGATCCCAATATTAATTTTCATGAATAAGAAGCAAGCAGTACAGATTCTGCAAATGAAAATTGTGATGTAAGTAATAAGTTATGGATCAAAAAGTGATAACAATACAAAAACTTTAAAAATAGCAAGGCAACTTGGAAGCTGAATCAAATAAACGTGTTTCGACATCCAAAAATGCCCAGAAGAAACCACGCAATGAAGGAAAATCTTGCATTTCAAGTAGTGGCAAAATTGTGCCTTGCCGCGCGATTCGAGATTTGTAGCCTTGCCCAAACAAATGCAAAGATAAAATTACACCAGAAAAGCGACAAGAAGTTCATAAACTATACTGGCAGCTGGGATCTTACCAGTTACGACAAGCTTTTGCAGAAGGATTATTTGAAATACATGAACCCAAAACTAAGTGCAGAGATAAAAGTGAAACTAGTTCAAGAAACTTTTTGCGAAAGCGATCAGTTTATTAAAACTGTTATAAAAAAAATTGAAGGACATGGCGCTTTTATTAATGGTGATCTACGTGGAAAACACCAAAACCCAAGAAAACTGCCAACCGCAAAGGAAAGAGAAGTTATTGACTTTACAAATTCTTTCCCTTCATATGAATCGAATTATACAAGAAGTGACACATCCAAGAGATATTTATCAGACGATTTATCTGTTGCTGAGCTTTACAGGCTTTATTGCAAAAATCATGATCACTTTAAATTTGCAATTCAAAAAACCCAAACTAGCCACTTGTCACAAATGTGACAATCAAAGCCAAAATATAAGTTTCACAAGCAGACTCGCTTGATGCCATAAAATCCGAATAAGCAGATCACCTTTGCCAAGCAGAAAAACCTTATGAATCGAAACGAAATTATCGAATGTCTTCCCACTCCATTTTTACGCTCGTCAGTATCGTTTTATAAAAGGCCATTGTGGACCTTCACTCTAACTGTGCATGACTGCTCAAAAAATCAACCATACTGCTATATGTGGCACGAAGCTTTGGCTAAGCGTGTTGGCAACGAGATAGCTTCATGTTTATTCCAACACTTATAAAGCCTACATCTCTCTGTAAAAAAAAAAAATTATATTTTTTTAATTTTTCTACATAAAGATTCTTTTGTTGCAACAATGTTTTTCATATTCATGCAATTCACCGATCCGACAGGATCAATAAGTATAATTGATCATAAGTTTATGGTTCCTGGCCACACACTTATGGAATGTGATAGTGATCATGCTTTGACCGAAAGAAAGAAAAAAAAGCACATCAATAAAAATTCACCACCCTCGGGACTGGTATCTTATTAGGACTGTCGGAATGAAATGTAAGTTTGATGTGATTGAAATGAATAGAAACCAAATTATTGATTTTGCGAGTGCTGCAAAGTTATTATTTTTATGGAGAATGGTGAATGAGGATGGGCAGAAATACAGTTGGGCTGATATAAAGTGGTTGCGATTCACAAAAGAATTCGGAACATTTTGCTTTAAAACTTCCTTATATGAAAATGAGCCTTTCAGAAAAATTAATTTAAAGAAAAGAGGCATAAACTCTATTAATAAAAATAATTTAAATCAATGCTATTTTTCACCAATTGAAATTTATCCAAAGAAAAAACAAGATTTAATTGACATGTTGGTCTTCCACCCAGTTTTAACTCAAGAACAGTTGGTCTGATTTGGTAAAATAAAATATTCAAAAATCCGCAGCTAAATTGCCTCTAAGTTACATCTTCACTGTTTTTTATTTAGCTGAAAAGTTTCGGAAATATTAATAAAGTTCTTCTGAAAAAAACATTTTTTTTATGCAAAATTTAAACTTTTTTGTTATTTCATAATTCATAAGAAATCGAAAACGTCAAAATAGCTCTTTTTTAATAAAAAGTTATAAACACACATATCTTACAAAGAAAATGAGCCATATTTCATTTAAATCCATTGGCATGTTTTGGTTTAATTCACATTCAATGATGTTATCTCATTTTGATAAAAAAATTTTTTAAAAATTTTCTAAATAAATACACAGCGGAACAACAAGATTTTTTTTTTCTGCGGCATATATTTTTGCACAAAATTCAGATTCACTTACTATAAGGTCACCAGTGCATTTATGGTAACGAGAGGGCTGACGGACTAGCAAAGAAGGGCGTCGGGCTGGGATCTGAGTTCATAAAACATGTACGAATCCCGCTGCAAGTCATAAATTATTAAATTATTTTAATAATTACACTGTTCAACACAAAGAAAAATAACAAGGTTCCGCCAATGGATTCTGATAGAGGGGATCAAAAAAAAAATACACGTGTATCGGCGTTTTAAAAGTTTACGTCTGAGTCTTATTTTAGGGGGGATTTAAATTTTCCCCTTTTTGAACATTCTTATAATTAATCGGCATTCGAAATCATGTTATCCTTTCATTTTGGGTATAAGATATGTTCTGAGGATTTATGTAGAATACTATGGGCAACATTTTTGTGGAATATTTTAACCCTCTAACTTCTCAATTTGTGGGTCTTTTTTGACCCAGTTTTGATAAGGGACACAAAAGACCCATTAAACAGGTATAGAATTAGAATTAGAAAAAAGATTTTATTCAAAATATTAACATATTTAAATATAACAATGTATAATAAATCTTATATACGACATAACATATATGTTGTGTGTCAGATTGGCATATAAAGTGTACAAAACAAATACGTAAAGTTTACCTAAATTCATTTATGATTAAATCGCGATATTTCAAACAATCCTTTATATATAAATAAAGATTACAATAATCGTTACCATTTAGTAATTCATAAAATTTACATTCATTTAGTTTATTCTTACCGAAGCGGCATTGCCTTACGTTATTGAAAATAGGACACCTACCTATGAAGTGAAAAGTGTTTTCAGATTCACTAAGATTGCATAGAGTACAAATACTGGGCGTGCTTCGATTAGTTAAACACCGAGCATTTAAGTTTAATAGTCCACCCCTGGCTCGCAGAATAAGATTGACTAAGTGTGGAGAGTTGTTATCAGTTATATATTGGGGAACATCATACTGTAGTCGATTGTAAACATCGTGAAGCTGAGATATTCTTGCGCTTTCCAGGTGCCTTCTATATTCAAATTGAATTAGTGCCTGCAGCAAACTATCTTGTTGAGATTTTAAATTTTCACCACCAAAGTCAAAAGCAAATTCGAGGTGAAGTTCGTCGCATAGAGAGCGCCATTTACGGACCCAAGATACGTTTTGAGCTACTGTTTCGAAGGCAAGTAAACGAGGTAGCCTAGTATCTGCATAGCTAAAGACTTTAGCAATATAACCAAAATGTAATGTAAGTGTTTGCACAAATAAAGTGGATAATCTAGTTTCTAAATGAATCATGTAATTTGGTGTATTATTCGGCAGGTGAAATATTTTTTTGATAAAAAAACGAAGCAATTTTTCCACCTGATCAAAACGGCTACAACCCCACACCTGAGCACCATAAAACATAATAGATTTCGCGGCAGTTTCAAAGATTTTTAGTTTATTGGATAATTTGATCTTGCGGTTACGTAAATAGTCTAACCAAGAGGCATTAATTGCTGTTTTTGCAGATAGAAGTTTATCATTAAGGTGCTTATTAAATGACAAGTTATAAGTTAGGTTAACTCCAAGGTATTTATATTCGTTTACAATTTCAATTTTTTCGTCGCCATAAAACCAAGCTAAATTAGCCGATAAGCGAGGGCCATTTCTAAAGACAACAATTTTAGATTTAGTTAAATTGATATTGAGACACCATTGAATGCAGTAGCTGTACAGGGCATTGATCATTGATTGCAGTTCAATTTCAGAATTGGCAAGAATAACCAAGTCGTCAGCGTATAGAAGAACTTTAACTAATGTGTTAGCAACACTTATTCCACCCAAATACCCACCAAATACAAAGCAAACAGAACTGGGCTTAACAGACAGCCCTGTTTAACACCTTGGTAAACAGGAAACGCATCAGACATTAAACTACCGTCCCAAACTTGACTTAGAGTATCTTTATAGAGCAATTGCAAAATAGTTACCATTTTCGTGGACATACCCATACTAGACAATTTGTAAAATAGAGAGTTTCGTGGAATCAGGTCAAATGCGCATGAGAAATCAACAAAGAATGCATATGTTTTATTTTTATTTTTTAAGTTTAGACTAACAATACTAGTTAAATTAAAGATATTATCTATAGTAGAATAGCCTCTACGGAATCCAGCTTGATATTCATTTAATATGTTATTGCAATCAATCCAGCAGTTGATTCTATTTAAAACAATGCCAGTAAAAATTTTGTAAAGGGTATCAAGGAGTGAAAGGCCCCTGTAATTTGTAATCTCATTTACATCACCCTTTTTAAACAAAGGAATGATAATAGAATGGCGAAAAGAAGATGGAATATCCTGGGAAAGGAAAATATTGTTGAGCAGATGCAATGTTTCGTACCGAAAACTTTGTGGAGCAAATTTATAGAACTCATAGCTAATCCTATCTTGACCAGGAGCCTTGTTAAGTTTGGTGTTTTTCAGAACAGTATTAAGTTCACGAAACTCAAAAGGAGAGTCAAGGAAAGGATTAATAATATTTGGAACCGCCCAAGATAGAAGTCGATCACATTGTGGTTGCGAGAGCAATTTCTTAAAATGATTGTAAAAAGAGCTTATTTCCAAGGTGTTACCTAACTGAGGAGACCTATTCTTCATTGAGTTAGCCAACTTCCACCAGTCACTTACATTTTTTACTTTATTCAGCTTTTCAATATTCTCAAATTCCAAATTGCGTTTTTTTAAATTGCATATCTCGCGGTATTTAATTTTACTTTCAAAATACAATTTTTTAAACAAAGGTAGATTGAACTTGCGGTACAAGTTGAGTTTCTCAAACATATGAACGCGTGCCGATTCACATTGGCAGTCGTACCATTTCTTTTTTGGCTCAAAATATTTGTTATTTTTAATTTTTCCATTTGCTGAATATATTTTGTTAGTAAAAATACTGACCTTATCATTTATCAGTAAATCTGATTGGATATAATCGCAATTGGACAATAAGTTCAGAGAATTTGAATATCTTGGTTTATTGGTTGCAACCCAGTTAAGTTTTTGTGGCAATGAACAGCATTTTGTGTTAAAGTTAGCTAGGGATGATATAGAAAGACACAATGGCATGTGATCAGAATACACTTTGCTAGGAACTGTGAAATTATTTAGCAGTTGCAAGAAATCAAGTGAACATATGCAATAGTCAATCACAGATTTACCCATTACACCACAAAATGTATAAGCGCCATCACCATCGCCAGGCACTCTACCATTTACAAAAATACCACCAAAGTTTTCAACAAGATCCATTAATTTTTTACCTTTAGCATCTATGGTTTTATCTTTAGAGTTTCTTCTGTGTGAGACAGATGGAGAGCACAACAATAAATTTTCATCAACTTCTTGACTTTCCCCAATGCGTGCATTTAAATCACCAATAATACAATAAGACGTTAAGCCCAACTCAACCAGAAACTCTTCAAACTTTTCAAAATCGCTCTTCCAACTCGTACAGTTCAAATACCGAGGAATTATTTTAAAAACTGCATCACCAAACTTTGCCGAAAGCAGAATATTGCCAGAATAGTTCTGAAATTTCAACGAGAATAATTGCTGTATACTTTTTCTAAAACCATACAGACAGCCACCGCTTGCGCGCCCAGCATTGTGTACTTTTTTTGCATCTATCCAATATAATATAAAATTCTTAAAATAATTAGCAAAATCTTTACGTTTATCAGCTATTACATGCGTTTCAAATAAAAAGAATATATCAAACTTATTTATATATGAGAAAAAATTGTGAAAGTTAGTCTTACTATTTAGATTCGCCACATTATAGGCCACCAATTGACACACATCTAAATGCTACTTAGAATTGGTTGTATGACGATGAAAAGATGTTGAGTGTGATGTTAAAACAGGCGGTACCACAGAAGCAAACGAAGAACCGGCAAGCGATGGAGCAGTAGATGACGCAGCAGACATCATAGAGGCAGCCGATTTATTAGCGCTAACAATGATATTGCAGCTATAGTTAGAGTTGGTTATGAGTCGGCGAAGAAACTCAGCATCTGCAGCTTTCGTAGCAACGACGTTACCATCGGCCCAAGTAAACATTCTGTCATTGATATAAATTCTTGCGTGACCATGTCTAACTTTAAGGCTGTTATCAATTTTCCGAGCATTATACCCCAGTTGACGCAAGTTGTACATTTTATGACGCTCATCAGCGGTAGAATCCTTACGGATAAAAATCTTTGACCCTTTCAATTTGATTCTTGCAGCCATTACAGCATCCGCTTCCAGCGCAGAGTTCAAAGTAAAGACAAACGAATCGCCATTTTTCAGTCTACGTACTTCGGTGACGTTAACCGATGTTTTGAGAACAGTAGAGCTAAGAACTGCAAATTCATCAGCGGCGGGCTTAACATGGGTAGCTTCCAGACCAGAAACCACGATATTAGAACGTTTTGAAAACTGTTCAATGTGTTCAAGACGTGTTTTCATCACCTTCATGTCTTCTTTCAGCTGAGCATTCTCTTCACGTAACTGCTGTAACTCTACACCAATAGACTGAAGATCAGATTTTTTAGCAACTTCTTGAAGTTTGACATCAAGTGCAGAGTTCAGTTTTGCATCGAACATTGCCCATGAAAATGTGTCCGTTGTTGCGTTTGGCTGTGAGGTCATATTTGAAGCGAGTGCTGTCGCTGGTAGCGACCAAGACTTCGACACAGTGCAGTGCAGCGCAGGCGAGTGAAGCACTCCAGGATTTAGCACAGTTGATTGATTAGCAGGCGAAGGTGGACCAGGGCGCACTTCAGTTGCAGACAGCGACGGAGATTGCAGCAGATTTTTTGGAGCTATGAAATGTTTTTTTGCGACATTCACAACAGAATATTCCGGCGAAATTTGTTCCAGCGAACGCTTTTTGTTGTTGTCCATGCAACAGACAGGTTATGTTTCATTAATATTACTTTTTTAGCTAATAATTTACGTTTAGCTTACTTTAAAGATTTACAATTACTTTAAATGTAAACAATAAACATATCACACGTTAATTAGTGCAATTTAAAATGCAATAAAACAAAATAAAAATTATTTTTACACGCGGCAGAAAAATATACGTACTTTGACGTTTAAGAACAGCGTTGCCAATCAAAACAGGTATATAACGGGTTAAAATGTTTTATAAAAATATTGGCCATAAAATTCTACTATAAGTCTCTGAATACATTAAAGCTCAAAAATTCACTTGAACGCCAGAATTAAGTGAAAACTTACAATGTGTTTAAGGGTTAATTTCGTACTTTTTCAGAGTTGGTTCAAAAATGTCCCACAAAACTCAGTGTTAGGGCATTAGTTTCTATTAAAGAAATTTTTTGCATAAAATTTCACTATATATCACCATACAAAAGAAAGCTCTTTATATAATGTCTATAAGTAAAAAGAAGATAGCAAATTTGGTAATTTTTTCACTAATGCACTAATCTGGCGCATCATACTTAGCAATAACAACGAACCTTACCAGCTGCACTTTGTCTGATAAGATCCGTTTCGTTCCAAGAAAAAACTATGAAAATCAAATCAAATCAAAAATTAAAATCAATTTCCGCCCCCACTCTAAATTTTTTTTCCTGTACCGAAGCGTGTCAATAGCTGCACTCGATTCGTGTCACTTGCTATTGTGTAAACACAACTTTTGGCGTTTTTTAAATAATCGCAGATTTTAAAACAAAGACTAAGTGATTCATTTCATAAAAAAAACATCAAGTTTAAGTAAGAAAATTAAATTGATTTGTGAAGTTTGGTTTGAGAGCACTGACCCAGCAGTTATTTTGGAGACAATTGGAAAAACCGACTAGTTTATTTCTAGTGAATTTGGTGTTTGTTTCGAACTAGTACAAAAGACGCTCAGAATAGAACAGTTTGAATTTATTTTTATATTCTTTGTTTTTCTTGTCAGCAGGCACAAACAAAATAAAAAAAATATACATGTTCAAAACGTGTTGTGGCTCATTTCTTCATTAAGATTCCACATTTCTTTGAACTTTTGCAAACATGTTCGATGAAAATGACTATGTGGTAAATATACAGGTAAAACTATATACCATAATTTAATTAGTTCTATTGAACGAACCCATATTCGAAATAAGGCTAATAATAGGGCTTACAACTGACCACTTTTTGACTATATCAAAACGGACCAGTTTAGAACTATTCATAATGGAACTAGTACAGATATAGGAAAAAATGGATGTTTATGGGGACAATTGTCTTTTCATATGACATCAACCCGTAAAAAGCGTCAAGTTTGTTCGATGTAAAAGGGTATTGAAGTGGGACCAGTACTGGCCCCTTTTGGAACTAGTTTAGAACTATTCTAAATCTGGTCCATTTATCTGCAGGGGAATAATGAATTTTCAGTTTAAGTGAGAATGCGTAACTATTTAGAAAAACTTGATTGTTTTTGCTATAACTGCGGCAAGCATACTATTTCTGAGCATAGAGTTACGGTTTTCAATAGCAAAGTAGAAGATATATACAGAATGTATATTGAACGGGAAGTTTTTGCAGATGAACGGTGGACGCCAAAGCATTGCTGTCACAATTGCTACAACGGTTTAATGCTGTGGTCTTAAGGTAATTTAATTTTTGTTTTTAGTTAATAACACTGAAGTAGTATTTGTGAATTGACGCTGTAGGTCAACGAAATTTAATGCAGTTTGGTATTCCCATGCGCTGGCTAGACCCAGACGAGCATGACGACGCCACCTGCTACGTGTGCCAAAATAACAAAATATTAAAAGAGCTTTGTGTATTAAGCAGTACTATTAGCCTTGCTACCAGTGCCACATTCTGATGAACTCCCAGTACCTCCCAGAACCTGTCGTTAATGTTACTGGTTTTCGGAAGCGCCAAAAAAATGTTTACCATATTTATTAGTTAACGATTTCAACACGTTTGCTTATTGCAACGATATTGACGGCTTAATGACTGCAATGAATATCGAATATAACGCCGAGGACTGGCATTTCTTTATAGATGCATCCAAAGAAATGATGCATTAAAGCTGTACTTCTCTATTTCGATAATTTCAAGAGTCCTACGCCAATTAAGTATGGAATTAACATGAAGGAAAGTTATAATTCCATAAAATTTATATTAGATGCGGTTAAATATGAAAAACACCAGTGGAGGGTCTGTGGAGGGATTTAAAAGTAGTCAGCATTCTATCGGGTATGCAGGCTGGATACGTAAAACATGGATGCTTTTTATACAAATCGGATAGCAGATGGAGAGGCATCCAATATTCAAAAAAACAATGGAAGTCAAGAGCTGAAGGTACTCTAGACGAATACAACATCATGCATCCTTCGTTGGTATCAACTGAAGAAAATCTTTTACCACCATTGCATATCAAACTTGTGTGGTAAAAAACTTTATTAAATGTTTGAACAGAAATGAATCAATTTTCTGAAAACATTATTTCCAAAACTTAGCGAATCAAAGATAAAATAAGGTATAAATGCTTAAAGCTTTACTTTTTGTCATTGTTTTAATACCAAATAAATTTTTAAAAAATGTATCTTTTTGTTATAACAGGTGTTTTTGTTGGCCCTGATATAAGGAAGCTTATGAAATATGCTGAGTTTGACCAAATAATCTCACCAATTAAGCTTGCCGCATGGAAAAAAATTAAAGAAGTAATTCACAGTTTCTTAGGCAAAAATTGTTCCCCAACTGTTCGAATATACGTCGACAACATGCTAAGTTCTCAACATGCTAAGTTCTCAACATGCTAATTAATTTTTTGAATTCTCATATGGATAACTTCAGATTACTTGGGAATTGTGTAGAGCTGAAAGAACAATGTAATAAATAAATGCTTCCTCAAATACACAACTTTAAATGTAGAGCTTTTTTTTGTATGGTGATTTATAGTGAAATTTTATGCAAAAAATTTCTTTAATAGAAATTTATGCCCTAACACTGAGTTTTGTGGGACATTTTTGAACCAACTTTGAATAAGTACGAAATTAACCCTTAAACACATTGTAAATTTCACTTAATTCTGGCGTTCAAGTTGATTTTTGAGCTTTGATGTATTGAGAGACTTATAGTAGAATTTTATGGCAAATATTTTTGTGAAACATTTTAACCCGTTATATCCCTGTTTAATGGGTATTTTTTGTCCCTTATCACAAATGGGTCAAAAAAGACCCACAAATTGAGAAGTTAGAGGGTTAAAATATTCCACAAAAATGTTGCCCATAGTATTCTACATAAATCCTCAGAACATATCTTATACCCAAAATTAAAGGATAACATGATTTCGAATACCGATTAATTATAAGAATGTTCAAAAAGGGGGAAATTTAAATCCCCCTAAAATAAGACTCAGACGTAAACTTTTAAAACGCCGATACACGTGTATTTTTTTTTGGTCCCCTCTATCAGAATCCGTTGGCGGAACCTTGTTATTTTGGAAAAAATTTGATTTTGTTGTTCAGTGTTATTTAAAAACTTTAATTTTTATACCCTAAACCTGAAAGGTCAGGGTATATTAACTTTGTGCAAACGTTTGTAACGCATAGAACGAAGAGAGTCCGGTATAGAAAAGTATATATATTCTTGATCAGCGTCACCACGTGAGTCGAGCTATCTATGTCCGTCCGTCCGTCCGTCCGTCCGTCTGTGTGTTGTCCGTATACACAGGATAAGAAGGAGTTGAGATAATTGGATGAAACTTGGTACACATGGTCACATGTACCCAAGGATCTGCACTATTGAATATTTTTGGAATCCGCCCACGGACACGCCTACCTCCCATACAACGCAAAAATTTAAAACTGCATAACTCAGCTCATAATAAGTCTACAACAATAAAATTTGGTATGTGTGTGTTTTATATCAACACAAAGATGTCTTTGAAAAATGGACATCGTCCGCCCACGGACACGCCTACTTCCCATACAACGCGAAAATTGAAAACTGCATAGCTCAGCTCATAATTAGCCTACAACAATAAAATTTGATATGCATGTGTTTCATACCAACACAAATATGTCTTCGGAAAATGGACGTCATCCGATCACGGACACGCCTACCTCCCATACAACCCAAAAATTGAAAACGCAATAAATAAGCATGTGTTTAACCTACAGAGCTAAAATTTGGCACGTATGTTTTTTATGACAAGACAAAGATGGTTTGGAAAAATGGACTTCATCCGCCCACGGACGCGCCCATTTACAATAAATTTTTTTTTTCTTTTTTGAAAAGTGGGTTTAGGGTATTTCATAGTCGGCCTAGACTGACTTTAGACTTTCTTTACTTGTTTTATGCGGAAAAGAAGAAACATAAGCTTTGTTTTTTGTATGTCTGTCCCATACAAATCTTGGGATCCTTTTCTAACCACTTTCCTGTTGAGCTAGAGATTTGAAATTTGAAATGTAGCTCAAAACAG
Organism: Tetanocera ferruginea; assembly: GCA_958299015.1. Taxonomy (NCBI): domain Eukaryota; kingdom Metazoa; phylum Arthropoda; class Insecta; order Diptera; family Sciomyzidae; genus Tetanocera; species Tetanocera ferruginea. Next base: position 109,437,206 of record OY282640.1, read on the forward strand.
GATGACAAAACAAAATTATAGTAATGCTAGACCGTATGGCTGAATACCACTGTCTTGTTGTAATTAATTTTAAACATTTAATTAATATCGATTTTTTAAAATATTTAGTTAAAATATGCATTCATTATTAAAGTGAATATTTCAGAATTAAATTTTAGTTGTTGGGAAGATATTTTGCAAGTGTTTTGGTACTATTTCAACTTCAAACAAAATCCTTCATAATTGCTAGCTATTAAAGGCGGAGTTAAATTTTGTTTATGTTTTTTATTGTATAACATCTCAAGAATATTCAATTAAATTTTGAGGTCAATCGGAACAAAACTGACGGATTTATGATAGTTTGAATGAGCGTTGCTCTAACTCAGCTATACCAGAGAACAAAACTTTAAATCTATTTTCTCAAACATGTTATTTTTAAAGTCGGTGACCGCGATTCCGAAAAAATACTGAACCGATCGTTTTAAAAATTTGAAAAATTTGAGTTTCATTAAATTTTTCAATTATTATCAATCTTACAACAACAAATACAAAACCACGACAATTGAAAGATTAACTAATTAACTAATCAAAACAATTTGTTTTTTTTTTATTTCATATAATTCAGTGCTGAGGAATCGCGGTCGCCACAGAAACCGATTTTTCCGAGGCACCAGCGGAGAACTGCAATAAATCAATTATTACTTTATATTTTTGCACCAAAATTTTAAGTATTTGCCAAATGACGCATTCTAATATACTTATACTAATTTTGAAAATTAATCTTTATTAAAAATATGTTATTAAAAAATTCTTGAGAGTATGCCTTTTTTTGACATAAAAAACTTTACGACGCCCTCAAGAAATCTACACTGCCATCATAAGGAAGAAGGCCGTATCTAGCATGAAGATTAAAATTGATTTTATTGCATTTTCTTTATCGTTCATCCTTCTTCTTTAAGATCGGAAAATAAAAATTGTGAATTTATTAATACCAATTCTACTAAATAACAATTCTATTGACTCAAATTGTTATATCTATAAAAAAACTGTCGTATCTACACAAAATATAGCTACCATATACCGAGCTAAAGAGCAGTATCTACATAAACAGAGCAAAAAATGCGGTATTTACATGCAGATACGGCTTTTTTTTTTATTTATAAAGAATTTATTAATGATAGTACAGAATTGACATGAAAGTATTTATCAAATATTAATACATGAAACAAATTCAAATCTTCATTAACTCACCACTAAAGGAGAATAAAAAAATTGTACAAATTTAGTTTATTTCATTTATTGAAATGAAATTATTTAAATAAATTATTTCAAACTAACAACATGGCAACATGATCTTTTTGAACTATAAAATTTGATGGAAACCGACTGAGAGGCTTATATAAAACAAAAACATTCTTAACATTTGAATAAGCGAACCAGCAACGAAAGCAAATCTATTTCAAACTTTCAGATGAGCCAAATCATCTATTGCCATTTACTGTTGTGCACATGTTTTCATTGCATTGACTGCAGTGTGCTATCTGACAACGATGTCTCACAGCAACAATGTCTTGTGTCTTGTTTCACTTGCACTTAAGTGTTTTGCTTGTATTCGTTGCAATCACACACTTGATTTGTTTGCGGAGAGCAAGACAGTGATTGTAGTGTGAAAGAAGCAGATGTTTTGAAACCTGTTTCAAGTGCACTCACGCAGGCCTTTAATAGATACCAATCTAATGGCCTTGTAAATAAGTAACAACTGCTTTGATGAAAACAATTCAGTATTAATTGTTCTTTAGTTCTGACACCCAATTATAAAATTTGAAAGGCGAAGGAGCTGAAGTTTGATTCGTTGAGTCGCAGTGCACATGTCCATACATACAAAAAATATTTTTTTTATGATGATCAATCACAAGATTCATTGGTTGCAAATGTACCTATATATTAAGTAAGGAACATTAATATCAAAATAAAATTTTCAATATACAAATATAGGAAAACTTAAGTAGGTATTTTTTTAAAAAAATCATTAAAAATAGCAATCGTTGGAGATTCAACTTAAAATTTTGTGTAAACCTTAAGAATGAATGCCTTAATGCGATATTATATTAGAAAGGTGAAAAAGTTGTTGCGCCGACTGTGAAATATATGATGGTAAACTTCGGGATAAGAAAAATAAACTTTTTTCTATAAAAGAACTATAAACAAATGACACCACCAGACAGATCCATTCAAGGTTCCTAAACTATAAATAAGTTTCTTGTCTGTCCGACTTACAGTTTAGAAAATAGAGCTGTTTAAATACATGTACCTATTGAGTTTTTTTAACATTTTTAATGTTTTTGAGAGTGTATAACTTTGCAAAACAAAATTAACTTTAAAAAAAAAAAGTACGAAGTTATTATATTTTTCAGATGAACAATCCACCAAAAAAGTTTCAAAAGTTTCAAAAATAGTGATGTTAGAAGAGTGTGCCTAAAGGAGATGGAATAAAAAAAAAAAAAAAAATCAAAAGACATCTCTTTTGTGTAATTTTTTTACTAAAAAATATATATTTAATTTTTAAGATTTAAATGATATCTTATTTTGTATTCAACTTATAGGCATTTTAAAACATTAAAAGAAATTTTTTTTTGAAGGTGTCACGTCCCCTTAAGGTCCAGTAAAACACAAATTTCAGTATCGAAAAAGCGCATGTGTAGAAAATGCGTCAAATCTTCCATATTAACCATTTTTTTTTTTTTAATTTGTTCTCTTCTTTTATAAACTTATTACCAATATGTTAAGTTGCAGATTTTCCCTAATAATCAAGTATAATACAAATTACACAAAATTGGGGATATCTCAAAACTTTTATTTTCGACTTAAGCTAATCTTCCATATGACCACAGATATATTTCAATTAAATGTGTTCTAAAGCGATGATAGTAATGATAATGGTGGTGGTGATAACAATGAAGATTCTCATGTGCCATTTTTCTAATAAGAATGTTCTACTAATTGTGTTATGGCGTTTGAATATTTCAATTTAATTTTTTTTTTTTATTTCAATCTTGTTCAATTGTACATTGAGGCTAGCCTTATGTAGTACATCGTATACACGGTTAATAAATTATATTAAATCAATTCGTTACTTACAGACTAAGTTTACTTTCTAAATAAGTTCAGTTAAAAAAGCCAAGAAAATAAGTTAATGAATTAAGATTACAAATTACAATTAAACACTACCGCAGTGAAGATAGCAACGCACGTCCATAAACGCGTTTCGAAGTTCGAAAACATTCAACCAAAAATTCACCACACACAAGATTTTGACCATAAACGAAAGTGTTCAAATGCTAAATTAAATATTATGCATCCGCTTGTCAATGTTTTCAATTTCATAATAAAGTAACTACACAAATAGGACAGGCAAAAAATCTATTCCGTGGCGCAGTTGGTTAAGCAGTTGACTTGATTTGATTCGATTTGATGAATGGAATGACTCTGGTTCGATCCTCGGCAAAACATCTATATAAATAAAAATCAAATGTCGTTCGTTGGTAATTGCATCAGTTGAGAACGGCTTTACCGATTTGGATAATTTTTTTTTAAATGTTCGTCGTAGTCCAACTTAGGTTTTTAGAGAAAGAAAAATTGACCACGCCCATTTTTACGCGCACTTTTTTCGATATATCTAAAATCGGAAAACGGCTGCACTGATTTGGCTAATTCTTTTTTTAAATGTTCGTAGTAATCCAATTTAAGTTATTACGGAAAGAAAATTGACTACGCCCACTTTTACGCCCATTTTTTTGATTTATCTGAGATCGGAAAACGGCTACACTGATTTGGCTAATTCTATTTTAAATGTTCGTAGGAAACCAATTTAAGTTTTTACTGAAAGAAAAATTGACCACGCCCACTTTTGCGCCCACTGTTTTGATATATATCTAAAATCGCAGAACAGCTGGGCAGGTTTGGCAAATTTTTTTTTAAATGTTTGTAATTGTCTACAAAAGTTGTTTACATAAAGAAAATTGTCCACTTCCAAGGTAATACACTAGGAATCAATCGTCAAAGAAATTTCAACGGCGGAAACAAGGAAATCAAGTTCCAGGTTACCCCAATTTATTTTCCACCGACTCATTAGGTCGCATTTACACATCCATTCAAGAAACGATGAGTGCCTCTTTTTACGTTTGCTGTTAGTCAACGTTCGTGGCCCAACATCATTCCAAGATTTGCGAACTATAAATGGTGAACTGTGTGACACATATAGAGAAGCGTATCAACGTTTGCGGTTGTTAGAAAATTACACTCATTAGATATACACCCTCGGAGATGCTGTGCTTTCGTCAAATCCTCATCAAATACGAACACTGTTTTCGATAATTATTTCGACATTTTGCATTAGATGCGTATTAGAACATCAAATCCAAATTTGGAACTGAGCGAGGAAATTTACAAACAGACTTTGATATTAATTTAGGACATGTGCTTGATTATGCCGAACAAGGCATTATGTGACTTAGGCATGACAGCTCCCAATCGTCCGATGCACGACGCATTCAATCAAGAGTTACGACGCGAAAAGCAATATCATTGCGATGCCTTGAGGGAATTAGTTCGAACGAGCGTTCCACTGTTGAATCGACAACAAAAATATGCGTATAACACTCTTATGAAAGTTGTGAACGATGGAACTGCAGGGATTTTTTTTTTTTACGCTCCCGGTGAAACTGGAAGAACTTTTTTGCTCGCGTTGATTTTGGCAACGAACGCTCGCAGAATTATATTGCACTTGCACTTGTGTTATATTTAACGTCCTATGGTCTCCGTGCTTTCACAAGGAGAAGAGAGACCATGGACGGAAAGAAGAAGACGTTTGTTTGTTTTGGTTTATTAAAGTTTTATTTTGTTTAGTTTATTTCAACAATGGCCCGCTGTCTATGCGTGGCTGCGACCAGAGTTGGATTTATAATTTTATAATTTTAATTTATTCTAAAAAGGCCCGCTGTCTAGGCGAGGCTGCGACCAGTTTAGATATTGTAGGTTTGAAACTATCTTTCTTTCTTCGATCGTTTCTACGCCGGTCGGTGGTTTATAAAGGAAAGTCCTCAGTTTTCGAGGGCGTTTCCTTATTCCAATTATTCCAATAATTTCCAATAAGTGGAAATTCACATAGATACCAACCAATCAAAATGAATACATTAGTTACATATATCTAGGAAATGTAAATCATTATGTAGATTTACATATAGTTCTACTTCCCCTTAGTGATACGCGATCACGTACACTTTGCATGTTACGCAGTTGCAGGCAATGCACCTTACAAGCAGCGCAGTAACTAGGGTAGGTAAATGAACGGCCTTTGCTGACCATGCAAGCCAATGCCGATGCACCCAAACAGTCACTTGCTTTGTTTTTGTTGTCGCCGACGTTTAAGTCGGAACCACTTGACAATAAAAACAAAGCATTGGTTTTGTTTATTTTGGTAATTTAAGCATATGCGCTTAAATTAGGTCAGTATGTTTTTCTTTTCTTGAACGCCGGCAATTTGAGTCGCTGTACTCAAATTGGGTTGTTGTCGTTCGTAGTATTGTATTTTTTGTTTATTATTTGTGTCGAAATGCAGATCGCTGCATTTTTGATATCGACATCTGGTAACAATATTTATTGTGTTGGTTCTTTGGAATTGGTGTGAGGTCGGGTGTACAAAGTGTACATGTAATGTTGTGGGATACAACATCCCTCCCCCCTTATAAAAGAAAATTTTTCTCCTTGAAGAGGTTGAAAAATTTTCTGTCGCGATACCACCGATCAGTGAGCAGAAATGAGGATTACATGAATTTTTATAATAACGAATAATTTTTTATAATTTTTATATACAAATACGTTTTAAGAATTTCATACAAGTAAAGACGTATATATGAAGTTAAATTTATCTTATTATACATGTATAATCATGTGACTGATTTCTAATATTTGTTGTTAAAAATTTGTTTGTCTAATAGTTATTAATCTACTTATATATATTGTTTTTGTTTTTTTTTTTGTAATCTTATAAGGTAGGTAAGTAAAAATATTTTATACATTATGTTTTTTGTTTTTGTTTTTGATATTATTGACATTATTTTGTATATTATATGAAAATTAAAATTTAGAAGAACAAATTTATTTGTAACATCTAAGTATTTGTTTCAAAATATGAATTTGTGTCCATTTACATTTATATTTTTCTTATATACGGACGTATTTTTTTTTTTTTACTTTTACGTTTTAAAAAATGTTTTTATATATAGTTTGAAAGTTTTTGCTTTATTGCCGCATGATTTCAATTTTTTTGTTTTAATTTGTAAGCGGAATATATTTTTTTTCTTTTTGCGTATTGCCTCATAATTTCAATTTGTTAATTTAAGCGGAATCTATTTCTAGTTTTTGCGTTTTGTACAAACAAATATTTAATTTAATGTTTTTTTTTTTAATTTTTTCAACTTACAAGCGGAATATTTCTTCTTTTTTTTTTTCGTATGTATCAGATAAAATTCGAGAGAAGTTAAAAAGTTTTAAAAATCGCTGGTAAAAATCGTAACAAACTTTGTAGTTCTGATTTTAAGATGTGTTCGTATTAAGTTGTGGTGTTTTTATGAATGTGTTTTATGTAATGTTAACCAAATGTTGAATTTTAATCGGAGAATAATTTCAGGTTGTTATTGTGTACTACTTTAATTTTATTGCGAATTTTTATAGCAGTATTTTCGGGTGAAATAATCTTAATAACTTCAAATGGACCTTCCCAAAGAGATGAAAATTTATTTTTCCTGGTTTGGTTTCTAATCAAAACCTTTTCTCCAACGTTAAATGTTTTTGGTTTGGAACCTTTATCATACTGTTCTTTTGATTTCTCTTTTTTATATTTCAAAGTTTGGCCTGCAATTTTAAATCCGTGTTGTAGTCGTGCCTTTAACTCATTTGCATAATTTTCGTAGTTATAATTTAATGATGGGTCTTTTTGTAAAGTGGATGGAATTTTTGCAGGGTATCCATAGAGTAATTCATGAGGGCTATAATTGGTGCTACTGTGAGGTGTGTTGTTGAAAACAAATATTGCATAAGGGATCCAATCGTCCCAAGTGAGAGGGTCATTATTGACGTAATGCCGAAGATATTCCGCAAGTGTGCGATGGCTTCTTTCAAGTGCTCCATTTGTTTGTGGATGATATGGAGTTGTTTGTAATTTTTTAATTTTTAATAATTTACATACTTCTTTAAATAAATCGCTGAGAAAATTAGTACCTTGATCAGTTAATAATGAATCTGGAAATCCAAAACGACAGAGTATCTGTTCTACAAAAGCTCTTGCAACTGTGGTTGCTTCTGCATTCTCTAAAGGTATAGCTTCAGTAAATTTGGTTAAATCATCTTGAAAAGTTAAGATGTACTTATTACTTTTGTAAGTCACTGGAAGTGGACCTACTATGTCTAAAGCCACTCTTTCAAATGGTGAAGAGCTCGTCGTTGTAATTTTCATTGGCACTTTTGGAGATTTTTTTAGTTTATTTTTTTGGCATGATTCACATTTTCTTATGTAATTTTGTACATCAATTTTCATTGTTGGCCAGTAGTAATTTGCTTTTAATCTTTTTAGCGTTCTATTTACTCCTTGATGTCCTCCAAGCGGTGATTCATGATATTCTCGTAAAATTGTTTCTATTTCATTAATGTTTTCCAAAATTGTTCTTTTGTTGATATGCAAATTAATTGTTTTGTCGGAAAATATTTCTTTAAGCAATGTTTTAAAATTTTCTTTAAACTGTGAGTTAATGTTTGGAATTGATATGGCTATAGAATCATGATTTTGATTTTCGCTTTTTATTTTGTTTAGCGTTTTCTTTGCTAATTCTTGATCTTTTAACGTTTTAAATGGTATAGGTAATGTCGTCGTATGTAGATTTACGTTATTATATGAGTATGACTCTATTTCACCTATTAAAGGTTTTATAAACTGTGGAATTGATTTTATTATAAATTTTTCTTCTAAAGATTCTGTTAGAGGAAATATTAATATTTTTAATGCAGATTTTTTATTGAAATATATTGAATCTTGAGTTTCTATTATTTTAGAGATTTCCTCGTTCCTTGTATTTTTGCGTTCTTCAATTTTTGAATGTACATTTTCATTTTGCTCCTTTTTATTTGTCATTTGGCGTGTCATAACTAATACTTTGTTTACTATTTCTGCAAGTTTTTCATCTTCAGTGATTCGACTGAGTGCGTCAGCATTTGTATTGCTTTTCCCTGCTTTATATTTGATCGTATATTCATATTCTGATAAGAGAATTCGCCATCTAGCCAATCTGGACATTGGGTCTTTTAACTTCATTAGCCATTCGAGTGGTTTGTGGTCAGTGTAGATTGTGAACTTTTTACCGTAAATATAAGGTCGGAATTGTTTTACAGCAAGGACAATTGCAAGCAATTCTTTTTCCGTGGTGCTATAGCGTGTCTCTGCATCGTTCAATGTTCTACTTGCGAAACATATTGGCTTGTCTTTTCCAATTATACCTTGAGATAAAACTGCGCCAAGTCCTGCATCACTCGCATCTGTCGTTACTATGAATTCTTCATCAAAGTTTGGATATGCTAATATTGGAGGGTTAATTAGTTTTTCTTTTAATTTTGAAAATGCTTCATCGCAGAATGCGTCCCAATTGAATTTAATATCTTTTTTAAGTAGTCTAGTTAATGGTTTTGCTGTACTGGAGAAATTTTCAATAAATCTTCTATAATATCCTGCGAATCCTAAAAATGATTTTATTCCTTTCACATTCTTTGGAGTTGGATAAGTTTTAACTACTTTAATTTTTTCGGGATCTGGTTTTATACCGTTTTCAGAAATTATGTGCCCTAAATACGTTAGTTCTTGTTTAAGAAAATTACATTTGTCAGGTTGTAGCTTAAGGTTGTGTTGACGCAATCGGTCAAATATTTTAATTAATTTGTTGTTATGATCCGATAAGTCATAACCGTACACAACGATGTCGTCGACGTAGACAAAACATTCAAATCCTTGTAAACCCATTAGTACGTTGTTCATGAGCCTTTGAAAAGTTGCTGGAGCGTTTTTTAAACCAAATGGCATTCTATTATATTCGTAGTGTCCAAAAGGTGTGCTGAAAGCAGTTTTACATTTGTCAGATTCTTTAACGGGAATCTGATGAAAACCTTTGGCTAAATCAAGAGTGCTGAAATATTTTGCTCTTCCCAACTGGTCAAGTATGTCAGTAATATTGGGCAAAGGGTATGCGTCACCGACTGTTAAGTCGTTTAATTTTCGAAAATCGACTACAACTCTCCAACGTTTGTAACCTTCGGAATCTGCCTTCTTTGGAACAAGTAAAAGTGGCGAGTTCCATGGACTTGAACTTGGGCGAATAATACTATCTTCTAACATTTCATTAACCTGCTTATGAATTTCTTGTCTTTGACTTTCAGGTAGTCTATATGGTCTAACAAATAATGGAGGTTTGTTTGCTTCAGTTATAATTTCATGTTCTGAAGTTTCTGTACACGTGAGGTGGTCTCCTTCAAAATAAAATAAATCGTTATAATTTCTACAAATTTCTAAAATTGATTTCTTTTCTTCTTTGTTACAATGCGTTAGTTCTATGTCTGTTTCTATCTTTTTTAATCTATCCTTTATTAAATCTTTTGTTTTATCTAATTTGATTTCATTGAAATTTTCTATTTTTTCCCACTCATATTGAATTTTATTTAAATTTATTTCTTTAATATCTTCTGTTGTGTTCATAAAAAGAACTTTAACTTTATTTTTAATTGGGCGTACCAGGGTTTCCGCCAAATATACTCCTGGTTTTATTTCTTTCTTGTGGATCACTGCATCTTTTGAATAAGCAAAAGGGATCTCTACAAGTTGTTTGCAGCGAGGTTGTAAGGTAATGGATTGCAGCCCGTAGACATCAGGTTGAGTTGACTCAATCCTGTTTTTACAATTCCTTTCATTATCCAAGAATAATGCCTTAGTTTCCTCTTAACTTGCTTTCACATTATTTTTTGTGATTTTGTTTTTACTTTGAGGTGACAATGTGATGGATTGCGGCCCGTAGACATTAGGTTGAAGATTCTCAATATGACTTATGCCATTCGGCGCATACTCCTGCTCTTCATTCCTATTTTCACAATTCCTTTTGTTACCCGTAGGCAACACATTGTTTCCCTTTTCTGTGTTTTTACAAATATCTACAATATGTGATTTTAAAATTTTATTTTTGCTTACAGCTGCGTTTGAGCAGTCTACTGGTATTTCCAGTTGTTTTTTCTTGAAATCTATTTTACAGTTAAATTTTGTGAGAAAATCGCTTCCTAAAATTCCATCATAGGATAAATTAATATTTTTATTTAGAATATGAAAATTGTGACTCAGTGTTATCATCTGGTCATTATATGGAACATTTATTGTTTTTATCTGTTCACCTAATGTTTGCATTGAATTACCTGAAATGGTTGTAACAGTGTGTTTACTTTGTTTGTTAATTCTATACTTTTGTTCTGTGTCTTTTAAAAGACTAATTTGTGCGCCTGTGTCAACTAAAAGTGAAGTTATATGTTTGTCTGAAGGTTCGAGTTTAATACGAAGCACTGGCTCATCGTATCTTTCGCAAAAAGGTATTATAATTGAATATGTTAATTTTGTGCTTGGTGCACATCGGCTTTTATTTGCATCCGGGGAGAAGCGCCGCTGATTTCTTCCCGTGCTATTTCGTTTCCCGATGCATGATTTACGTGGTGAGTTTGATAAGGAGGATTGTATTGACCTCTGAATTGGTTGTTTTCTCTAAACGGATTTGGATATTGTCTGAAAGCTCTATTATTTTCTAAGATTCTGTGATTTTGGTGTTCTTTATATTCTTGCCTTGGCCGCGATCTACACTCTTTGTACGTGTGATTCGACCGTTTGCAGTATGAACAAAATATAGATTGTATTTCTTTCTTTATATTATGATGTTTGTTTTGATAAGAATTTTGACTATTATAATTAGAGTAGACATGATTATTTTTGCGATAGCACGAATTTTCAGTGTGCGCTGACTTTTTACAATATTGGCATGTGGGTTTAAAAGGTGAGGTTTGGTATTGCGAATTTTTTTCCAGCCGTACTGAATACTCCTCGGCATACATGATGGCTTTCTTCAAGTCCCGCTCATTGTGAGCTTTAAGAATTAATCTTAAATTATGATTCCGCAAACCATCCTCGAATACCCGTATTGCCAAGTGATCGTTCTCGCGTTTTAAATATGTACGAACTGAAATTTCGCTAGTGCTAGAAAATGTAGCTGAATTTAGTGAATGCAGTAATTTTCCAATTCGTTCACCGAACTCTTTAACAGTTTCTCTCAAATTTTGTCTAGCTGTCATAAGTTCGTTTTGAGCAGAGGCTCGCGTTTTTACTTCTTTGAACTCATTCTCCAAATCTTGTACCAAATCATTCCATTTGGTAAAAGATTTAAATTGGATGAGCTCAAAAGCTGAGCCTTCTAGCCGTGTTTTTATAACCTCTAGAATGAATTTATGTTCTGCGTCGGTCTTAGCAGAAGAAAAAAGTATATTACCGCATGCAATGAATTTATTTAATTCGGCTGGATTGCCGTTAAAAACCGGTACGATATTATAAATGTCGTTCAACGAAAACTTGAGATCCATATTTAGGTACTCAGGATCAGAATCCGCGTCGAAACAAAAAGAATTTTCGAAAAATGGTAGAGAAGCAAAGTTCTGTACTACCTTAGTCGCGTGTTGACGAGTAAAAATTTTGAAAATATTTTTTTTTTTTTTTAGAGCAGAAAAGTATATAATTTTTTTTTTTCGCAAAAACTTTCAATCTACTTAAAAATTACTAAAATAAGTGAATATATATGTATATAATTATTTATTAATTATGTTGTTTTTTTTTTTTTTTTGCTTACTATTGTTTTAAATTCTTCCTGGTTCCTGGTTGTTGATGTGTAGTTGTTGATGTATTCTTGAGTTATTGGTGTCGTTGATGTGTTCAATCCCTTTTTCCTGCTTGACGTTGTTTCTTCTTTTTTTTTTTCTGTTTGTTGTTGATGACGCCAGGAGGCTCTTAGTAGCCCTAAAGCTGGTTATCCTGGTCTTTGTTTATAGGTTTCCTCTGATGTTGTTGATGCCAGGAGGCTCTTGGTAGCCCTATAGCTGGTTATCCTGGTCTTCGTTTATAGATGGGCCAGGAGACTTCACGTCTTATAGCTGGTTAACCTGGGCTTTTTTTTTTTTCACTTTTTATTCACTGTTTTTCACTGCCGCTGTTATAGCCTCGGCACGCTTTTGTTTTTTTTTTTATATATATTCACTTTTTTTTTAAAAAATTTCAAATCCGATGTTGAAGCCTCGGTACGCTTTTAAATTTTCTTTATTTTCCTTCTTTTTTTGATTACTGGGATGTAGCGTATCCCACCGCTGCCACCAATGTTATATTTAACGTCCTATGGTCTCCGTGCTTTCACAAGGAGAAGAGAGACCATGGACGGAAAGAAGAAGACGTTTGTTTGTTTTGGTTTATTAAAGTTTTATTTTGTTTAGTTTATTTCAACAATGGCCCGCTGTCTATGCGTGGCTGCGACCAGAGTTGGATTTATAATTTTATAATTTTAATTTATTCTAAAAAGGCCCGCTGTCTAGGCGAGGCTGCGACCAGTTTAGATATTGTAGGTTTGAAACTATCTTTCTTTCTTCGATCGTTTCTACGCCGGTCGGTGGTTTATAAAGGAAAGTCCTCAGTTTTCGAGGGCGTTTCCTTATTCCAATTATTCCAATAATTTCCAATAAGTGGAAATTCACATAGATACCAACCAATCAAAATGAATACATTAGTTACATATATCTAGGAAATGTAAATCATTATGTAGATTTACATATAGTTCTACTTCCCCTTAGTGATACGCGATCACGTACACTTTGCATGTTACGCAGTTGCAGGCAATGCACCTTACAAGCAGCGCAGTAACTAGGGTAGGTAAATGAACGGCCTTTGCTGACCATGCAAGCCAATGCCGATGCACCCAAACAGTCACTTGCTTTGTTTTTGTTGTCGCCGACGTTTAAGTCGGAACCACTTGACAATAAAAACAAAGCATTGGTTTTGTTTATTTTGGTAATTTAAGCATATGCGCTTAAATTAGGTCAGTATGTTTTTCTTTTCTTGAACGCCGGCAATTTGAGTCGCTGTACTCAAATTGGGTTGTTGTCGTTCGTAGTATTGTATTTTTTGTTTATTATTTGTGTCGAAATGCAGATCGCTGCATTTTTGATATCGACATCTGGTAACAATATTTATTGTGTTGGTTCTTTGGAATTGGTGTGAGGTCGGGTGTACAAAGTGTACATGTAATGTTGTGGGATACAACATCCCTCCCCCCTTATAAAAGAAAATTTTTCTCCTTGAAGAGGTTGAAAAATTTTCTGTCGCGATACCACCGATCAGTGAGCAGAAATGAGGATTACATGAATTTTTATAATAACGAATAATTTTTTATAATTTTTATATACAAATACGTTTTAAGAATTTCATACAAGTAAAGACGTATATATGAAGTTAAATTTATCTTATTATACATGTATAATCATGTGACTGATTTCTAATATTTGTTGTTAAAAATTTGTTTGTCTAATAGTTATTAATCTACTTATATATATTGTTTTTGTTTTTTTTTTTGTAATCTTATAAGGTAGGTAAGTAAAAATATTTTATACATTATGTTTTTTGTTTTTGATATTATTGACATTATTTTGTATATTATATGAAAATTAAAATTTAGAAGAACAAATTTATTTGTAACATCTAAGTATTTGTTTCAAAATATGAATTTGTGTCCATTTACATTTATATTTTTCTTATATACGGACGTATTTTTTTTTTTTTACTTTTACGTTTTAAAAAATGTTTTTATATATAGTTTGAAAGTTTTTGCTTTATTGCCGCATGATTTCAATTTTTTTGTTTTAATTTGTAAGCGGAATATATTTTTTTTCTTTTTGCGTATTGCCTCATAATTTCAATTTGTTAATTTAAGCGGAATCTATTTCTAGTTTTTGCGTTTTGTACAAACAAATATTTAATTTAATGTTTTTTTTTTTAATTTTTTCAACTTACAAGCGGAATATTTCTTCTTTTTTTTTCGTATGTATCAGATAAAATTCGAGAGAAGTTAAAAAGTTTTAAAAATCGCTGGTAAAAATCGTAACAAACTTTGTAGTTCTGATTTTAAGATGTGTTCGTATTAAGTTGTGGTGTTTTTATGAATGTGTTTTATGTAATGTTAACCAAATGTTGAATTTTAATCGGAGAATAATTTCAGGTTGTTATTGTGTACTACTTTAATTTTATTGCGAATTTTTATAGCAGTATTTTCGGGTGAAATAATCTTAATAACTTCAAATGAACCTTCCCAAAGAGATGAAAATTTATTTTTCCTGGTTTGGTTTCTAATCAAAACCTTTTCTCCAACGTTAAATGTTTTTGGTTTGGAACCTTTATCATACTGTTCTTTTGATTTCTCTTTTTTATATTTCAAAGTTTGGCCTGCAATTTTAAATCCGTGTTGTAGTCGTGCCTTTAACTCATTTGCATAATTTTCGTAGTTATAATTTAATGATGGGTCTTTTTGTAAAGTGGATGGAATTTTTGCAGGGTATCCATAGAGTAATTCATGAGGGCTATAATTGGTGCTACTGTGAGGTGTGTTGTTGAAAACAAATATTGCATAAGGGATCCAATCGTCCCAAGTGAGAGGGTCATTATTGACGTAATGCCGAAGATATTCCGCAAGTGTGCGATGGCTTCTTTCAAGTGCTCCATTTGTTTGTGGATGATATGGAGTTGTTTGTAATTTTTTAATTTTTAATAATTTACATACTTCTTTAAATAAATCGCTGAGAAAATTAGTACCTTGATCAGTTAATAATGAATCTGGAAATCCAAAACGACAGAGTATCTGTTCTACAAAAGCTCTTGCAACTGTGGTTGCTTCTGCATTCTCTAAAGGTATAGCTTCAGTAAATTTGGTTAAATCATCTTGAAAAGTTAAGATGTACTTATTACTTATGTAAGTCACTGGAAGTGGACCTACTATGTCTAAAGCCACTCTTTCAAATGGTGAAGAGCTCGTCGTTGTAATTTTCATTGGCACTTTTGGAGATTTTTTTAGTTTATTTTTTTGGCATGATTCACATTTTCTTATGTAATTTTGTACATCAATTTTCATTGTTGGCCAGTAGTAATTTGCTTTTAATCTTTTTAGCGTTCTATTTACTCCTTGATGTCCTCCAAGCGGTGATTCATGATATTCTCGTAAAATTGTTTCTATTTCATTAATGTTTTCCAAAATTGTTCTTTTGTTGATATGCAAATTAATTGTTTTGTCGGAAAATATTTCTTTAAGCAATGTTTTAAAATTTTCTTTAAACTGTGAGTTAATGTTTGGAATTGATATGGCTATAGAATCATGATTTTGATTTTCGCTTTTTATTTTGTTTAGCGTTTTCTTTGCTAATTCTTGATCTTTTAACGTTTTAAATGGTATAGGTAATGTCGTCGTATGTAGATTTACGTTATTATATGAGTATGACTCTATTTCACCTATTAAAGGTTTTATAAACTGTGGAATTGATTTTATTATAAATTTTTCTTCTAAAGATTCTGTTAGAGGAAATATTAATATTTTTAATGCAGATTTTTTATTGAAATATATTGAATCTTGAGTTTCTATTATTTTAGAGATTTCCTCGTTCCTTGTATTTTTGCGTTCTTCAATTTTTGAATGTACATTTTCATTTTGCTCCTTTTTATTTGTCATTTGGCGTGTCATAACTAATACTTTGTTTACTATTTCTGCAAGTTTTTCATCTTCAGTGATTCGACTGAGTGCGTCAGCATTTGTATTGCTTTTCCCTGCTTTATATTTGATCGTATATTCATATTCTGATAAGAGAATTCGCCATCTAGCCAATCTGGACATTGGGTCTTTTAACTTCATTAGCCATTCGAGTGGTTTGTGGTCAGTGTAGATTGTGAACTTTTTACCGTAAATATAAGGTCGGAATTGTTTTACAGCAAAGACAATTGCAAGCAATTCTTTTTCCGTGGTGCTATAGCGTGTCTCTGCATCGTTCAATGTTCTACTTGCGAAACATATTGGCTTGTCTTTTCCAATTATACCTTGAGATAAAACTGCGCCAAGTCCTGCATCACTCGCATCTGTCGTTACTATGAATTCTTCATCAAAGTTTGGATATGCTAATATTGGAGGGTTAATTAGTTTTTCTTTTAATTTTGAAAATGCTTCATCGCAGAATGCGTCCCAATTGAATTTAATATCTTTTTTAAGTAGTCTAGTTAATGGTTTTGCTGTACTGGAGAAATTTTCAATAAATCTTCTATAATATCCTGCGAATCCTAAAAATGATTTTATTCCTTTCACATTCTTTGGAGTTGGATAAGTTTTAACTACTTTAATTTTTTCGGGATCTGGTTTTATACCGTTTTCAGAAATTATGTGCCCTAAATACGTTAGTTCTTGTTTAAGAAAATTACATTTGTCAGGTTGTAGCTTAAGGTTGTGTTGACGCAATCGGTCAAATATTTTAATTAATTTGTTGTTATGATCCGATAAGTCATAACCGTACACAACGATGTCGTCGACGTAGACAAAACATTCAAATCCTTGTAAACCCATTAGTACGTTGTTCATGAGCCTTTGAAAAGTTGCTGGAGCGTTTTTTAAACCAAATGGCATTCTATTATATTCGTAGTGTCCAAAAGGTGTGCTGAAAGCAGTTTTACATTTGTCAGATTCTTTAACGGGAATCTGATGAAAACCTTTGGCTAAATCAAGAGTGCTGAAATATTTTGCTCTTCCCAACTGGTCAAGTATGTCAGTAATATTGGGCAAAGGGTATGCGTCACCGACTGTTAAGTCGTTTAATTTTCGAAAATCGACTACAACTCTCCAACGTTTGTAACCTTCGGAATCTGCCTTCTTTGGAACAAGTAAAAGTGGCGAGTTCCATGGACTTGAACTTGGGCGAATAATACTATCTTCTAACATTTCATTAACCTGCTTATGAATTTCTTGTCTTTGACTTTCAGGTAGTCTATATGGTCTAACAAATAATGGAGGTTTGTTTGCTTCAGTTATAATTTCATGTTCTGAAGTTTCTGTACACGTGAGGTGGTCTCCTTCAAAATAAAATAAATCGTTATAATTTCTACAAATTTCTAAAATTGATTTCTTTTCTTCTTTGTTACAATGCGTTAGTTCTATGTCTGTTTCTATCTTTTTTAATCTATCCTTTATTAAATCTTTTGTTTTATCTAATTTGATTTCATTGAAATTTTCTATTTTTTCCCACTCATATTGAATTTTATTTAAATTTATTTCTTTAATATCTTCTGTTGTGTTCATAAAAAGAACTTTAACTTTATTTTTAATTGGGCGTACCAGGGTTTCCGCCAAATATACTCCTGGTTTTATTTCTTTCTTGTGGATCACTGCATCTTTTGAATAAGCAAAAGGGATCTCTACAAGTTGTTTGCAGCGAGGTTGTAAGGTAATGGATTGCAGCCCGTAGACATCAGGTTGAGTTGACTCAATCCTGTTTTTACAATTCCTTTCATTATCCAAGAATAATGCCTTAGTTTCCTCTTAACTTGCTTTCACATTATTTTTTGTGATTTTGTTTTTACTTTGAGGTGACAATGTGATGGATTGCGGCCCGTAGACATTAGGTTGAAGATTCTCAATATGACTTATGCCATTCGGCGCATACTCCTGCTCTTCATTCCTATTTTCACAATTCCTTTTGTTACCCGTAGGCAACACATTGTTTCCCTTTTCTGTGTTTTTACAAATATCTACAATATGTGATTTTAAAATTTTATTTTTGCTTACAGCTGCGTTTGAGCAGTCTACTGGTATTTCCAGTTGTTTTTTCTTGAAATCTATTTTACAGTTAAATTTTGTGAGAAAATCGCTTCCTAAAATTCCATCATAGGATAAATTAATATTTTTATTTAGAATATGAAAATTGTGACTCAGTGTTATCATCTGGTCATTATATGGAACATTTATTGTTTTTATCTGTTCACCTAATGTTTGCATTGAATTACCTGAAATGGTTGTAACAGTGTGTTTACTTTGTTTGTTAATTCTATACTTTTGTTCTGTGTCTTTTAAAAGACTAATTTGTGCGCCTGTGTCAACTAAAAGTGAAGTTATATGTTTGTCTGAAGGTTCGAGTTTAATACGAAGCACTGGCTCATCGTATCTTTCGCAAAAAGGTATTATAATTGAATATGTTAATTTTGTGCTTGGTGCACATCGGCTTTTATTTGCATCCGGGGAGAAGCGCCGCTGATTTCTTCCCGTGCTATTTCGTTTCCCGATGCATGATTTACGTGGTGAGTTTGATAAGGAGGATTGTATTGACCTCTGAATTGGTTGTTTTCTCTAAACGGATTTGGATATTGTCTGAAAGCTCTATTATTTTCTAAGATTCTGTGATTTTGGTGTTCTTTATATTCTTGCCTTGGCCGCGATCTACACTCTTTGTACGTGTGATTCGACCGTTTGCAGTATGAACAAAATATAGATTGTATTTCTTTCTTTATATTATGATGTTTGTTTTGATAAGAATTTTGACTATTATAATTAGAGTAGACATGATTATTTTTGCGATAGCACGAATTTTCAGTGTGCGCTGACTTTTTACAATATTGGCATGTGGGTTTAAAAGGTGAGGTTTGGTATTGCGAATTTTTTTCCAGCCGTACTGAATGCTCCTCGGCATACATGATGGCTTTCTTCAAGTCCCGCTCATTGTGAGCTTTAAGAATTAATCTTAAATTATGATTCCGCAAACCATCCTCGAATACCCGTATTGCCAAGTGATCGTTCTCGCGTTTTAAATATGTACGAACTGAAATTTCGCTAGTGCTAGAAAATGTAGCTGAATTTAGTGAATGCAGTAATTTTCCAATTCGTTCACCGAACTCTTTAACAGTTTCTCTCAAATTTTGTCTAGCTGTCATAAGTTCGTTTTGAGCAGAGGCTCGCGTTTTTACTTCTTTGAACTCATTCTCCAAATCTTGTACCAAATCATTCCATTTGGTAAAAGATTTAAATTGGATGAGCTCAAAAGCTGAGCCTTCTAGCCGTGTTTTTATAACCTCTAGAATGAATTTATGTTCTGCGTCGGTCTTAGCAGAAGAAAAAAGTATATTACCGCATGCAATGAATTTATTTAATTCGGCTGGATTGCCGTTAAAAACCGGTACGATATTATAAATGTCGTTCAACGAAAACTTGAGATCCATATTTAGGTACTCAGGATCAGAATCCGCGTCGAAACAAAAAGAATTTTCGAAAAATGGTAGAGAAGCAAAGTTCTGTACTACCTTAGTCGCGTGTTGACGAGTAAAAATTTTGAAAATATTTTTTTTTTTTTTTAGAGCAGAAAAGTATATAATTTTTTTTTTTCGCAAAAACTTTCAATCTACTTAAAAATTACTAAAATAAGTGAATATATATGTATATAATTATTTATTAATTATGTTTTTTTTTTTTTTTTTTTTGCTTACTATTGTTTTAAATTCTTCCTGGTTCCTGGTTGTTGATGTGTAGTTGTTGATGTATTCTTGAGTTATTGGTGTCGTTGATGTGTTCAATCCCTTTTTCCTGCTTGACGTTGTTTCTTCTTTTTTTTTTTCTGTTTGTTGTTGATGACGCCAGGAGGCTCTTAGTAGCCCTAAAGCTGGTTATCCTGGTCTTTGTTTATAGGTTTCCTCTGATGTTGTTGATGCCAGGAGGCTCTTGGTAGCCCTATAGCTGGTTATCCTGGTCTTCGTTTATAGATGGGCCAGGAGACTTCACGTCTTATAGCTGGTTAACCTGGGCTTTTTTTTTTTTCACTTTTTATTCACTGTTTTTCACTGCCGCTGTTATAGCCTCGGCACGCTTTTGTTTTTTTTTTTATATATATTCACTTTTTTTTTAAAAAATTTCAAATCCGATGTTGAAGCCTCGGTACGCTTTTAAATTTTCTTTATTTTCCTTCTTTTTTTGATTACTGGGATGTAGCGTATCCCACCGCTGCCACCAATGTTATATTTAACGTCCTATGGTCTCCGTGCTTTCACAAGGAGAAGAGAGACCATGGACGGAAAGAAGAAGACGTTTGTTTGTTTTGGTTTATTAAAGTTTTATTTTGTTTAGTTTATTTCAACAATGGCCCGCTGTCTATGCGTGGCTGCGACCAGAGTTGGATTTATAATTTTATAATTTTAATTTATTCTAAAAAGGCCCGCTGTCTAGGCGAGGCTGCGACCAGTTTAGATATTGTAGGTTTGAAACTATCTTTCTTTCTTCGATCGTTTCTACGCCGGTCGGTGGTTTATAAAGGAAAGTCCTCAGTTTTCGAGGGCGTTTCCTTATTCCAATTATTCCAATAATTTCCAATAAGTGGAAATTCACATAGATACCAACCAATCAAAATGAATACATTAGTTACATATATCTAGGAAATGTAAATCATTATGTAGATTTACATATAGTTCTACTTCCCCTTAGTGATACGCGATCACGTACACTTTGCATGTTACGCAGTTGCAGGCAATGCACCTTACAAGCAGCGCAGTAACTAGGGTAGGTAAATGAACGGCCTTTGCTGACCATGCAAGCCAATGCCGATGCACCCAAACAGTCACTTGCTTTGTTTTTGTTGTCGCCGACGTTTAAGTCGGAACCACTTGACAATAAAAACAAAGCATTGGTTTTGTTTATTTTGGTAATTTAAGCATATGCGCTTAAATTAGGTCAGTATGTTTTTCTTTTCTTGAACGCCGGCAATTTGAGTCGCTGTACTCAAATTGGGTTGTTGTCGTTCGTAGTATTGTATTTTTTGTTTATTATTTGTGTCGAAATGCAGATCGCTGCATTTTTGATATCGACATCTGGTAACAATATTTATTGTGTTGGTTCTTTGGAATTGGTGTGAGGTCGGGTGTACAAAGTGTACATGTAATGTTGTGGGATACAACACTTGCTTCATCAGGAATTGCAGCTACGTTGTTGGAAAGGGGTCCAACTGCTCATTCAGCACTCCAGTTGCCATTGAATATGCAAATCAATGAAAATCCAACATGCAACATTTCCAAGAACAGTGCGATGGCCAAAGTTTTAGACAAAACGATGCAAGATTTACGAAACAATCAAAACAAGTTTGGTGGTGCGATGATTCTGTTGGCAGGTGATTTTCGTCAAACATTGCCAGTGATTCCACGATCAACTCCAGCCGATGAACTTAATGCGTGTTTGAAGTCGTCCGTCTTGTGGAAACACGTCAAGAAACTCAAATTGACTGTGAACATGCGTGTCGAGCTGCAGAACGATCAATCTGGAGAAGTATTTTCAAAACAATTGCTGGACATTGGCAACCGCAAAATCCCGGTTGACATTTCGACCGACTTGAATACAGTCGCTTTTTTTTCCGTCGCTTTCTGCCAGTTCACCGAACTCATCCGAAAGCTTTTTCCAAACATTGCACAAAATTACAAAAATCATGATTGGTTGAGCGAACGTGCTATAGTGGCTGCGAAAAACATTGATGTCGACGAATTGAATTTTAAGATTCAATCTGAAATAGCTGTCGAATTGATGACGTACAAATTGATAGATTCTGTTACTTCCCAAGATGATGGCGTCAACTATTCAACGGAGTTTTTAAACTCGCTGGAACTACCTGGATTACCGCCTCGCAATCTCCAACTGAAAGTCGGATCGGTAATCATAATGTTACGAAACATAAACCAACCACGTCTTTGTAATGGCACCCGGCTTGCGGTAAAAACCTGATGAATAACGTCATCGAAGCAACAATTCTTAAAGGAAAGTACAAAGGTGAAAACGTTTTGATACCACGGATTCCAATGATTCCGACCGACATGACATTCGCTTTTAAACGCCTGCAATTTTCGGTAAGGCTTGCATTTGCAATGACAATTAACAAGTCTCAAGGGCAGTCATTGCGTGTTTGAGGCATTAAGCTTGAAAATCCATGCTTCTCGCATGGTCAATTGCCACCATAAACATCAGCATTATTTGTTTATTTGTTTTCGCTCCAGATAACAAAACAAAAAATGTCGTGTATCATAGGGCATTGCAATGAACGAAAATATTTTATCACAGCTAAGCAATCTAAAATTTTAATTGGTTACCTGACCAGAGATATTTCAATCAAAATGTAAATAAAACACCATAAGATTCATTGTACTTATTTTCAAATCAAATGTAAATCAAAAATACCCAAACCTATATGAATAAAAATTAACATTCACTATTGAACTATTCACCCCTTTCGAACTATTTTTACACATTTGCAACAGCTTTTCACAAATTCAGAAAACAAACACAATTTTTTTTTGAATAAGGACAGGACAACGTCTGTCGGATCAGCTATCAAATATAAAAAAATACTTTATTTCAGCTGCGGTTAACGGTATTTGAACAATATTTGATATGTCGGTTCAGTGCACCTACCATTCTTCTTCTAAATATCATTCTGCCAGGATGCAATGGAACCACACTTTCAGTGAAAATAAAAACTGAAGGCAAAACAACGTTTGCCGGGTCAGCTAGTTATTAATAAAAATGGTTATTATGAAGGAATGACGACAGATTAAATAATTAAGTGTTTTGTTTTGATAAATAGTTGTTTTTTTTGCTTTGTTTTTCTTTTCGGATTTCTATAATATATATATATTAATTTAGTTAAACGTTTATTCAAATAAAAATACATTTTTTTTAATTCTATTGATGTTAATTAATTTCTTTGAAAAGAATAAATCGGTACCTTTAATATAAATAAAATTGTATGTGAAAATTAATAAAGTTACGACGGTGCAATGTCTGCATTTGCCGTCGGTAAAATTTTCGATGGTGCAGGATCATCTGCCAGCTTATCAAAACATCGGTCCGTGTTGTGCAGGATCGCCATGTAGTGTTCGGGTTTCATTATGCGAGAAAAAATTGAATGTTTATGTGGTATTAAACGCGTTTAATAATTTTTATTACAAATTTTAAGACCCTGCCTATGGGTTTTTGCCGGCGTTTAAAAACGCCACTGGGTCTAATTTTGTTTATGTTTTGGCCTGAGCAGATTAATGCTCTAAGGCCTGAATCAAAGTCAGTAGATGAATTTCGAGGTTTGCACCTCCTTAAAAAGTAAAATAACAGTTTTCGATAATTGTCAAATTGAGTTAAAAATAATAAAAATATATAAGAACTTAAATAAATAGAGTTTTAAATTTATATAAACAAAAGTGTTATACTGTGTTATACTGCTGTTATAGTGCTGGTGGTTATAGGGTACTCTACAATGTGGTGCAAAAGCGGTTTTCCGGGGGTGGAGGCGGGATAGTGCACTACTTGCATTTTGAGTGCCTAAGCGGGAGCCGGGGCGCGGAGAAACGTGAGAGTCGGCAACACAGATATCGGTGACAAGATTCTAACGAGTATTAATAAGCTCACTTTGCGAGAATTCCGCAAACATTGTTTTTAACTGATCAACTTCTCTATTCAATTTAGCAAAAGCATAGAACAAATTTTCATGCATATCAAAACAAATATCGCAAACATAAACAACATTGTGATTCTTATTTAAAATGTTAAATTGTTTAAATTGCTTATTATCGAAATTGGCACTTCGAACACTTCAAGCATATCATTATCGCGGGAAAAACAAAATCACATCTGATTTATACAAAAGCACGTCTCAGATTGAAGAATAAGGTTAAATATTTGTATATCGTCGATATTAAAGCAAATGAAGGTGCCAAATTGATGTTTCCAATTGCATCCGATATCTTCCTCCTCACATCATGTCATGTGCAGTAGCGCGTATCGAAAAATTTAGATCGTATTCTAAGAGGTCTCAAAAGTTGCATAGGCTTGTCAAGATCCCACAAAAAATGTTTATAAAAAATAAAGGACATCTTCCTTTCCCGCAAGGACAAAGTTTTTTTTTGGGGAAAACATTAAAAAATAGCGATCTTAAAATGCTTTGATATTTTTAAGAGAAACTATATGTGTCATAAAGCATAAAGTTGCACTTGGGATAGCACAAGACTTTTGATTGTAACCATTGGTTATAAATTTTGGTGGTACTGCTTATAGTGTCGACGTATTCCATAAATATCATAAATTAATAATTTGCATAGTTTTTGCATATGTATTCTCTTGTTTTAGAGAAATGTACTTTGGAACGCATTTTTTTAACTTTTTCAAAAAAATTAATATAAGATTTTATATCACGTGAATCATAAGTTGTGTCGGAGATAATCTTCTCAATTTGGATTTCTTAAAAATTTCTCAACATTATCCTGCCTAAAAATATTTATTTAATATTCTGGCTTAAACCACGATTTTTTTTTCTATTTCGATATATTAAAAAAAAGTTTTTTCCTAGCATCAAATTTCTCAATTTGAGTTATTTCCCCTTTATGGTTATAATTTCGTTAAAGCAGATTTTGACAACAAGTGTTTAGTCTTCTGAGGCCCATTGATTGGCTTAAAATGTATTTTAACGAAATTATAAGCAGATAGGAGATATAACTGTCAGCGTGTGTGTGAGCAATGGCAGTGAGAGTGTGAGGCTGCAACTCAATAGCAATGAGTACGACAGCGCAGTCTTGATTTAACCGTGACCGGCTCCGCATCACTCTTGCCAACGTGCAGTATTTTTTTGTAACTTGATTAGTTTAACGTTTTCTTACATTCTTTTTCTTATAACTGCTCATTAAATCATTTCTTAAACTTTAAATAAAGCATCGTAAATTGATTATAATTTAATTGATTATTAATTGATTCATTTTATCACTTGGACCTTGACAATTTTTCAGAAGTGGGATGGAACTGTCGCGCTGTACAGTCGTCCATCTAAAACAAAAGCTCCGCGAATTGAGTATGAAAACGTCGGGATCAAAGGCAGAATTGATTGCGCGGTTACATGAAATTGGTGTCGCCGAAATCACCAACGTTTCTGATGATCCAGTTCGCAGTAGGGATTCATCTGTAGAGTGTTTGCCAGAGGCTTCAAGTGGGTCAAACGAAGAATCTATCGTAAATAAGCTGCGGGATGACGTTGGCGTGCTCCGGCGTTCAATGGAGACGCTGTCCAAGCAGCTTAATTCTGTTCTTAATGTAACTCAGGCGAGAAGTCTGGAAGGTTCAAGTGTTCCAGAAGGTTCCTGCACAACAGATTTATTGTATTTTTCACCAAGCGCTGCGCCTCAAAACCAAACACACACACAAACGCAACCATGCGTTTCAGTTGCGAGTGTGCCGGTCTCGTTTTGCTCAACATACACTCAAACACAACCGTTCGTTTCGGTTGTCAACGCATCTTGTGTAACACGTACACAAGAACAGCCGTCTTCTACAAGACAATGTGTGCCATCATCCCTTATTGCTGGATACACACAGCCATTTATCGAGAGTGTCAATACATCGCTCTCTTCATATGTACCGCGCACACAAACACAACAATCAGTTTCTCATGCGCCTTTGGCTGTTTTACGTTCACATACACAGCTATATGACCAACAAAATGTTCCTCAACTTAACACACCGTGGAATATATCAACATCTGCTGCGACTGGTTTGGACAGTTCACCAGCAAATGCAGCTTCGTATCGTTCAACATTCGTCACAAACCATGCGCAACATGATGCGAACATGTATCGTATTGCCACGTCACAGCAACATGATGCTCATGCACATCGTTCTGCTACACAGCAACCGTACAGTGCGCAAACGGCACAGTCTCAGGATTCGACAATTTTTACTGAACGTCATGCATCGAATCCATTTATAAATATTAAAGATATAATTACCTTGCTGCCAGACTTTAATCCTTCGTCAAGCATTTCATTGAACCCCCGGCAATTTATTAATAGAGTTTCGCTGCTTAAAAATGCATACAACTGGGACGACCAGTCGCTAATTTTCGGTGTACAACAAAAGATGCAGGGTGCAGCAAAATTTTGGGTGGACTCGCAAATGGAAGTTTTCTTTTCCTGGCAGCAGTTTGCAACGAAATTATTGCAAGATTTTCCAAGCGTAGAAAATGTCGCTGATGTGCATATAGAAATGTCACGCTCAAAAAGAAATTGCAACGAGCAGCCGCAAGAATATTTCTATAGAATGTTGGCTCAGGGAAGGAAAGGTGGCCTTCCAGATCCAGCGATTGCACGGCATATCATTAATGGTATTAACGAACCGGATCTGCGTAAAAAAATTTCAAATGATTATGCAACATGCAATGAGCTGCTACGCGACATCAAAGCTTTCTGCGCGCATAACGAAATTAAAACACCAACGGTTATGAAAGCAAGTGAAATGAAAACTCAAACATTTTCGAATATGAAATCAAAGGAACAAACAAACAACATGAAAGATACCAACAAACTTAAATGCTTCAATTGCCATAAGCTTGGACACTATTCCATGAAGTGTCCAGAACCTCAGCGCAGAGATAGGTGTCAAGTTTGCCAACGTACAAACCACCAAACATCTAACTGTCCAGAAAAGCAAAGCAAAGGCAATATAAAAAAATCGATGACGCCGTTTTAACCATTGGTGAGGTAGCCGACCTCATAAAAATAATAAAAGTTGACGATAAACTTACTTCTGCATTCGTTGATCCTGGTAGTAGCCGTACGCTGGTGCGAAATTCGTTTGCTGACAGTGTTGGAGGGGCGGTGAGCTGCTCAACAACCCTTAATGGTTTCGCTGGTGGTAAATATACATGTACAAAAAAACTCAACGCCACACTCGAAATTGATGGTAAAGTGTTGAACACAGAGTTGCTCATTGTCGATGACAACCTGTTGTCTGAGAACGTGCTTCTTGGGAAGGATGCTGTTTGTAGGGAAGGTGTCCGATTAATCATTGAAGGCGATGATTGTTGGGTGGAGGACGTCGCTAAAATAACTACCAACGATGACTTGAACCAACAGGAACTCGAACAACTTCGTCACATCATCGCTGCGCACCGTTCTTGCTTTGCGGAGAAAACTTCAGAGCTGGGCAGATGCTCGGTAAAGAAAATGCAAATTAAATTAAACTCGGATGTCCCCATCAACATTAAGCCATACCGTTTGCCTTTTGCCAAACGACCTATCGTCACCCAACTTGTGAACGAACTCTTAATAAACGATATCGTTCGTCCTTCGGATTCCTCATATGCTTCGCCAGTGGTTTTGGTCGACAAAAAGAATGGAGAACACAGACTATGTGTGGATTATCGATTTTTAAATTCAATAACTGTCAAGACACCGTTTCCGATGCCAAACTTAGAGGAACAGTTTGCACAACTTGCTGGCAATAATTATTTTTCATCACTCGACCTACGTATGGGCTACCATCAAATTGAAATTGAAGATTCCTCCAAACAATACACAGGTTTTGTGACCACGCAAGGGCACTACGAGTATAATAGAATGCCTTTCGGTCTGGTTAATGCCCCTGCTGTGTTCCAGAGTGTGATGAACACAATCGTGGCGAAAATGGAGTATGGTGAAATACTGGCATACCTTGATGACGTAATCATTCCGAGCAAAACGTTCAAGGAGGGATTACGTCGCCTGGAAAAATTTCTTATTTTGCTAAGGCAACATGGACTTACGCTACGTCTCGATAAGTGCAAATTTTTGGTATCTGAAATTTCGCACTTAGGTCACATTGTCAACAAAAATGGTATCACTCCTGGAATGGAAAAGGTGAGTGCCATTCAAAACTTTAAAACACCAAGTAATATCACAGAAGTGCGCCGTTTTCTTGGCTTGACGGGATTCTTTCGGAAATTTGTCGAGAATTACTCAATAATATCAAAGCCGCTAACAAATTTACTTCGTAAGACAGAGGATAAAACTTTTGTGTGGGGTGAAAGCCAGCAAAAATCTTTCAACGAACTCATCAAAATGCTATGTAACAAGCCCGTGCTAGCATTATACGATTTTAATGCATACCACGAGGTACACACAGACGCCAGCGCGGTCGGCCTAGCTGGGGTATTGCTACAGTCAATCAATAGAAATAATTGGAACCCAGTGTTCTATTACAGTCGTCACTGCACAGAAGCGGAAGCAAAATTCCACAGCTACGAGTTGGAAATTCTAGCAGTCGTTGAATCCTTGGATCGGTTTCGAGTCTATGTTCTAGGAAAACCCTTTAAATTGGTCACCGATTGTTCTGCTATAGCAAAGGTAAGAGCCAACAAGGAACTAATACCCAAAATTGCTCGTTGGTGGATTAAAATATTAGACTACGATTGTGAATTTGTTCATCGACAAGGGTCGCGCATGGCTCACGTTGACGCTCTGAGCCGCGCGCCTGATTTACCACCTAAACCTGTTGACCCTTGTGGATTCGTTTTGAAAGTGACAGCAGCCCGAAATGACTGGCTGCTAACCATGCAGTTACAAGATCCCGAGTTGCTAGATGTCATCGCTATCTTGAAAGGTGAAGTCAAATCCGACCAAGAAAAGCAGATTAAACGTGAATATTGTTTAAAAAATCACCGCTTATATCGGGTAGAAGACGGGCACCTACGTTTTGTTGTGCCTTAGTCGGTCCGCTGGCGAATAGTCAAACTGTGCCATGACGATGTTGGGCATTTTGGTCTAGAAAAGACAATACAGCGAATTAAAGAAAATTTCTGGTTCCGGAAGGTACGCAAATACACCAAGGAATACATCGCTGCCTGCGTCCAATGTTGCTACCACAAGGCCAAAGGTGGCAAACCAGAAGGCCGGATGTATTTTAGCGATCCTGAACCTATACCATTCCGCCATGTGCATATCGACCACTTAGGACCTTTCGTCAAGAGCAACCGTGGAAATTGCTACATTCTGGCTATTTCCGACGCTTTTAGTAAGTTCCTCGTAGTTAAGCCCGTTTGGAATACCAAAACACAGCCGGTCGTCAATGTCCTCAACGAGATGACAAGCTATTTTGGACTACCAAAAACAATCGTTTCTGACAGAGGCACTGCTTTCACTTCCAGGATTTTTGAAGACTACTGTGAGCATAACAACATCCAACACGTCAAAACTGCTGTGCGCACGCCCAGAGCCAATGGTCAGGTTGAGCGCGCCAATCAAATAATATTATCATTTATTCGAACTACCACGGAAAATCCGAAAAACTGGGACTTGAAGCTCCGAGATCTACAATGGACTGTCAATTCTCAGAAAAATTCTACATCTGGGTTTAGCCCCAACGAGCTCGTTTTCGATTTCCAACTTATTGACGTAATACAAAACCATCTAATAGCTGCCATACATGACGACACCCGGAAAGACCACACCGACGCCAGTATCACCGAGAAGCGAGAGCAAGCAGTCGAAAATATAGCCGCTGAACGTGAAAAATGGAAGCTGCGTTTCGAAAAAAAACACGCTAACCCAACTCACTATAGCGAGGGTGACCTGATCGTTTTGGAAAACGAAGCTCCAGCTACTGGCGAATCAAGAAAACTCGAGCCAAAATATCGCGGGCCCTATATTGTCGCCCGAGTTCTTGGCAATGATCGCTACCTAATTGAAGATGCTCCAGGAATGCAGATCTCGTCCCGTAAATTTTGCTCCGTCTACGCCTCCCACAAAATGAAGCCATGGTGCATAAGTGCCCCAGATCTGGATCACGATGCTGATGAAGACTCTGACGGAATCGAGGACGATTCATCATCAGGATTGGCCGAATTGTCAGCGTGTGTGTGAGCAATGGCAGTGAGAGTGTGAGGCTGCAACTCAATAGCAATGAGTACGGCAGCGCAGTCTTGATTTAACCGTGACCGGCTCCGCATCACTCTTGCCAACGTGCAGTATTTTTTTGTAACTTGATTAGTTTAACGTTTTCTTACATTCTTTTTCTTATAACTGTTCATTAAATCATTTCTTAAACTTTAAATAAAGCATCGTAAATTGATTATAATTTAATTGATTATTAATTGATTCATTTTATCACTTGGACCTTGACATAACTCAAATTGAGAAATTTTATGCTACGAAGTACATTTTTTTTAAATATTAACATTTCTCTAAAACAAGAGAATACATTTGCAAAAACTATGCAAATTATTAATTCATCATATTTAAGGAATACGCCGACGCTATAATCAATGCCATCGAAATTTAGACTAAATTGTTACAGTCAAAAGTTATGTGCTATCTCGAGTATAACTTTCGCTTCGAATATCCTTCATACAGGATAATGTGGGTAAAAATCGTGAAAATCATCGTGTTTGGTAAGATGTTGTAAGTTAAACTGTAGTTAAATTTTTGCTTTAAGACATAAGTAGTTCTTCTTAAATAAATCAAAGCAATTTAAGATAAGATAAATAAGATCTTTTACTTTTTTTATCAAAAAACAACTTTGTCCTTGCGGGGGAGGAAGATGTAATTTTATTTTCATAAACATTTTTTTAACAGATCTTGACAACCACATGCAATTTTTGAGACCTCTTAGAATGTGAAATTCGAATAAAAGAATGTTATTCGATTCGCCCTAATGTGCAGTATACAAATATTTTTGACTTAAACATATTCTTACTGCATATCTGTTATGCAGTGGCAATGGCGAATAAATTTTGGACACGATAAATACACACAATGCCCAAATTCCGGATAATTTCAGTCCCTGTGAATCCCAGAATCTTTTATCCGGTATTTCTTAAACCAGAATTTTTAATTAAAAAAGTTTATATTATCCTTGTATATTATTGCAACGAAATTATTTAATGATTTTATAAAAACATTATTTATGGTGTCAGTTAATGTCTTCTATTTTTTTTATATTTTCAGAGAATGGCTAACTCCAAATGCCTTACAGCAAAGTGTTTCTTCCTTAAACAATCGTGGAGGTCCTGATTCTAACCCCCTTTGAAATTCAATATGAAAAATTTGAGTATAGGTATCTTTATTATGAAACAAATAACTTAAATGTGACAAAGTTAAAATACACATATAAATTGTAGTTCAAAGTAAATAACACTTCAAATATATCTTAATATATTGTATAAAAAAACTGATTTTTTAAAATTTTGCACACATGAAGTAACTGAACGCACTTAAGACGAATTAGATATGTATATCAAACTAAAAATCTATGCGTGTTCATAAAACGCAAAATTTTTGGACCACTTCTTTGATTTTTTATATTGGGGTAGTGAATTAATTCGTGCCGTTTTTTCAAAAACTAAGAATTTAATTGTGAAAAACTGGTTATACAGTGAATGTTCAGAATATTTGAAATTCACTTCAACTAAATGATAAATACTAAAATTGAACACTCTGTTACAATGTATAAAGGTTTTTTTTGAGATAGCATCACTAGCAAGTTTCGGGAAAGTTTACTTTTTTACTTTCATTTGAAGAAAAATGCAAATGCTGCAAGAAGCCCACGGGAACATGCTTCATCAATTTCCACATGTGAGTTTTGGTATTGACGTTTTAGAAGTGGTGATTTTAATACTGATAACAAATAGCATGAAGGACTGTCGGAAAAGTTTGATGATACCGCATTAGAGTCAATATTGGATGAAGACTCGTGCCAAATGCAAGAATAACTCGCAAAAGCATTAGGTGTGACGCAAGGAGTGGTCTTTTCACTTGAAAACCATGGAAATGATTCCAAAGATAGGATATTGGGTATGAGTTGCCGTATTAATTGAAACCGAGAGACATCGAACGCCGTTTTTTCATTTGTGAATATCTGCTCCAACTGGAAAAAGAAAGGGATTTTTTCATCATATTGTAAGTGGGCATACGCCAAAATCGATGCCAAAGTCCAATATTCACAGTGACAATGTCGTGCTCTGTATTTGGTGGGACCACTTGAGCGTGGTGTACTATGAGCTGCTACAACCGGGTGCAACTATAAGAGGGCAAATCTAACGAACTCAATTGATGCATTTGAGCTTGAAGCAAAATGGCCAGAATACAAACAAAGGCACGACAAAGTAACTGTGCAACATGACAACGCTCGGTCAAATGTTGCGCAGCCGCACACAGAGTCCGCTTGTATGGGAGGTTTGGCCAAAATGGCCAAAATTTATTTTTTTAAAATGGGATAGCAAAAAAAAATGTTGATGCTGTTGTAATTAGAAAGATATTTCTATGACAGTTTAGAAATATTATGCTTTTTTGATTTCCCGTTTGGAAGATACAGTGGTGGCAACTTAACCCTTTTTTGGATATTTGAAGTCTATTTTTATGGAGGGCAAAAATTTAAGCCATTTCAAAAGGGTATATTTTTAGTTAATAATGTGCGATTGTAACATGGGTACACTTTTCAGAAAAATAAGGTTTTAAATCTTAATATATAATATTCTTCTGTACATGTCACTGAACTCCTCTTAAACGGCTGAACCGATTTGGATGAAATTTGGTGTGTACATGCTACTGGGTCTATAGATTGCTTAAATTTAAAGTTTAAGCGCCCGGTAGGTGGCGCTGTTGTTGCTGTGGGAGCGTTTAAAGGGGTATTTGGGATTATACCTCAGAAACATATTGAGGAATTGTCATTATCCTTTACTTCAACATTACATTTTATGCATACAAAATTACAAAAATACAAAATTAATAAAAATAAGGCTTGATTTTTCGATCGTATAAACCGTTTTTAAATATTTACGATAGAAACTTTAAATAAGCCCTCTTTTTATGCATACTATAAAGAAAAACATTAAAAATGCCATTTTTTAATTTGAATTTTTTTCCCAACAGCAATTGTTTTTATTAAAGTTTTTTGCGAAATAAAGAAATTCCTTAAGGTTTTTTTAAATTATAAAAATTAGAAGAAAAACTAGAATGCAAAAGATGAAAATATAATTGGACGAACAAATAATCATATCCGAGGCAATTAATCATATCCAAAAATTGAGGTGTACCAGGGCAAGAAGGATGCTCGAAAATTCTACCAGCAGGTTAAGCGTCTATGAGTATGGTGATCTGGTTACAGATACGCATTTTTCCATTTTTTCAATCTGCTTGCAGGCGACGATAACAACAATTCCGCCCTTGGAAAATGCTGTCCGTCAATACCAATCGACGATGATGGAGTGGAAATTCCACCACCTAGCTTAAAGTTTCTATCCAGCGACTCAAAAACAACAAAGCCGCAGGAGCTGACGGCCTGGCTACTGAATTGTTTAAAACCCTGCGGCGGTGATAAGGTGCATGCATCAACTTACTTACTTACTTAGGTGGCGATGACAGCCCGTTGTCGGGTTACGGCCGACTTCATCAGCTCTCGCCAGGCGTCTCTGCTTCACGCGCGCCGACTCCAATGTCTTTCACCAAGCGCTATTATTCCATTATCCAGAGGCCGCTATTACTATAGCAATTTCAGTCCCGGTAACGCCACCGGTCAAATTGACACGGCTCTTGTCAGTCAAGCAGCCGCACTTAGCCAACGCGTCACTTTCGTCGACGCACAAAGTTATTATTTTGCGAGTGCTGTCAGCCAGACTAACACTGCCGTCGCTTCACGTTCTGCAATTGTAAGCTCTGCCTGTCATAGTGACAACACTGCCGGCGCTCCACGTTCTGCAATTGCTAGCTGTGCCTGCCATAGCAACAATTTTGCCGTTGCTCCACGTACTGCAATTGCTAGCTCTGCCTGCCATAGTGACAATTTTGCCGTCGCCCCAAATTTAACTTGCTTTACTTGCCAGAATCACACTGCCGCCATGCCAAATTCAATTTCATCTAGTCATCGCGATACCATTGCCATCGCATCATGTTCCATGACAGCCAGCCATTGCCATAATTCAGCTACAACCCAAAAATTCGCTTCGAGTAATACCAACAATATCAGCATAATTTTGCCGACAGCTCATACAACTCTGCCAACTATTTCCGCCAGTGTCCTGAAATAACACAGTATTGAGAACCAGTGACTTCATCCTGTGCCTACTCAACTGTTCCTGCCACAAGTATGACTGAAACCTTGCCTAATACAACAGTTATTCATCAAATCAACATTTTTTGCCAACCCAATCACAGCCTTGCTATCAAACAAAAATATTTCCAATGTTTATGCGAAATGTCGAATCCAGCTTAGATCGAGTTCCTTCCTAGATGGCAACCCTTAGAGACGAATTGGGATCCACAAATTTTCTGCCGCTCTTGTAGTTGTAAGATTTTATTTGTATGTATTCTAAGTAAGGTTAATTCGATTGTGCTTAAGACTAAAACGCTCACTTTTTGTTAAACCACAACCACGGTAAGATCAAAACTCTCACAATAAAGAAATATTTCCAAATATTAATCCTTCCTTCTTTTTATTTTCCATTTCCACGGAGCTACAAGTATTTCAACATATCCTATTCAAAGTTTGCAGCTCAAACCATTTCTTAAAACAAACATTTGGTCCATCTTCTAACCGGATAACAGGAGGAACATTTCAAACACTATTTCCAACTTTTTCAAACATTGCAAAGGAACAGTTCAAAAAACATTTCCTACATATTTCCAACTATTTCATCAATAAAGTCCACAGGAAGCTAAAATAGGTGCGTAATTTTTTATTCCATAATTATTACTTTTGTTTCTACTTTATATAAATGATTTTCCATCGGATAAAGCATTCTAACATCTTGATGTATGCTGACGATGTTAAAATATTTCTTTCTTTTAAGAATGAATATGATGGTTTATTCTTGCAAATTGACATCAACAATCTTCATAGCTGGTGCAGAATAAATCTAATGAATCTTAATATGAAAAAATGTAAGCACATGACCTTCTCGCGAAAACCATTCTTAAAGTGTAATTTCAAAATTTGTGACTACACATTAGAATCCTCAGATAGTTTCCTTGATCTTGGAGTTACCATGGATCCTAAACTACGATTTCATATTCATATAAATAAAATAATAAATAGAGCAAATAGTACCCTAGGATTTATTTTGTTTTTTTGGACGCTCCCGGTGGAACTGGAAAACTTTTTTGCTCGCGTTGATTTTGGCAACGATACGCTCGCAGAATGATATTGCACTTGCACTTGCTTCATCAGGAATTGCAGCTACGTTGTTGGAAAGCGGTCCAACTGCTCATTCAGCACTAAAGTCGCCATTGAATATGCAAATCAATTAAAATCCAACAAGCAACATTTCCAAGAACAGTGCGATGACCAAACTTTTGCAACAAAGCGAACTGATCGTTTGGGATGAGTGTACATTGGCGCATAAAAAGTCTTTGGAGGCATTAGACAAAACGATGCAAGATTTAAGAAGCAATCAAAACAAGTTTGGTGGTGCGATGATTCTGTTGGCAGGTGATTTTCGTCAAACATTGTCAGTGATTCCATGATCAACTCCAGCCGATGAACTTAATGCGTGTTTGAAGTCGTTCGTTTTGTGGAAACACAAAACATGCGTGTCGAGCTGCAGAACGATCAATCTGGAGAAGTATTTTCAAAACAATTGCTGGACATTGGCAACGTCAAAAAACATCAAATCCCTGTCGCTTTCTGCCAGTTCACCGAATCAAAATCCGAACTCATCCGAAAGGTTTTTCCAAACAGTGCACAAAATTACAAAAATCATGATTGGTTGAGCGAACGTGCTATATTGGCTGCGAAAAACATTGATGTCGACGAATTGAATCTTAAGATTCAATCTGAAATAGCTTTCGAATTGATGACGTACAAATCGGTAGATTCTGTTACTTCCCAAGATGATGTCGTCAACTATCCAACGGAGTTTTTAAACTCGCTGGAATAACCCGGATTACCGCCTCACAATCTCCAACTGAAAGTCGGGTTGGTAATCATAATGTTACGAAACATAAACCAACCACGTCTTTGTTTTGGCACCCGGCTTGCGGTAAAAAACCTGATGAATAACGTCATCAAAGCAACAATACTTAAAGGAAAGTACAAAGGTGATGACGTTTTGATACCACGGATCCCAATGATTCCGACCGACATGCCATTCGATTTTAAACGCTTGCAGTTTCCGGTATTTGCAATGACAATTAACAAGTCTCAAGGGCAGTCATTGCGTGTTTGAGGTATTAACCTTGAAAATCCAAGCTTCTCGCATGGTCAATTGCCACCATAAACACCATCAGCATTATTTGTTTTCGCTCAAGATAACAAAACAACAAATGTCGTGTATCATAGAGCATTGCAATAAACGAAATTATGTTATCACAGTTAAGCAATCGAACAGATATTTCTTTTGTTTTTAATTGGTTGGATCTTTCATTCAAAATGTAAATAAAACACCATAAGATTCATTGTACTTATTTTCAAATCAAATGTAAATCAAATATACCCAAACCTATATGAATAATAATTATCATTCAAAAAAACGTATTTTCCCAATTTCTAACTATTTTGTGTAGCAACAGCTTTTCACAAATTCACAAAACAAACACAAATTTTTTTTTATTATGACAGGACAACGTCAGTGGGGTCAGCTATCAAAAATAAAAAACACTTTATTTCAGCTGCGGTTAACGGTATTTGAACAATATTTGATATGTCGGTTACCATTCTTTTTCTAAATATCAATCCGCCACGACTTTGCAACGGAACCACACTTTCAGTGAAAATAAAAATTGAAGGCAAAACAACATTTGCCGGGTCAGCTAGTATAATAATAAAATATAGTATAATAAAATTTATATTATTACCTAATATCATTGATTACACTGGTTTACAGCCAATATGTACTTTGAATGCCACTATTCTTTTCTCATGTAAAATCGGTCGCTAATTCCGAAAAAAAAATTTTTTTTTTTCTGTCACTCCGTTTTCGAGATATTGCCCACTGTAGGGTTTTCAACGAAAAAAAAAAGTTGGTTCCACTTAATTGCATATATCTCCAGAACCAATAACAGTAATCAAACAAATGATATATCAAATAAAAGCTTATAAAATTTCTTACAAACAATACATACATAATTTTTTGCTCGAGCTGTGAGTTTTGGCGGAAT
This sequence comes from Tetanocera ferruginea, assembly GCA_958299015.1. Classification (NCBI taxonomy): domain Eukaryota; kingdom Metazoa; phylum Arthropoda; class Insecta; order Diptera; family Sciomyzidae; genus Tetanocera; species Tetanocera ferruginea. The sequence continues at coordinate 109,474,263 of OY282640.1, forward strand.
AAATTCAAATTTCGGGGATTTTTTTTATTTTTCAGAAACATTTCCAAAAAAAGACAAAATAGTTGCGAATTTCGTTAAGTAATAAAAATATTTTGTTACTTTTGATATTTTTTACTAAAAGCCTCTATTTTCCAAAAAAAATAAGCTATTGTTGAAGAAAATCTATTGAGAAATTAAAAAGTTGTGTTCAATGGAACGAAATCAACCAAATTGTTGATTATCAATTTATGCATTTGGACTTATTTTATTGTCATAAAAAAATATGAGAACTACAGGTTGTTGTAATTAAATCATATATTCTTCATTTTTATTGTTCTTTTAATAACACTGGTTTACAAATAACGAAAAGTTGATTGTACTTTGAATGCCACTATCCTTTTCTCATGTAAAATCGGTCGCTAATTCCGAAAAAAAATTTTTTTTTTCTGTCACTCCGTTTTCGAGATATTGCCCACTGTAGGGTTTTCAACGAAAAAAAAAGTTGGTTCCACTTAATTGCATATATCTCCAGAACAAACAACAGTAATCAAACAAATGATATATCAAATAAAAGCTTATAAAATTTCTTACAAACAATGCAAACATCATTTTTTGGTCGAGTTGTTAGTTTTGGCGGAATAAATTCAAATTTCAGGGATTTTTTTTATTTTTCAGAAAAATTTCCAAAAAAAGACAAAATAGTTGCAAATTTCGTTAAGAAATCAAAATATTTTGTTACTTTTGATATTTTTTACTAAAAGCCTTTATTTTTCCAAAAAAAAAATAAGCTATTGTTGAAGAAAATTTATTGAGAAATGAAAAAGTTGTGTTCAATGGAACGAAAGAACCCAAATTGTGTGATTATCAATTTATGCATTTGGACTTATTTTATTGCCATAAAAAAAAAATGAGAATTAAAGGTTGTTGTAATAAAATCATATATTCTTAATTTTTATTGTTCTTTCAATAATTTACATTATTTAAATTGTATATAATTATTATTAATAATTTTTATTGTTCCCTTAAATCATTTATATTGTTATTTACATTGTAAATGATTTTTATTTATCATTCAGAAATTAAAAATGATTAGAATTCTTGTTTTGTCGTTTATTTAATTCGGGATCGGTTTCTCTGATGAGAAACCAACAATAGTCGCCCATCATTCCTTTGTCCCAAAATCCTTGGTACCCATTCTCAATTACTTTTATCTGTTGGTGGAATCTTTCCCCATGTTCGTCGCTCTCGTCACCGACATTCTTCGCTTTCTTTGTCTAACGCCTTGACAGTGTTTTTCATAAGTCCAAGTTTGATGTGCAACGGTGGGAGAATTATGTTTTCCTTTTTGACAAGTGGGACGTTTTTGACGTTGTTCTCTCCAACTTTCGACTCAATTCTTTCTGGCCAGTCCTTTTTGTAATAGTGGTGTTCACGTGCTCGACTATCCCAATTGCATACAAAATAGCAGTGCTTTGTGTAGCCACTCTGTAAACCACAAAGCATACCAACGACTTTGAGATCAGAACATATTTTCCAGTCGTGTTGTTCATATTTAATACATGTCAATAGCTTCGCCATTGTTTCGTACGTTTCCTTTGTGTTGACTGCATGTGCGATCGGAATCGATGGCTTTTTGTTTCCTATATGAAGTAATACCGCCTTCAAGCTCACTTTGCTGCCATCAATAAACAAACGCCACTCTTTGGGAATGTACGGCTGACCGAAGGTATTAAATAAGCCAGGAATGTCTTCGCAATAGCAGATATTGTCATTCTTAGTAAAGTGTATAGCAAACGGTTTTTCACGATTTCTGTAGTATGTCACCTTAACATCGGGTCCCAAAAAGTTGAATTGTTGCAAACGAGAACCATGCAATTCCGATTTTTCTTTTGACAGTTCCAAATCTCTTATCCAATCATTCAGCTGCGCTTGTGATAAAAGGTGAGTTGTGTTCTCAGTTGTAATAGTACTACCACCTGTGGTTCCTTCCGACTCCACTGAATCTACGGATTTGCGATTGTTTTCACGTGTTGAATCGGGACAAGTAGGATATGGAACATCGTCGGAATGAGATACTGGCAATGAAAAATTCGTGACAGTGGCGTATATCACTCGTTTGTGTTTTCCAACACCAGTCACTTTGGCCAGACAAAAATAGCAATCGTTTAGGTGGCAAAACGGTTGTCTCCAGATCATCGGAGCATCGAATTTCATGTATCGTTTTTTACCCGAGCTCCATTCAGACAATATTAATTTGCACGACTGACACAAAATACTTGGCGTCCATGATTTACCAATGTTCTTAGCCGCAATACCAAAATAATGAAGATATGACATTTGCAATAAATTCGTAAAATTGACTGGTTTCTTTTCGAAAGTAAGTTCACCGCACACGTAGCAGAAAATATCGGGGTCGTTTTTACACTGGAATTTTCGCAGTCTTTTACTCATTTTATTTTGAAGTATATCTTATTTTTTATTTTTTCCTTTCGTTACAAATTATGCGTCCGTTTGTTTGCCACGTTTTTTAGTATAATGCATGAATGTTTTTGCTTTTATACATCTCGAAAGTGCTGCAGGTACAATAAAGGAAGGTAGGTCCACGACTCAGAGAGCGACCGACGAAACTGTCAAAAAAACACAAAATAAGTATGCACATGGCATAATAAAAACAGGTAGGCTCTCTTTCTTATAGCCATAAGTGTCGAAATCAGACGTTTTGCTGTGACGGTTTCGACGGTTGCATTCTCAGTCGTGAGCCTACCAAACCCTTGACTTGATTCCTATGAACAATAAAAGTGAAAAATAAAAAATTATAGTACAATAACCCAATTTATTTATATGACAAAAAAATTTGTAAAAAAAACATAACTTGGGTGCTTTCGTTCCATTAAACACAACTTTTTCATTTCTCAATAGATTTTCTTCAACAATAGCTTATTTTTTTTGGAAAAATAAAGGCTTTTAGTAAAAAATATCAAAAGTAACAAAATATTTTGATTTCTTAATGAAATTTGCAACTATTTTGTCTTTTTTTGGAAATTTTTCTGAAATATAAAAAAAATCCCCGAAATTTGAATTAATTCCGCCAAAACAAACAGCTCGGCCAAAAAATGATGTTTGCAATGTTTGTAAGAAATTTTATTAGCTTTTATTTGATATATCATTTGTTTGATTACTGTTGTTGGTTCTGGAGATATATGCAATTAAGTGGAACCAACTTTTTTTTTTCATTGAAAACCCTACAGTGGGCAATATCTCGAAAACGGAGTGACAGAAAAAAAAAAAAAATTTTTTCGGAATAAGCGACCGATTTTACATGAGAAAAGGATAGTGGCATTCAAATTACAAACAACTTTTCGTTATTTGTAAACCAGTGTTATTAAATGTGAAAATTAAATTAAGCAACATTTTTTATTTTGTCACATCCTAGTATCGAACCACGGACTGCGGTAACCTTCGCATTAAAGTCGCCAGTTTTACCCCGAGCTAATCTACTGCTTTTTCTGTTGTTCTCAATTGTACAGTTTTCTATGTGCTATGATTTCGAAAGTAAAACTTAAGTGAGTAATTTCATCAGTTGAGAACGGCTGGACCGATTTGGATAATTTTTTCTTTTAAATATTTATCGTAGTCCAACTAAGGTTTTTACGGAAATAAAAATTGACTACGCCCACTTTTACGCCAACTTTTTCCGATTTATTTAAAATCGGAAAACGGCTGCACCGATTTGTCTAATTATATTTATAAATGTTCGTAGTAATCCAATTTTAGTTTTTTTGGAAAGAAAAATTGACCTCGCCCACTTTTACGCCCACTTTTTCGATTTATCTAATATCGGAAAACGGCTACACCGATTTGGATAATTTTTTTTAAATGTTCGTAGCAATCCAATTTAAGTTTGCAGTGAAAGAAAATTGACCGCCCACTTTGCGCCCACTGTTTTGTTATATATATCTAAAATTGCAGAACGCCTTGGCTGGTTAAGATTATTTTTTTTTTAAATATTTGTAATAGTCTTGGAAATCCAGTTTGGAAATTTCGGTACCTATTACTAATAATACAGGTGCAATACCTAAACTAATATCGAAAAGTAGCTCAAATCAGCCATTGCACAAAAATCTTGTAGTTATTCCGCCTGCAAGATCTATATTTGTTTCGCAATTTGCAGCTGATACGTCTGAGGATGACATCCTTTACTTTTTAAATACAAAACTGAATATTTTGAATAAAAATATTTCTGTTTATAAATTTAAGTTCTCTCATGAACGTGTCACTTCATCTTTTAAAATATCTTTGCCTGCTGAAGCCTACAATAAAGTCATTGATCAAAGTTTTTGGCCTCAATATACGTAGTACATGAATATGTTCCCAGGTCGCAGCCAAGAACTACACTTGCAACTTTACCTGTTCGCGACATGAACCAAAAAAACTAGATTGCTGCCTACAGTTCCGCATCTTATCAAAACGTTCGTGGTATTAACACTAAATTGATTAATTTATTTATTATGAGTCACAACATTTATTACGATATAATTGCTTTCAGTGAGAGTTGGCTTAGACCTAACACTTTGAATTCTGAAATTCTGTGTAACAAATTTAATATTTATCGTAAAGATAGAAATTCTATTCCTGGTAATTGCTCTAATGGTGGGGGTGTGCTGATTGCGGTTAAATTCACACATTTCTCTCAAGAAATAGTTATCCTTGAAGCAGCAGACATTGAATTCTGTTGTGTGCATGCAAAGTACGGTTCTTTGAGTCTTTATATTACATGCTCATATATACCTCCCTGTTCTAACTTAGAAGTGTATAGTAAACATTTGGTTTCTATTAGTAAAGTTTTCTTATTGCTACATCCTAATGATCATATCTTAATAACTGGTGACTTTAACTTACCCAATGTTTCTTGGAACTTTTGTTCTGAAAACCCTTCAATATATTTACCATCGTCTGAAAGTTCATCTGATAATTACTTTTTAAATGAGCTTTCAAGTCAAGGTCTTTTCCAACTAAACTATCATTTGAATAAGAATAACCGCTTGCTTGATCTGGTATTTTTTGATGAAAGCAACATTGCTTCCGAGTCAAGGTCCGATCCTCTGGTCACTCCTGAAGATTTTCACATGGAATTCAACTTTAAAAAACTAACTATGTTATGTTAAAAAATAGTTTGTCCAGTATAAATTGGTCATCTATACTGTATCTTAATACAGAAGTTTTATCTTCACAGAATCTGGATGCTGCGGTCTGTGCATTTAATACAACGCTCATTGACTGCTTCACTAGATCTTTTCCGCAAAGAAAAGCATCTATGATTTCAGGCCCTGTGTGGTATACCAATGAATTAAGAAAATTGAGAAACTTAAAATCTAAATATTATAAAAAATATCAAAGAACGCATAGTTTGATTGATTTCGGCCGTTATACTTCGACTAAATATAGTTACCAGCTATTGTGCAAGCAATCCTATAACATATACCTAACAAAAGTAAAATTAAACATTAAGTCTGATGCTAAATCATTCTGGAGTTTTGTTAACACAAAACGTAAGATTGATTCTTATCCTTCTTTTATGAAATATAAAAATGTGGAATCTGATAATGATTATAGCATTTGTAACCTTTTTGCTGACTTCTTCAAGTCAACTTACTCATCGTCATCTTTTGATAATGGTAGCTATCCTTTTAATGTTCATTCTGGGGATATTTGCCTCCCAATAGTTGACAACAATACAGTTTAATGTTATCTAAAAGATCTTAAAACTTCGTATAAAAGTGGTCCCGACAACATTCCATCTTGCATTCTGAAATATTGCTGTGAAGAATTAGTAACTCCAATCACTTTGCTTTTTACCTATTCTCTACAGGCTTGCTATTTTCCAACTATCTGGCTTGCTATTTTCCAACTATCTGGAAGTCCTCATTCATTATCCCATTGCTTAAATCTGGTAATAGATCATTAATTGATAACTATCGTGGAATTGCGAAATTAAGTGCTTTGCCCAAACTTTTTGAGGCAATTATTACTTCACAATTATCACATAGTGTTAAGTCTTTGATGTCCCCATGTCAACATGGATTCCTCTTGGGAAAATCTACGGTCACTAACCTCCTTGAATTTACATCTAACACAATAGAAAATTTCGGAAAAGGTTTACAGACTGATGTTATCTACACGGACTAGATCTATCTAGTCTTTAGCTAAAGTCTAGTCTATCTACACGGACTTTAGCTTTTGATGTTGTAAATCACAAGCTCTTAATTCTAAAATTATCTTTGATTGGATTTCCCACAAAAATGGTGAGATGGATCGAATCGTATCTAAGTAATAGAACACAATCTGTGCTATTTAAACTCGTGAATTCATAGCTAAAGTCTAGTCTAGTCTATCTACACGGACTTTAGCTTTTGATGTTGTAAATCACAAGCTCTTAATTCTAAAATTATCTTTGATTGGATTTCCCACAAAAATGGTGAGATGGATCGAATCGTATCTAAGTAATAGAACACAATCTGTGCTATTTAAACTCGTGAATTCATATGAGTTTCCTGTTATCTCTGGAGTACCCCAAGGAAGTCATCTTGGGCCACTTTTGTTTCTACTTTATAAAAATGATTTTCCATCGGATAAAGCATTCTAACATCTTGATGTATGCTGACGATGTTAAAATATTTCTTTCTTTTAAGAATGAATATGATGGTTTATTCTTGCAAATTGACATCAACAATCTTCATAGCTGGTGCAGAATAAATCTAATGAATCTTAATATGAAAAAATGTAAGCACATGACCTTCTCGCGAAAACCATTCTTAAAGTGTAATTTCAAAATTTGTGACTACACATTAGAATCCTTAGATAGTTTCCTTGATCTTGGAGTTACCATGGATCCTAAACTACGATTTCATATTCATATAAATAAAATAATAAATAGAGCAAATAGTACCCTAGGATTTATTTTGTTTTTTTGGACGCTCCCGGTGGAACTGGAAAACTTTTTTGCTCGCGTTGATTTTGGCAACGATACGCTCGCAGAATGATATTGCACTTGCACTTGCTTCATCAGGAATTGCAGCTACGTTGTTGGAAAGCGGTCCAACTGCTCATTCAGCACTAAAGTCGCCATTGAATATGCAAATCAATTAAAATCCAACATGCAACATTTCCAAGAACAGTGCGATGACCAATTGCTGGACATTGGCAACGTCAAAAAACATCAAATCCCTGTCGCTTTCTGCCAGTTCACCGAATCAAAATCCGAACTCATCCGAAAGGTTTTTCCAAACAGTGCACAAAATTACAAAAATCATGATTGGTTGAGCGAACGTGCTATATTGGCTGCGAAAAACATTGATGTCGACGAATTGAATCTTAAGATTCAATCTGAAATAGCTTTCGAATTGATGACGTACAAATCGGTAGATTCTGTTACTTCCCAAGATGATGTCGTCAACTATCCAACGGAGTTTTTAAACTCGCTGGAATAACCCGGATTACCGCCTCACAATCTCCAACTGAAAGTCGGGTTGGTAATCATAATGTTACGAAACATAAACCAACCACGTCTTTGTTTTGGCACCCGGCTTGCGGTAAAAAACCTGATGAATAACGTCATCAAAGCAACAATACTTAAAGGAAAGTACAAAGGTGAAGATGTTTTGATACCACGGATCTCAATCATTCCGACCGACATGCCATTCGATTTTAAACGCTTGCAGTTTCCGGTAAGGCTTGCATTTGCAATAACAATTAACAAGTCTCAAGGGCAGTCATTGCGTGTTTGAGGCATTTATCTTGAAAATCCATGCTTCTCGCATGGTCAATTGCCACCATAAACACCATCAGCATTATTTGTTTTCGCTCCAGATAACAAAACAAAAAAAATGTTATGTTATCACAGCTAAGCAATCGAAAAAATATTCCTTTATTTTTAATTGGTTACCTGACCAGAGATCTTTCAATCAAAATTTTAATAAAACACCATAAAATTCATTGTATTTATTTTCAAATCAAATGTTAATCAAACATACCCCAAACCTATATAAATAAAAATTATCATTGAAAAAAACGTATTTTCCCCCTTTTTAACTATTCTACACATTTGCAACAGCTTTTCACAAATTCACAAAACAAACACAAATTTTTCTTTAATTAGGACAGGACAACATCTGTCGGGTCAGCTATCAAATATATAAAAACGTACTTTTTTTCAGCTGCGGTTAACGGTATTTGAACAATATTTGAACAATATTTGATATGTCGGTTCAGTGCACCTACCATTCTTCTTCTAAATATCAATCCGCCACGGCTTTGCACTGGAACCACACTTTCAGTGAAAATACAAATTGAAGGCAAAACAAAGTTTGCCTGGTCAGCTAGTAAATAATAAACCTTCAGGGTTTAAATATAAAAAAAATAAATGTATATACAGGGTGTCCCGCAACTGAGTGCAACTATTTACGGAGGTAAAAGGTAATGTCGAGTTGAACAAAAAATCGTATGGGAGGGGGGGTCTATTTTTACATTCTTAGGAGCTACAGGGCTAATTAGTACTTCACGATTTTTATTCAAATTATTGTTTTTAGCACAAAAACTGACTAACAGAAAACTTATTTTAAGAGTTCATTGTAAAGACAATAAAATCACCTTTCTAACGGTATATCAACAAACCCCACCGACTTAACCGTTCCTGAGCTGTGCTCGTCTGAAGATGAAATAAATCGGTGGAAACAACTTAATTTCAACTTTGAGTCCAAATTTCTCAGAATTTCAAGAAATAAATTAAATTTGTTATCATAATAAATCTTGTAATTTTTTTAATTCTCTTTTCAATGGCACTTAAAACATAAAAATATCTCTAAAAATAAAAAAGTTGACTGTTCTAAAAAAATTATACTTATTAGAAAACATATCGAGGTAGGATAAAATATCATTAGATAATATCATTGTTTTCTTTGTTGTTTATAAAGAATATTATAATAATATAATATTACGTCGCCCTCTCTCAATATTTTAATTTGTGATTTGTTTGGGCTAAAGGTCCGGTCACTAATTATTATTAAAACAAACTAATTGGTTTATAATAAAATTTTTATTTTGTCCAATATTCCGAACTCCGCCGGAGTTCATCATCAGGGACACTGTTTTGTTTTACAAAGAATTTACAATTACACATTTTTACAACAATATAGAAAACACGAATATTTCAATTTACATTTTCAAACATTAGACATAAAGTTTAACAATAAAAATAACGCTGGTAGACATCACAGGAACATAAACAAATAGGTATAGCCTTAAAAACTTAATTGCATCAACCCGCGCCTACGCCGTTTCGTTGTCTACTGGTATTTTATGTTGGCGTTTGTTTTGTTATTAGGTGCCGGTAGCTTTGAGCGCATCTTTCTGTGTCCGTTTTGAAATTATTCTTTGTTTTGGTGGTATGTTTATTATGTGCAGAATTTCTAACATGTATCGTCTTGCATAATTCGTCTCTTGTTGTATAATTATTACATTGTCGAAGTCTGGACCGTGGTGAAGTGTTGCACAGTGGGCCGCCAATGCTGTTTTTTGTTCCAATGGTTTCGTGCGCGATTTGTGTTCTGATTTGTGGGAAGATATTCTTTTCCGTAATTTCGTCTTTGTAGTGCCCACATAAACTTTGTTGCATGTTCCTGCGCTGTCTCCTTCTCATGTTATTTTGTATATTAGATTTTATTTGTCATTTTTATCAATTTCACTCTTTGTATTACTCTGTGCGAGGTGCTCTATTGTATTTACTCTTTTCATAGCAATTAGATCCAATAAGTCTTTCCGACAGTCCCGGTATATACGTCATAAGTTTATAAATCTTGGGTGGTTCTACCGCGCGTGGTATGCTACTTTGTTGTTTTTGTTTTTTATTAAATCCATCGTCATTTTTTTGGGGAAGCCATTTTTACTAAGGATCTTAATTATTTTTCCAATGTTGTCATAATGGAATTCTTTGTCGCTAAAATACTTTTCTTATGTAATTGTTCGCCGTGCTCATTATCGTTCTTTTAGGTTGTTTGGAATTATAGTTTATGAGACGTCCTGAAGCTGTAGGTTTATGATACAAGTAAATTTTTAATTTGTTGTTCCTTTGTATTACTAGCGTGTCAAGGTATAGTAGTTTTCCTTCTTTCTCTTCGTCCTTCGTAAATTGTATATTCTTATGAAATTTGTTTAACACATTCAATGTCTCATAAATTTTGTCCACTTTAATAATTCCAAATAAATCATCTACATATTTTGTCATCAATCTTGGTTTTTCGTCTAGTAGTTCAATACAGGTGTCCAAAAGCTCTTCCATTATGATGTGTGCAATAACCGGCGATAGCGGTGACCCCATTGGCATTATTTTTAATTGTCCGCAAACTTAATCGTCATATTTAAAATACCTGTTGTCCTTGATACAGAATTATAAGATGCCAAAGAATAAATTTCAAAACGGACATAGAAAGATGCGCTCAAAGCTACCGGCACCTAATAACAAAACAAACGCCAAAATAAAATACCAGTAAACAACGAAACGGTGTAGGCGCGGGTTGATGCAATTTAGTTTTTAAGGCTATACCTATTTGTTTTTGTTCCTGTGATGTCTACCAGCGTTATTTTTATTGTAAAACTTTATGTCTAATGTTTAAAAATGTAAATTGAAATATTCGTGTTTTCTATATTGTTGTAAAAATGTGTAATTGTAAATTCTTTGTAAAACATAACAGTGTCCCTGATGATGAACTCCGGCGGAGTTTGAAATATTGGACAAAATAAAAATTTTATTATAAACAAATTAGTTTGTTTTAATAATAAATAGTGACCGGACCTTTAGCCCAAACAAATCACAAATCAATATATTAAGAATATTTTTATAAATTCCATTTTTTTCTGAATTCAAATATATATCTTATGAACAATGGTTTTTACATTAGAATATGTGAAAAAATGGAATTTGCGTTACAACAACTCAAACACAAGGAAAGATTAAAAAAGTATGTTTTTGCTATTGTCAATTAATTGTTTGAAAAATTTGCTGCTGCAGTTGTGTTAACATGAAATAATACTCTATACTATATGGCAGGATTTAATTTTTTTATGCTTAATTTTTAGTATGGTATCCATTAGAATCAAGCACACCCTTAATATGTCCTTCATTGATAAAATTAATTTTCTTAAGTCGTATTCATCTGGAATCTTTTTCCATTCTTCTGTAACGAACTGAATTAATTGTTGCTTTGATCTTGGGCTTGTTCTTGCTACTTTCTTTTTTAAATATGCCCACAAACACAAATTTTCTATAGGGTTTACGTCAGGGCTTTGCGCCGCAGTATCAATATTTTTAGAACAGTTATACTGCAATCACGACTTGCAATAATATGATTTATGTTTGAGGTCGTTATCCTGATAAAATTTTAATTTTAATCTGTATTTATGGATTGGATCGATGAAACCGAATTTGCAAGCGTTTTTCTGCCAACTCATTTTGTAAAATGTTCAGGAACCCTTCCTTAGTCATTGTATCCTCTATAAACTTTAATTCCCCCACTCCCTCTGACGATATGCACCTCCAAACCAAATTTGGGATAATCTTGTATCGTTCCAAAAAGTCTTTGGCTGCCGTAAGTGCTCCCTGGCAAATTATAACCTGTGTTGAATATTTTTGGCTGAGAGCAATGGTTTTTTCCTGGCTTCTCTTGAAGTATTTTTATGTCTTTTCAAAACTTTTCTAATTGTTTCGTGTGAAACATTGACTCCACATTCCTTCAACATCTCCGAAGCTAACTTCCTTGTTGTGATTCGAGGATTATCAAAAACTTTCCGTATGATTTTTTCTTTCATTTCTCGCAGAGAACTTATTGGGTCTTCCTTGAGAATGCTCCGAGTTAATACGACATTCTTTCGGCGCGATTAATTATATTATATACAGTCCTTAGTTTTAGGGCAAACATTTCAGATAACCCTTTAGCAGATTTGCCTTTGAAGAAATTGTAGTAAGCTAATTATATCAAATTTTCGTCAACTCTTTTGCCCGGCATTTTAAAGAACACTCATCACGTCCCAAACAAAGCAAAACTAACGTTATACTAGAATTTTGCTGATTGACATTCCTTCACTATGTTTGCTTAAGCCAACAAACTGATTAACGGTACATATCGCGAAGCAAAAACATTCCTTTTTCCTTATGTTTGAGTTGTTGTTGTAACGCAAAATCCATTTTTTCGCATATTCTAATGTAAAAACCCTTATTCATAAGATATATATTTGAATTCAGAAAAAATGTGAATTTATAAAAATATTCTTTATAAATAATTTAACTTTATGGTGCATTTTTCATTTTGCAAAGAATTACTTGACATACTGTACATTAGAGTGGGTCGGCCTCCATACAAAAAAAAAAAGTTTGAAAAAACCACCCCCTATTTAAAAGTTGACCTCGAGAGGATTCCGAAAACAAAAAATTTTTTTTTTTTGGACCACGGGAAAAACAGCCAAAATGGTATTTTTTGCATAACTCAAGCATTACATGTCTGATCTTGAAAAATTATGTGGCGTTGAAAAGGGCTTTACGAGCACTACAATGTCTTTTCAGGCGATCCCACCATTTGCGCCAACTACCGTGGGATTAGCCTTCTTAATATCACATATAAGGTCCTGTCGAGCGTATTGTGTGAAAGACTGAAGCCCATAGTTAAACAACGGATTGGACCTTATCAGTGTGGCTTCAGACCTGGAAAGTCCACCATCGACCAGATCTTCACGCTCCGACAAATCTTGGAAAAGACCCTCGAAAAACAAATCGACACACACCATCTTTTTGTCGATTTCAAAGCCGCCTTCGACAATCCAATAAGGAGTCACCTTTACTCCATCATGTCTGAATTTGGTATTCCTGCGAAGCTAATACGTCTTTGCAGGATGACACTGAAGAACACCAGCAACGCAGTGAAAATCGGGAAGGACCTCTCCCTTCCGTTCGATACCAAGCGAGGCTTGAGACAAGGTGATTCCTTATCGTGCGACTTCTTTAATATAGTCATGGAGAAGATCATCCGAGCTGCTGACCTGAGACGAAGTGGCACCATTTTCTATAAGAGTGTTATGCTGATGATATTGACATCATTGGCCAAAATACGCGCGAAGTCAGTGCAGCATTCTCCAGGCTAAGAAAAGAGTCCAGTCGAATGAGTCTTGCAGTGAACGCAGATAAAACGAAGTATCTCGTGTCAACAAACAAACAGTCCCAGCGTCCTGGAAACCACGTCACTGTTGACAACACCTCCTTTGAGGTAGTGAAACACTTTGTTTACCTGGGACCCAGCATAAACTCTTCCAACGATATCAGTATTGAGATTAAACGAAGGATAACTCTTGCCAAAAGGTGTTACTTTGGGCTCAGTAGGCAATTGAGAAGCAGAGCTCTCTCTCGACTAACAAAACTGACGCTCTATAAGTCAATAATCATGCCCGTCCTACTATACGCATCACAAACCTGGACGTTGAGCAGCTCTGATGAAAGGACTTTGGGAGCGTTCGAGAGAAAAATCCTTCGCAAGATCTATGGTCCAATCTGCGTCAATGGCGAGTACCGAATACGATGGAACCACGAGCTGTATGAGCTATATGCCGACATCGATATAGTCAAGCGTATTAAAATAGAGCGGCTTCGCTGGCTAGGTCATGTCGAGAGAATGAACAACGAAGCTCCAGCAAAAAAGATATTGGATTCGGTACCCATCGGTGGCCAACGCAGACGAGGAAGACCGCATCTCCGTTGGAAAGACCAGGCATTGGATAACCTGACAACGCGTGGAGTTTCCAACTGGCGCCAGCAAGCGCACGACAAAAGAGGCTGGCGCAAGTTCTTAGACCAGGCCAAAACCGACCAACGGTTGTAAGCGCCATCTAAGTAAGTAAGTATGTTCAGTTGTATGCGAGCAAATGTTCCGCGAGCGCTGGAATCTCAAAATCGTGCCTTAACGATTTAATATCTGTACGTTCATGCTGTATTCTTGAGTGTGAATTTCGTCTCCAATGTACTGCAGAATGTGAAAGTTTATATGTCTGGGATGGGTTGCATAGGCATCCATGGGGATTTCTCATTGGCGTGTCACTATTACATAAACACTGTATTTCGGTAAATATTGACACTAGGGTACTGAAATTGAAATGATATGGGGGTAGGGAGATTCAGTACAACGCACGACTAAAAAGTGGGATGAATTATCCATGGGTTGTGGCACTTTTAAAAAATTTATTTTTTTCGATTAATATTGATACTAGGGTACTGAAATTCGGTAAAGGTGCAGGTAGAATTTTTACAAATCACGATTGAGAAAGTTGGTGGGACTCAACAAAGGGGCGTGTCACTATTAGAAAAAATCTGTAAGTTGGTTTATATTGTTCCAAGGATAGCTATTTGGTACATTGATACATTTTTCAAAATATCTCTAAAACTGTCAAAGATTGAGAAAAAGATTGATAAAATGTTTTCTGTAAAGTTTTTAAAAAGAGTTTTTCACCATATAAAAAACAATTTTAAAATTTAAGAAAGGATAAAAAGTTGCAGTCTCAAAATATGTTCAAATTTTAATATTTTTCAGCTTTGATGGGACATTTTTCGCAAACTCAAAAAGATAATTCAACTTTGGGTTCACAAATTTAAAAAACATATATTTTAAATATGAACATTTAAATACGATCGAAATCCGCCATCGCATTTAAAAGATATAGTGCAATTATTGAAAAAAGGACAAATTTTCAGATTTTTGCCTTTAACTCCTAAGTTCAAACTGATGATGAAAAACGAATACCATTTTTAAAATTCATCTAGAATTGATAGCACTTTATTCTGCAATTTGTCCATATTGTCCATATTGCATATTGTCCTTACGCAAAAACTTCCATTAACTGTGTGACGTACGCGACAAAAAATTAACTGTTAATTTTAAATACATTAAAAATGAAAAAGGCTGGAGATTCAGTAGTTTTACAATTATTGACACTTTGTCTGTTTAGTAGTGATGTGAAAAAATTCCATCTTCACTCTTACTATAGTGATGACAATATATATCTTTTAAGCGTGACGTACACGACATTAATTTGCCAATTATAATATAATCGATTTTAAACAAATGTAACTATTCCTTGGAGAAATAACGGTTGTGATAGTAATAACACGATATGCGGTATTGAATAAAATCAATTACATAACAATTTGGTACGTATATAAAAGGCAAAATTGAGAAAAACTTTCAGTAAATTTTTAGCATTGATCTGGTTGACGATATCATAAGTATATATATATATATTTATCATTGCAGTGATGAGCCAGAAAAAAGATATTGTACCGTAAGGGACTTAACTCATGTAGGTTCACTGCCCTGTTGTTAAAAATTAGAAATTTTGCTTTTTTTTTTGCTAAAATATACCGCTTTGCGTGGAATGCCCCCCAGATGAACTGTATGCTAAAATTAAGCATTTTGGAGAAAGTCTTAACTCGTTAAACAACAATTTTAGAAAAATTGTTGCTTTTTTTAGCGAAGTTAATGCAGCACCGAATACTAGCGTCTATGATGAGAATTCTGTATCGGAAAAGGTCTCGAGTTCTTTCTCTCGAACTGTTTCTTCCGGAACACAACCAATAGATCCATCAGACAAAGACCTTAAAATTTCAAAAATTAAGATACCATTTCCCTACTCCTCCATTGGCTAATAGCCCAATTTCAATTTCAACTGAGCCCAATAATCAGATAAATTCAAGGGCAGTGTCGACGAAAAAAATGGTTTTTATTTCGCGTCTTCAACCTGACACAACAATTAATAATATATTGACGTTGTCAAACATAATAATTTATTGAGTCAAAATGCGTTAAAAAATAGGTAATAAACCATCCCACGCCACCTTTTTTTAACAGTTGCAGCTGAAGAGTTTGCAAATGTTCTCAAATCTAATTTGTGGGGCGATAATATTCTCGTATCTGAGTTGAAGCCTAAAAATAAGTACGGAAAGTCAAATAATATCGTCCGTCAGACCCAAAAAAACTAAATAGGCTATCCCTTTACTATCAAAATGTAAAGGGATTACGATCTAAGACGAGTGACATATTTTTGTCAACCCAGAATTTCTCACAAGATATTATCGCGTTAACTGAAACGTGGCTCAACGGAAGCATTACTGACTTGGAATTGTTTGACAATAGTTTCCAAGTTTTTAGAAAGGACAGATACTCTGACAGTACTTCTGCTGTTGGTGGTGGTGTCCTATTAGCTGTAAGGAACTCCTTTATCAGTTCCTTTATTGATATTCCCTGCTCTTCTAATATTGAACTAATATGCGTTAAGGTTATACATTGTTATTCCAATGTATATGTTATTAATGCGTATGTTCATCCAAAGAGCAGTGCTGACGTCTATGCAAGCCTTGCGGATTGCATAGAATACATTATAAATTTACTTGACGTTAATGACGACATTTTATTGTTGGGCGATTTTAATCTGCCTGACTTAAAATGGCATTCTTCTGACGATGATACATATTTTTGTGCATCTAATTCGAAGACTCTTCAAGAACATATATTTGTATATATATGATATTCAAATTGTTTTTGTTTTCTATATGAAAGAAAAAACAAACGTTGGTTGAGCTCCTACGTTTGATTTATCTTTCAAATAGAAAATAAAAACAACGTGAATACGACGAAAATATGAATACAACTGCTTATTTCAAGTTGTGAAAAACCTAAATATGTTTTAAAACCAGGTAAATGCCAAACTATGACTTTTTCGCGGAAAAGGAATAATTTAATATTTGATTATAATATAAAAGATACTGCTTTAAGTTGTGTAGATGCCGTCAAAGACCTTCATATATGCATGGATCCTAAGTTATCGTTCAACAATCATATTGATTACATTTGTAAAAAAGCATCTTCAATGCTTGGATTTATAAAACGCTGGGCCAAAGAATTCAATAGCATTATTACAACGTTGTTTTATGCAAAAGTGCGCCCTCACTTGGAGTACGCAAGTCAAGTTTGGTCCCCAAGTTATAGTGGGCATGTTGAACGTATAGAGAGAATCCAAAAACGTTTTGTTCGGTTTGCTTTTAGGGGCTTAGGCAAGATTGATTTTTTGAACCTTCCTCCTCACGAGTATCGTTTAAAACTTTTAAAAATGCAATCTCTAAGTGAACGAAGGAAGTCTGCGGATAACGTATATTTACACCAACTCATAACCGGTGTATTCGATTGTCCGGAACTACTTTCTCTTATAAAATTTAACTCTAACCGTAGAAGTAGTAGAAATGCTAACAACTTAATTTATCTACCATTTAGTAGAACAAATTACATGGCTACTACTCCTTTAAACCGCATGAGTTCCTCTGTTAACAAATGTACATTTTTTGATCTTAGTTTGTCAAAAGGTCAACTCAAAAGTAGATCGAAAGCTGTTGTATAATAAGATCTGTATTTGTGTATGCATGGTTAGTTGTTGTGTCCTGTTGTTGTCCCTGAGCCCAATCCACTCTGTGGTGGGTAAATTTTTCCCACATTAAATTGTTTTGAGCCACTGGAATTCATGTCATTGAAATATTTCAATGAGATCTGGATTGTGGCTTCAGATAGATTAATGCTGAGAATGTGCGAAAAAGCTGTAGTAGCTGAACTCTATTGTTATTGCATGTTAAGAAAGACGGCAAACTCTTGATCAAGCAAAGAATTAATTTTAAGTGTTTTTTGTCCTTTTGTATACTGTCTTCAAGTTAAATAAATCTCTCTAAAATGTCTAGCATACTATTCCATCTTGTCATACAATTTTATATAAGTTTCAACTTTTTTTTTGTGCTCAAATTTAACATGATGCAGTAAAATTATGTTTTTAGTAGGTGATTTTGCTCTAAACATACAGTCAGATGTTGAATAAAAAAAACTGTTGCAAACGCGTTAAACACAGCCAATGCACAGTGGGAAATTTTAACCGTTTAGTGGCAAAAATTCTGAAATGATTCCCAAGAACTCTTTTGAGGTTGTTGAGTTCAAATTTGATGTAAAAATTTTTAAATTCAAAATTTCGGATCCAATATGGCGGTAAATTACAAATATTATAACTAGGCGAAACAAAGAATAAGGGGATTTAAAGGGTCATTGACATCAAATATCATGTTAAAGTTATGAAATTTTAAACAGCAAGATCCAATATGGCGGTAAAAATTTTAACTAATTTCAAATCTAATATTTAAAACCAATAACTCAAAATGGGAATCCATAATGGGGCTGCATAAACTAATAAACGTGTATCCGTCTTTTCACTCTTGCCGTTTTTTGTCTTACATCGAACTTCCGGACGTCCATTTTCTAATGAATTGGGCTCTACGTCTTTTGCCTCCTTTGGTTTTTCAAAGTAAGCCTTTAGCCTTCAAGCTCATATATGAGTATGCTTCTATGAAAAATAAACGAAAGTGCATATTCCAAGTCCAAAAAATAAAAAATCAATTATCAATCGAAAACCAAAAACTTTTTTTAAACATTGTATCGGGAGTCTTTAATTAAAATGTTAGTTAACCGTCTAAAGCATTTATAGTAAATTAAATTTTAAATATAAATTAAATAATGAACTATTATATCGGTTTCGTCCTTGTTTTTGAAAAATTTCTGCTGCGTAACGCGTTTCCGCAAGTAAAAGGTACTACATATTTCTCCTACTACAAGTACTGCATGGCAGTTGAGGACGACCAGCTTTTGAAGTTCTATCTATTGATAGTAGGCCGAGTTTCTTTATAAATGTGTGATTGAAAGCCAATCAGTATGTTAAATGTTAAACTTTTAGGCAACGACTCTGCAAATTTCTTAAAAAATTGCGAGATTTTTCTTGTAAGCAATCAAGGTTAGTTTTTTGAGGGTCACATGCATCAGAAAGTTGAAGGAAATCGTTGTATTAAGCGTCCTGCTTCTACTTCTTATTGTCTTTACTAAGCCATAGTTGGAATTATAAAAGATTTTGTATGAGGAAAGTCTGGGAAAAATTAAAAATTTGAAAAAGTCTCCGATAATCGCCAATTCAAAAGCTAATACATAAACAGAATATCGAAGGCCCTTTTCAAATTCAATGTTTATAGGTTTTCCAAACTTAACCATTTTTTCTTAAAAAAATTATCTAAAATATTAAAAATTATCTTATAATCTTAAAAAAATTATAAAATTTTTTTAGGTCACACTCAAAATATAGATCACTTTAAATCAAAATTTAAAGTACTTGGGAATAATTCTAGTTTTGGGCCCATGCCCCTTTTTTTATATATTTTGGCCTCCTAAACGCAATGGTGCAAGAAAAAAAATTTTATAACAATTTTTCAATTTTAAGGCTATTTGGTCAAATACATGTTCAGCAAATATGTAAAATCAATAAGACCGTCAGTTGACCCGCTTGTTGAGTTTTTAAAATAACAGAAAAGCTGTATGATCCTGTAAGAGCTCACTTACTCACATTGCCTAAAGTGCCGGAAAGTGAATTCGAATGGGATTCTGATTAAAATTATTTTATTAATAAAAATTTTATCAAGAGATAAGTAAATATTTGTTTTTCTTTTTTATCGAGTAGATAAGTTTTTACGTTAAAATTTTTTGTTTAATAGTGAATATTCGTTAAAAAACTAAGGAGAGATCACAGATTTTTATGAGCGATTTTTGATGAAAATTTGATGAATTGCATCTCCGTCATAATTCTTGTTTGGGGCCCACGCCCCTTTTTAATTTTTTTTTTTTTTTTTGATTATATGTATTTGGCCCTCATAAATCCAATAGTGCAAGAAAAAAAAGCCGCTCCCTTCTGGTTTAGGAGATACAATTCATCAAAGTTTGAAAAATCGCTCATAAAAATCTGTGATTTTTTTTTAATCTGGGGTGGGGAGGGTGAATGGGAGGGTGAATGGGAGGGTGAATGGGAGGGTGAGGGTCGACCACAAAACCACCCCTTATAAGTGTACTAGTTAGCTTTGCTTCAAACTTAGGTTTGCTTGCACAAATAAGCATTCATATAGCATATTTCCATACAAAAACGACACATATTTAAACTGAAATTTCGAAACTTTGATGAACTGTATCTCCTACACCATAAGAGAGCGGCCTTTTTTTCTTGCACCATTGTGTTTAGGCCAAAATACATACAAAAAAAAAAAAAAAAAAAAAAAAAAAAAAGGGGCGTGGGCCTCAAACTAGAATTGGCACGATTACGATTTCCGGGGCGCCGCGATTTGAAGATGTTTTCTGACAGAGAACAACAAAAAAACATGATTCGCCGAACAAAAAATCGATAACTATTAGTTATCGAGTTATCGATTTAAAAAAAAAATTTTTGTTAAAAGATCTGTTTAAAAAACATCTATATCTTTGCCGTTAATTAATGGATCTTTAAGATTGATATGTCATTGTTATAAATATCATTGCTACAATATTTTACGTTTTATAAGCGAATTTATTCCAAAGTTTCATTTTTTAATAAAAAAACCGTTATTTTCTAAAAAATTTACGTTATTTAGTTACTAAAAATATATTTTTTTTGAAAAGCTTACAGTTAGACCTTTTGTTTGACGTATAAAACTATACATCTTTAATTTAATTTCACACTATATTACATAAAATTTAAATTTTGCAAGTGTTTTCTTTGTTAAAAAATCTGTTAAAAAAATTTTCTATATCTTTGCCAATATCCAATGAATCTTAAAGATTGGCATGCTATTCGAAAGGTAATTAAATGTAATTCAACGATATATAATACAAATAAAATTTCAAAAATGTTTTTGAATTTATAAGCGAATAAATATCAGATTTGAATTTTTTAATTAAAAGAACCGTTATTTAATTTTTATGACGGTTTTTTAATTAAAAGAATTTTTTTTAAAATTTGAGTGTTAAATATAATAAAATTTTTTTTTTTTTTTTTTGAAAAGCTGAAAGTTGTACCTTTTTTTCGATGGATAAAAATATGTATATTTTTTTACTAAAGCTGGTATGACACTTTCCTTTTTTCGCATTTTTAAGATCTTAACAAAAGCAGCGGGTAAAAGGGAAGAATATAATTTTTAAAAAAAGATAATTATAGCAGTCCGTTGAATTTGGCATTTTAGTGATATTTTGTATTTTGACAAAAATTATGAATTCTTTACATAAAAATGGGAAAAATTTGTTAAATTATTAAAAGTTAACTCTTTTGCAGTTCTTGTGTCAGAATTTAATGTGCCTCTGTCAGATTTTAAGCTACTAGCGGCTGAAAAAGTAAATATTATTTACATTTTTCAGCCATTGAAAATGACTGTTCTGCATTTTTCTGGACTTGTAGCGTACTGCTCACACCAACTAAAAATTATGTAGCTTCGTTTGGTGTGCTGCTCTTTTTGTATTTTTAAGATCTTAAAAAAGATCAAAATGGCAAGTGTCATACCAGCTTAACTGATCGACTAAAAATTAAAAATTTTTTTCACTGACTCGAAAATCCCGTTATTTCATATAAATATTGTAGCTACAATGTTGCTTTAAAAACAATTGTTTATTGTGATGGCGATATTCGAAAATATGGAGTAAGAAAGCAAAACATCTAAGGTAAATACGAGTGAAATAAGCAATTTTCCGTACAAGGGCAAAGTCAAATTATATATATTATATACCAAATGGAAGAAAAATTTTCAAGCCTTAATAATTAACTCTTTACAATTCATAGTAATAACGGTAATTTTTGTGAAAATAACGGTTTTGTGTAAGAAAATATTTTTTATTGCATAAAAATACCTATAAAATACAAACTACTCAACAGATTTCATTCATTTTTTTAAAAATTTTTCTAAAAGCCTGATATATAACCTTTTAAATAATACCTAAATCATGGCACGATTACGATTTCCGGGGCGCCGCAATTTGAAGATGTTTTCTGGTATAGAACAACAAAAAAACATGATTCGCCGAACAAAAAATCGATAACTCTATTAGTTATCGAGTTATCGATTTTAAAAAAAAAAATTTTTGTTAAAAGATCTGTTCAAAAAAACATCTATATCTTTGCCGTTAATCAATAGATCTTTAAGATTGATATGTCATTTGAAAGGTCATTAAACCTTTCAAATATGTTTGTTATAAATATCATTGCTACAATATTTTTAATTTTATAAGCGAATTTATTCCAGTTTCATTTTTTAATAAAAATAACCGTTATTTTCTAAAAAATTTACGTCATTAAATCACTAAAAATATATTTTTTTTGAAAAGCTAACAGTTAGACCTTTTGTTTGACATATAAAAATATACACCTTTTATTTGATTTCACACTATATTACATAAAATTTAAATTTTCCAAGTGTTTTCTTTGTAAAAAAATCTGTTCACAAAATTTTCTATATCTTTGCCAATATCCAATGGATCTTAAAGATTAACATGCTATTCGAAAGGTAATTAAATGCCTTTTCAACGATATAAAATACAAATACAATTTCAAAAATTTTTTTAAATTTATAAGCGAATATACAGCTATGGACACATAAATGGCACAAAATTAGATTTTTAATACATGTTAATATTTTTAAATTAAAAGTTTTCCAAAATGTGAAGTTTTGTCATTGAGCTTATTGCTTCAATAGCTAAATGCAACTCCGTCGCTCAAATAACTGGTTTTGCTGTGGTTATTTTTTACCGCTATAATTTTTTCATAAACTGCGCTGGTTTTGAGTGGACACATAAATGGCAAAATTATTTAAAGCATTCAGTATTCGCGTTGCTTCCTATAGAACCACGTGATATTTTGTGTAGTTGAAGAATAATTAATTAAAAGTTTTGCACGGCGAAAAATTATTAAAAATGGGGTCAGGAAAACATACCACGATTGAGGAGAGACGGATGATATGGAAAATGTACAAAGATGGAAAAAAAGTTGCAGAAATTGCCAGTTTGATGGATAGTTCTCGAAAAAAAGTTTACAATGCAATTCACTCATGTGTAGAAAATCGCAATGTGTTAGTATCAGGCAAAATCCGGAAGTCAAGGCCTCGAAAAACAAATGCGCGAACTGATGCAGCCATAGTGAGAAAGTCCAAAAATGACCCATTCAAGTCATCGCGCCAGATAGCATCTGAAATTAATGAGTCTTTGGACTTGGAAATATCCAGCAGGCTTGTCAGAAGGCGATTGAACGAGGTAAATTTGTTTGGGCGCATTTCCAGAAAAAAACCACTGTTGTCAAAAAAAAACATCTTAAAACGATTAACTTTTGCCAAAACCCATCGAGAAAAAAGCGTAAATTTCTGGAAAAACGTGTTGTGGAGTGACGAAACAAAAATAAGTAGAATGGGACCAGATGGTAGAATCTTTGTTCATCGTCCTAAATGTCAAGAGTACAATCCTAAGTTCACCCAGAAGACCGTTAAACACGGGGGAGGTAATATTATGATTTGGGGTGCATTTTCATGGCATGGCGTAGGTCCCCTTGTAAAAATCACTGGCAAAATGGACAAGTTTCAGTACTTGGACATTTTGAAAAACCATATGGAACCATATGCCTTCGATTTTATGCCAGTTAAGTGGATATTTATGCAGGACAATGATCCTAAACACTCGTCCAAACTAGTCAAAAATTGGTTTTGTGCGGAAAAGATCGACGTTTTGGATTGGCCAGCCCAAAGCCCTGACTTAAATCCTCTTGAAAATCTGTGGAATGAAGTCAAGGTTGAAATCGCAAAGCAAAATTACAGAAATATGGATGAACTTTGGTCTGCCGCACAGAAAGCTTGGTATGCCATACCCAAATCGAAATGCCAAAAACTTGTAGAGAGTATGGGCCGCAGGTGTGAAGCTGTTATAAAAAACACAGGCTTCAGTACAAAATATTAATGATTTTAAGGTTTGTACAACACATAAAAATAATTAACGCAATTTGAACACGATATTTTCTCTTTTTTCCAGAATGTGCCATTTATGTGTCCAGGACATTTCACTTGTGTTTTTTTCATTTTGATAATTTCTGCTTTTTATTAATGAATAATAAATTAAGTTTGAATTGTTATTAAATGTAAGAAATAAACCTTTGGAAAAAGCCAAGCATTTGTTTGTTATTAAGAACATTTACAAAAATGCAGCATAAAAAAGAACATACACTAAAATGTGCCATTTATGTGTCCATAGCTGTATATCAGATTTTAATTTTTTAATTAAAATAACCGTTTTTTTTCTACAAAATTTTCGTTTTTAAGGCACTAAAAATATATATTTTTTGAAAAGCTGAAAGTTTTACTTTTTTTCGATAGATAAAAATATTTTTATTTTTTTATTAACTGATCGACTAAAAATTACAAATTTTTTTCACTGACTCGAAAATCCCGTTAATTCATATAAATATTGTAGCTTCAATGTTGCCTTAACAACATTTGTTTATTGTAATGGCGATATTCATAAATATGGAGTAAGAAAGCAAAACATCTTAGGTAAATATGAGTGGAATAAGCAATTTTCCGTACAAGGGCAAATCATTGTTTCATAAAAAACACGACAAAAAGTCAAATAAATTATATATATTATAAACCAAATGAAAGATAAATTTTCAAGTTTTAATAATTTACTCTTTATAATTCATAGTAATAACGGTAAGTTTTGAGAAAATAACGGTTTTATGTAAGAAAATATTTTTTTAATGCATAAAAATACTTATAAAATACAAAGTACTCAACAGATTTCATTAATTTAAAATTTTTCTGCCTTATATATAACCTTTCAAATTTTACCTTAATCATTAATATCGGTTATATATTAAGAATAATACAGCCGGTTTTCTTCATAGACCTTATAGCAAAAAAAAAAATTTAAAAAATCGATAACTCGGAAACAAATCGATAACACAACATTTCCTTTGGCTATTCTTATTTTTATTAAGAGTACTCTTCGAATCCATCTTCAAATCGCGGCGCACCGGAAATCGTAATCTCCCCGTTTTTTAATTAAAAGAACAGTTTTTTTCTAAAAAATTTGAATTTCAAAGATACTAAAAATATATTTTTTTTTTTTTGAAAACTGAAAGTTGTACCTTTTTTTTCGATAGATAAAAATATGTATATTTTTTTGACTAACTGATCGAATAAAATATACAAATTTTTTTCACTGACTCGAAAATCCCGTTAATTCATATAAATATTGTAGCAACAATGTTGCCTTAAAAACAAGTATTTATTGTAATGGCAATATTCGTCAATATGGAGTAAGAAATCCAAACATCTAAGGTACAAATGAGTGAAATAAGCAATTTTCCGTACAAGGGCAAATCAATGTATCATAAAAAACACCACAAAAAGTCAAATAAATAAAATATATTATATACCAAATGAAAGATAAATTTTCAAGCTTTAATAATTTACTCCTTATAATTCATAGTAATAACGGTAATTTTTGAGAAAATAACGGTTTTGTGTAAGAAAATATTTTTTTAATCGCATAAAAATACCTATAAAATACAAAGCCCTCAACAGATTTCATTAATTTAAAATTTTTCTAAAAGCCTTATATATAACCTTTTAAATTTTACCTTAATCATTAATATCGGTTATATATTAATAATAATATAGCCGACTTTCTTCATAGACCTAATAGCAAAAAAAAAATTTTAAATAATCGAAAACTCGAATACAAATCGATACCACAACATTTCCTTCGGCTATTCTTATTTTTATTAAGAGTACTCTTCGAATCCATCGTCAAATCGCGGCGCCCCGGAAATCGTAATCTCCCCTTAATCACTAATATTGGTTATATATTAAGAATAATATAGCCGATTTTCTTCATAGACCTCATAGCAAAAAAAAAATAATCGATAACTCGAAAACAAATCGATAACTTACCATTTCCTATTCTTATTTTTATTAAGAGTACTCTTCGAATCCATCGTCAAATCGCGGCGCTCCGGAAATCGTAATCTCCCCCTAAAATGATTCCCCAAATGCATATAATCTAACTCCAAAATAAAAAAAAAGCAGTGGGCCCCAAACTAGAATTATGCCTTATTAATAATAAGTTATTATTTATTATTGTATAATGTTCATGAAAGTTTATTTTCACAATAGTAAAATGAAAGTGACGAGTTCAGAGGTTCGGCAGAACATATTTAGAATCACATATATCACCTTATTTTTCTCAATCTCGAAAATTTAAGCAAATTAAAGCTAAAACTGGGTTAAAAACGATTTGAAAAACACATTTTTTATATATATGATATGATTTCCCTATTTCGGACATAGTAATAAATATTTTAACCAATTTATATTTGAAACGAATTCATTTTTTTAAACAAACTACAATATTACTACTAATACCGTGACCATACAAGTAGTAAATTATTTAGTGCTGCAAAAAACTGATGTATTGAATCTACAGACCGTCTACACTACAAATTTTTGATTCCATGTTACAGGCCATCTACAATTGTAATATATGATTGCATGCCAATTGTCCAATTGAATTTCATGATATCCAGATTCATTTCATCATATGAATTTTCATTTTGAAAATGTAGTCAAATAAATTCAAAACATTATTAAATCTATACTTTCGGCAATTTTTTAACTTTTTTACTGTTTTTGTAGTTGACTTCACTTTAACTTTTGTAAACAATTCACGCATTTACATATTTAACAGAAAAGTGTCAAAAATTTACAGCTCATCTCATTAAATATGTCTCATGAAATATTTCAAGAGATATATTTCATGATATAACCAATTTCATGATATCAGCGGGCCACACTTGCGATACCGATTTCATGACATATTTACAGCCTTAACTTGGGGTTTACATTAGACAGTAGTGTTAAGACAGTTGCAACACATTCACAATTTTTTACACACACTCACTCACTTTTTCAACTGTCTGGTCAACTGTCTGAACTTTTTTGAAGACAGTTGCCAGACAGTAGCTGGGACAGTAAAATGACATTTGATATAAGACAGTTGATAAAACATTGAACAAATTTGACATTAATTTATATCAAATATTCAGTGTTCCTAATATTATTGCAATTGTTTGCGCTGCTAATAGTTTTAAAAGTATATTTTACTTTTTCTCTTTAATTTTCAATGAATTATTTGACGTTTTTCCCTTTTCCGTTTTTTTCTATACAGCTGATATATCTGTATAATTCATTGAAAATTAAAGAGAAAAAGTAAAATATACTTATAAAAGTATAAAGTAAAATATAATATATACTTTTAAAACTATTAGCAGCGCAAACAATTGCAATAATATTAGGAACACTGAATATTTGATATAAATTAATGTCAAATTTGTTCAATGTTTTATCAACTGTCTTGCCAATTGTCTGGACGCCTACGTCATAGACCTAATTTCGAAGTATTTTTGACAACTAATACATATTCTTGACTGTCTTAACAGTACTGTCTAATGTAAACGATGTGTAAGGCCCAACCAAAATAGACGAAACGAGACAATTGCAATCTGACGAGCGTTTGCATTCGTTACGGCTGTTTTGGCATTTAACCCAAAATAAAACGTTGTTGAACACGTCTGACCTGATCAACTGAAAACCGAAATAAATACATGTTAATTACTTTTTCATCCCCAACAACGACAATAAAATTATAAATATATGTTAACTTTAACTAATTGATAAAAATGCAACAAAACTTGATATAAACATACTCTACACAGTTGTTGCTGACGAGTTGAGACGGTAAAAATTCGATTCTTACGGAACAAAGCGTCTAGTCAAACGTTTCGTTCAGTTTCGATCAAATACGTTAGACCATTTCGGTTAATAACATTGTTTCACGTATGCTTGAATTTACTCGTTACGTCTCGTCTCGTTTATTTTGGTTGGCCCTTTATTCAGAATAATATTTTAAAGCCTACTTAATTTTAAGCAGGCGTTAAGCAACAAAACCTTATTTAGGGAATTCACAGTTTGCTTCTAAAGTTAACACCTGGCAACTTTAGAAAGATATTTCAATCGAACTGTGAGCACCTATTTTTGTGTTTTGGAGCTAAATTGCAAAAATAGTTTTCAAAAATTTGAAATTTGTTCAAAAACATGCCTCGAAAGAACGGAAACGAATAATTATGGAAAAATGAACTAAATTATTCGACGATCCATTCTTTTTCCATTTTTGGCAACAAAATTAAATCAGCTGATTAGTGATACCACATTAACACAAAAGAAAGACATGAGTAGAAGTGAGATAACTTTAGCAACAAGTGGTATCTCAAGTTTGTACGTAAAACAAAAACAATCAAAGTTAACACGTGCTAAAAAGTTCTAAAGTAAATAGACGGCAAAGTTAACAGAGCAGATAATACAGAACTGTGAGCACCCTAATTCAGAATGAATTTTTCGTCTTACGCAACGTTGTTTGAGGGTTGCGTTACTTAATTGCCGAAATTGGCGTTTTAAGGCTGCGTAAAGCCACTTGAAAGTTTTTTTGTCATATTTTTATAGACGTCAATTTTGCTTCTTTAGTGATTGTGAAATAAGTTGCTTGTTTTTAATTAACTCAAATATGCCTTTCAGTTTTGAAGATTTTGCTTACGATGTTGATTGTAAGCATAACAAAAAAAGATTTAATCTTATGAAACTAAAGGAAAGAGAGCTTCGGAAAAAATATTATTTTTCCAAAACCAATCAATATTGTTTGCCTGGACTGTGGTGTCACCAAAAAAAGGTGGTCACATTCCAGTTGAGCTGCAAGTCATGATTGCTTTTCGGTATTGGAGCAGCTGTTCTTAGAGCAGCTGCTTGCAAATGGAATTTTCAGTTGCATTTTCTCAATGTACTAGATTATTGTAATAGGTTTCGTAAATTTTTGACACAACGATAGTTTAGTTACACAATACATAAAAAATGATTCTGAAAAACAATTTAAGCAACGTTGCGTAAAGGCTGCTTTAAGATTTGAACAGTGCGTAACTAAACAAGCGTTGCACGATGTTTTAAGGAAATATATTGAATAACAGCCTTAATGATTTAGAAATGCACACACTAACTACATATATCACTGAATAGCTTCAATGAATTTAAAGAGATATTTTTCAGTTCAGGATGTGTTCAACTTCATTCAATGAGGGATTTGCATTTGCAATTTATATGTCATCAAATTTAACATGCTTACATTGAAATATATATCGCTAGTGTGGACCGCTGCGATTTCTTATGCAATTTTTTGTTGTGATTCATAAGAAATCTAACTGTATTAAACATGTTGAAAAGCTTTGCTTCGTTAGTTGGTCTTACGGTTTCGAGTGACCAACAAGCGTTTTGAGTGACTTTTTTGAAGTGAAACTTCTTTGGCGGCGAGTGAAATTTCAAGGTCTTTTTTCGTGACGCTAGGCTAACGTTTTAAATTCATATGAAAATTTTAAAAAATATTATCGTCGCCGCCAGGATTAGAACCTGGACTTTCTACTTTGCATTTCATAATAGTCTGAAACTCTACCACTACGCCACATAGGAACATGACAGATGTGCAAACAAAATGCAATTAATATTGCACGCGTTTTGGTTCGTGTGTTGTATACCACAGACACACACCATGTCTGAACAACGCGTTCTGATCCGTACTATTCAACGGGTTTTGGTCCGTGTGTTGTATACCACAGACACACACCATGTCTTAACAACGCGTTTTGATCCGTACTATTGAATGGTTTTTGGTCCGTGTGTTGTATACCACAGACACACTCCATGTCTCAAGAACGCGTTTTGTTCCGTACCATTTGATTTTCATCGTTAGATTATGCACGGAAATTGTATTTCTTTACAAAATATAACAACTGTGTGGAGAAAAAGCAACAGACTGACAGATAATATAATCTGTATAACAATATAACATATATTATCAATATAACAAATTGAATATCAAATCCTAGCTTAAAGCTACAAATGTCTTCAGCCTCACGAATATTAAGTGCCTTTTAAATTTTCGACTGATTCTTTAAAAGTAAAAAGTTAACTGTTATTTTTCGGGAAAAAATAAAGGTAACTTTTGACTTTTATTTTATCGGTCATAAGTACCAATTATTTTGTGACTTATTTTTTCGGTCAAAAATATCAGGCGATTTGTTGACACCATGTGTAAAATGTCCCACCGATGAAAATGAAAATAATGGTATCAAAAGTTTTTTAGTCGGTAAAATTACCTTTGAAAAAATACAAGTTGCCTGATATTTTTGACCGAAAAAATAAACGGCAGAAAAAACTGTTATTTTTGACCGATAAAATTAAAGTAAAAAGTAAGTGTTATTTTTGAACGAAAAAATATTAGGCACAAAATAAATTTTATTTTTCTCGGAAAAAAGTTATTATAAAGTTAGATAACAGTTATTATGTGACTTTTTCGATAAAAACCATAACCGGTACGGTCCCTGGATGTAAATATCGAATAAACAGAATATTATTCCATTTTGTATTGATTGAATTTCTTTTCAGATACTTTCTCTCTCTATTTCACACTAAAATCTATCTTATTTTTTACTGTTTAAGAAGTTTCACTTCTGCCACATGTACGTTGCTGCACGTGAGTTTTTTTTATTATTTTTCTTGTGATTTTTCCTGTGTGTCTTATGTGTTGTGTGTTCACAAAATATGTTTTGAAAAAATGGAGAATATTTTCTAGAAAAGAAAACGCTATAAATAGCTTAATCTCTTATTTTCCTTAAGCAAAACACACTCTCAAATTGTTTGTCCCACATAAAAAAAGAAAAAGGAAAAGTGGCAGCACTGCAATGAAGTTTGACAGCACTACGGTGTGGATGTGATAGACTGCAACCATAGTACAATAAACAAGGTAGCTGCAGGGCTATCAATCCTCTCTCTCTCCGAGTCAGAATTGTCAAAATTAATACAAATTGTTTGATATCTCGTTTTGTCACTATTTTTCGTTTGGTGGTTTTTGAAGGTTCAGTGAAATAACGCCCAATGAAATAACGCCCAAATAAAAAATGAAATAACGCCCAAATATATTCCAT
The DNA here is from genome assembly GCA_958299015.1 of Tetanocera ferruginea. Classification (NCBI taxonomy): domain Eukaryota; kingdom Metazoa; phylum Arthropoda; class Insecta; order Diptera; family Sciomyzidae; genus Tetanocera; species Tetanocera ferruginea. Next base: position 109,505,253 of record OY282640.1, read on the forward strand.
ACAAATTTTGGGCGTTATTTCATTATGAAATAAGGCCCAAAATATTTTAAATGATTTGCTTTGAAAATATTTTGGGCGTTATTTCATTTTTGATTTGGGCGTTATTTCATTTATTTTGGGCTTTATTTCATTTTTTATTTTGGGCGTTAATTCATTTTTTCAAGCCCAAAATATTTTGGGCGTTATTTCATTTTTTATTTTGGGCGTTATTTCACTGAACCGTTTTTGAAACCTCGCTTGGTATCGAACGGAAAGGAAAACTCCTTGTTCGGGTATGGTGAACGTGGGTGGTTCGGGTGGCGGAAAAGAAAGAAGGAAATTAGAGTTTGATTTTTAATAATACAATCAATTTTATTTTATTTTACCTTTGGGTGTAGGCTTTTTTTGTTGTTTTTGTACAATGTTTTGAACAATGTGTGTTTATTGTATTTTGTTGTTACCAGCAGCTTGTTGCTGTGTTGATGTTGATGTTTCTATTGCTGTTGCTGTTGATGTTGATTGTTGGGTGATCGTTGGTGTTGATTTCTTCTGTTGGGTGGGTTTTCTTCCTTTGATGTCTTCTATTTTTTCTTTGGGGTGTATTATATGGGTTTTCGTGAGTTGGGTGCTATTTCGACTGAAATAAATGAATAAGAGTGGGGTAGAGTAGGGTAGGGTAGAGTAGAGTAGAGTTGGGTAGAGTAGAGTAGGGTAGGGTAGAGTAGAGTAGAGTAGAGTAGGGTAGAGTAGAGTAAAGCTCAATTTGAGGGTAGAACCACTACGTTTGTGATGGGTCTGGTAGTGATGTGCTCTCGGGTGGTAACACAGCCATGATTTGTGCCTGCTGTTTTTTCTTGTGCAGCACACAAATCTTGCAATTATAAAGAGTCGTTTTTATTAAAGTTTTTAGCTTGGGTATCCAAAACTCCGCACGAAGCAAGCGTAATAGTAATTGGTTACCGCCGTGTAGAGTGATCAAATGAGTCATGTGGGTCAAGAGAAAAGCTAAACGACTATGGTATGGCAATAAAATTGGGTGCCACTCGTTATAAGTTAGAGCTGGCGACTTGACTAGGCGTCCATTTGATCTAATTATGCCTTTTGAGTCCAGGAAGGGTGTGAGGGTTAAGATCGAGCTTTTTGTTGAAACAGGGTGTGTTGCTTAACAATGCTTGATATTCTTCTGCGAATCCATTCTTTTGGCTTAATATGATTAGCTTTTCTCGCACTGCTTTTACTTCATTTGATGTTATATCCAATGTTGTGTGATCCGTTTGTGATCGACGTGAGGGTGAAGAGTTAGTGTAAAAGCGATACACATATGCCATGACTCGTATGGCTCTTGGCAGTGAGGAGAACCTGTTTAATATATCCTCTTGGGTTGTTGCCGCAAATGACTTTATGGGTTTTAAGTCAAGGGTAGTGTCGACTGCATCTTTGGACTTGGGCCAGAATTCCTTTTCATGCTTCAGCCAGATTGGGCCGTGCCACCAGAGATGATGGTCTCTCAGTTCTATGGCAGAACATCCGCGACTGGCTACATCTGCCGGGTTGTCGTGAGAGTCAACGTGGTTCCAGTTGTCAGTTCCAACCTTTTCAATGATCGTTGAAACACGATTAGCCACAAATGTGTTCCAAGAACAGGGTTGCCTTTGAAGCCAGGCCAACACGATGGTAGAGTCTGTCCAAAGATACAATTGGTATTGTTTCAGATTGACGTGGGGTACGATGGCATCGACTAAATTTGCCAGTAGAACAGCACCGCAGAGTTCAAGCCTTGGTAAAGATACGGTTTTTACCGGAGCCACTCGAGTCTTAGCTACTAGGAGCTGAGTGCTGGCTTCACCATTTTCGTGTGAGATTCGCAAATATAGCGCTGCACCGTACGCTTTTTCTGATGCATCAGAAAAACCATGAAAATGATCGGTTGCATTGGGTATATATCATTGGGTGTTGGTATTGCCTTCACTTGGGTCCGACAGATTGAGTAAATCAGTGGTCAACAAATGATCTTTGGGTAGATCGTGTAATAATTGCGTCTTGTTCGACGTCCACTTTCTGAGTGTGAATCCAGTTGATTTTAGTGCTTCTATGAGTTCGTCACGAGTTCTCTTGGCGGTTTCGAGTTGATACGCTCCTGCCAGCACGTCATCCACGTACATGCAATTGCGTAATATATATGACGCATGAGGGTGTGTATCTCTCACATCATCAGCTAATTGATGTAGAGTTCTGATGGCGAGATATGGGGCGCAATTGACTCCAAATGTCACGGTTTGCAACTCATAGTCCTGAATGGGTTCTTCAATGGACTTTCTGAATAAAATGCGCTGATAGGCTGTGTCTTCTGGGTCGACTTCAATTTGCCGGTACATTTTTTCTATGTCAGCGTTAAACACGAACTCATAGAGCCTCCACTTGCTGATCAATAAGACTAGGTCTAGTTGTAGGGTTGGACCAATGTGGAGTACATCATTTAAGCTTTTTCGAGAAGCTGTAGGGTTTGATGCATTAAATACAACTCTTAATTTTGTTGTAATACTGTCGGGTTTGATCACCGCGTGGTGTGGCAGATAGTAATGGGTGGGTCTATCTGTGTTAGAGTGTGGGTTTGTGATCGCTTTCATATGGCCGAGTTGCAAGTATTCGCCCATGACTCGATCATACTCTACCTTGAGTTCAGGTTTTTTGAGTAATGACTTTTCATTGCGTAAATATTGCGCCATAGCGATGGGTCTTGAGTTTCCAAGTTCCATTGAGTTAGGGTTTTTGAAGGGTAATTTTACTACATAACGCCCATTAGGGTTGCGGCGTGTTGTGTTTTTGTAAAATTCTTCACATTGCTTATCTTCAGCTGAGAGTGAAGATGTTTTTGGAACTTCTTCTACTTCCCAAAACCGAGTCAAAAAGTCATCTGGGTCGACTTTGTTGTAGTATGCAACAATGTTGCTGGGTGTTGACTGTGGTTCATGAGGAAGAGGTCCTGAGAGAATCCAACCAAATTCGGATTCTTGCGCCAAGAGTGATCCGCAAATATTTTGTTTTACACCATAATACACGGATAATAGAAGGGGTACATAGAAACATGACAATACTAACGACAGCTGACTAGTGAGCTATAGGTGCTCAGTCCTCCCTCCTTCCGAAGCAATACTTAACGGTAGTCCCGGGGGGATATAGGGGTCAGATGAAGAGGTGTTTTTAGCGGATTAAAGTCCCGCACTCAGGCTTTCGATGCTTTTCATCTCACGGGGAAAAAAAAAAAAAAAAAAAAAAAACACCATCGCACATGATTTTTGGGTAAATGTCACAACCAATTATGATATCTACGGGTCGAGATTCATAAAATTGTGTATCTGCCATTTGAAGGCCAGCCAGGGTTTCAGCAAGCTTTGCATCTATAGTGTGTGTGGGCAAATCGCTTGTGAGGGTTTTCAATACTAGAGCTTGGGTTTCTACTCTAAATTGAGGGTTTTTAGAAGAGCGTATTATTATTGTTCAGGCTCTTGTTGGGTTTGCTGACACTGTCTGGTTGAGACCAGTGACTTGAGCGCCTACAGTTTTTGTGGGTAAGCCAATACGCTTTCTAAGCTGCTCCGTAAGAAATGTTGCCTCTGATCCTGAGTCGATGAGGGCACGTGCGTCGTATATAGAACCTTCGTGTTCCACGTTGACCATCGCTGTTCCTAGGAGGATTTCTTTTCTGCTGGCCGCAAAGTGAGAGTTCACTATTTGGGTTTCGAGCTCTTGGGTGTGTGTAGGGTTAGTGGACTGTATTTGGGTCGTGAATGCCTGCCGTGTAGAACTGGTTTATTGAGCTGCTTCCTGCGCTTGTGCACTAGTGCTTGGGTTCACATCTAATGCACTCTTATGCAATGAGGACTGGTGCCTCTTCTTGCATACTCTGCAGCTGTATTCACTCTTGCAATCCCTGATTCCATGTGAAACAGCTAGACAATTGAAGCAACATCCAACACGCTTCACTGTCGCTATCCTTTCATCAATTTTCATGGATATGAAGAATGGGCACTCACGAAGAGGGTGATTGCTATTGCAAAGTCTGCAATTAGCACCATCAACTTCCCATTGGGTGCTGGGAATCGATGGCTTAGGGTCATTATTTTTAATTTGTTTGACAACAAATTGTTGGGTTGATTTTGGGGTAGGGTTTGAAGTAACATTCATATGATATGAATTTACTCTTTTTTCTCCCCACTTGTTGGGTCCATGATGAGAGAAATTATTCTGTTGACTTGGCCTTGCAAATGAAGATGAAGAGGAAGCCTTTATGTCGCCAACAGATTCTAGAGTTTTAAATTTGTGGGTTAAAAAATTATCTAAAACTTTCCACTCAGGGATAGTAAAGTTATCTGTTAGACACTTTTCAAAGTCTTCTAACGTGTTTTTGGGTAATTTTGTAGAGCAGAGGTACACTAAGATAGGATCCCAACTATCTGTGTCAATGCCAAGAGTTTGTAGGGTGAATACAGAGTTATTGATTGTCCTCTGTAACTTTTTAATAGAGCTCCCTGTCTCTATATGGATCTGTGGCAAATTGAGTAGGGTCTTGAGTTGAGCATTAATTTGCATGCGCTTATTCTCATATTGATCAATGAGATTTCTCCAGGCCATAAAAAATCCTTCATTTGTGAGAGGGCAATTTTTTATTATGTCACGAGCTTCTCCGCGGGTTTTTTGTAGCAAGTGGAAAAGTTTTTCCACATTACTTATGCGGGAGTTTTTTATGTAGAGGGCCGTGAAAAGATCTCTGAACGTGGGCCACGTGACATAGTCGCCATGGAAAATGTCCGTATCACAGGGTGGGAGATGGATCATTGGGTGATGTTCCACGGCTGAGCTTACTGCTGAAGGTGATGGTTTGGGTTCCATCGTGGGTGTCTTCATTGCTTCAATCTGCTCACTCATTGAAGCACTACAGCGCACGTATGACTGGTACGCCTTCCTGTACCTCTCCTTCAGCTTATCCTTGTCCAAGGGTTCAGTGTCGGGTTTTTCTCTAAGATCCTCATAGGCCGCTTGAAATTTTTCGAAAAGGTAGTGCAGCTGTTTTCTTTGCACTTCCAAAACGTGCTGACTTTGGTCTATGAGTTGAGTTTCGCTATGTGCTAACTCAAGCTCAACAATATCATTTGAAAAATGAACAAATGTCTTGAGAGACATGTTAAATCAGATGATGTTGATATGAAGAGGGTTGGGTTGGGTTGGGTTAGTTATCAATCGGAGTTGAAAGTTTCAAATTGAAAAAGAGTATCTGTGTTTGGGTTCAGAAAAATATTTATTCAAAACTTCAAAAAATCTATGTAAAATCTTCAAATGGGTGGGTGGGTTTTAATGCACTGAATGGGTTAATCAGGGCACCAAGGGTTAATGATTTTACCTCACTTGAGAATTTTTGAAGTAAATTAAAATTTTCGGTCGCAGACAAAGTACTCTTAATTCGTAAAAAACTGGGTTTCACAATTAAAAACCGAAATCCGTTGAAAATTTTCACTTATTGTATGAAAATACAATTATCGATATATTCTCGAACAGGGTTATCGAGAAAATAAAAATTTTCGAAAATTTTTCGAGATGTTTTTGGGCTTAAAACGTTTATTGATTGATAAATTTATCAAAAACCGCAAAAAGTGTTAATGGGTCTGCATGGGTTAAGCAGGACCACAAGGGTTAAAGATTTCAAACAGAAATGAAATTTCTTACAAATTGGGAACAAATTGTGTAATCCCACAAAAATCCCACAAATTTGCCGATCGGGTAGCACACTTTTGCTTCGCTCAATCTGGCAGCGCCGTTGAGAGAGCACTATATGTGTATATGTGTGGGTGTTATATACTTCTTTGACAAACAACAAGTGCCAAAAGAAGTGAAGCAAAGCAAAATTGACTATTATATTTTGATAATTTGTGGATAAATTAAATCAAATAACTACAAATGTTGGACAAATTTGTGCACAACTAGTAAATTATATGTGAATATAATATATAGGCATTTCCACAGAAAGGTCTACCGGGACCGAAAAAAAAATTGTTAAATAAACAAAACATTTTTTTGTTATTATTTAAAAAAATGCTTGAATTTTTAGAATTTATTGCATTTACAACTAATTTCAGTTTTTATTCTGAGAAAATTGGCCTGATATCTGAGAAATATGTTTTTCTTGCTTTTAGTTGCTCTTAAGCATGGTTGAATAACAAGGTTGCTGCAAAACTGACTGTGCTCTCTTTCGCATATCCGAAAGTGTCAAAATCAAATGGCTGCTGAAAAACAACAGCAACAACAACAACAGTTCAAGCAGTTTGCTTTGACATTTACGGCAGTCACGCTCTCCGTCTTGCTACTACCTTATTCAGTGTACCCTGCTCTTAAGGACTTTTTCTCTTTAGTATTTTTCGTTTATTTATCAACGTTATGTTTGCACTCTTCTTATAAAATCCATCTATAAACTACAAATAAAAAATAAAAAATAAAAAGATACCAAACAAAGCACGATTTACGGTAAATTTTGTATATTGTTTTAATTAATATTCGAATGTCGCGTTCTTGTACCTAAATCATCATATCTTATCAGAACTTCGTGATCGTTCTTAGCAAGTGTCTGAAAATTGTAACTGAAATCAAATTTGGTCTTCTTACTATAAAAAAAAAGTTACTGCAGGTAAAAATCATACTTAACATTTAATATTGATCATCAAAATGTGTCGCGTTCGCGATCATGCGTCGTATTTTTAATAAACTTTGTATGGGAAAGTATGGAAAGGTTTCATTCGATTTTTCTGAATTTTTTTCTAAGTGTTAAAAGTTCAAATTAAAGCTCATGAGCTAATTCTCAAGTCAGTAGATTGATTTTTAGTAGATTTTTAAGAAATTTTCAAATTTGAGAACGTCAATTTATATGGGAGGTATACGTGGTTTTCATCCTATTGGGATTATTTTCGAATATGATCTTTATTTTTACGATATAAGCTTAAATATCGAATTTCATTATAATAACTTAATAATAACGGCTGTTATCATGTCAACAGATAGGGGGACATACAAAAACAGGGATGCCATGGTTAAAGCAACTTAGAAGGTGATACTGCAGTATGATATATGCACTTTTCTATATCTGCCACGCCTCCTTGTGGGCGTAAAAAAGTCTTCATAAAGTAAATAACCACATACGTAGGACGGGTGGTGTTACAAAGAAATATAATATTTTTTCTCACTAGTCTCTTATGTATTTTTTTTTTTTTATTAATATTACTAATATCAAACTCACAAATAATATTTACGATGTTTTTGGTAGGTAATGCAATATTTAGCTGAAATTACTTTAACTAATACTTATTAAAAACGTGATGAGAAAAAATGTCGCGTGCTAGATGTCGCGTTCGCGATCAGGCTTAAGCTCAATAAAAAAAAAAAACTAATCGAAATATGTCAAAATGACAAATATTTCTTGAAAACCACATTAATTTTATTTAATTTACAATTAACTGCTTTAAAATATTATGTTACGTTTCGCAGATATTTGCATTTTTCTTGATGTAGTCGAAAACGAGTTCCATTTTTTGTCGCATTCGCGATGCCATGTTTATTGCTAATATTTTGGAAACATAAAATCTACAGAACCTAACTCTTTTTTCTAAATATAGTGCTAATAAAATGCTATCTAAAACTTGAAAAAAAGAAAATTTGTTTTGAGTTTTCTTTATTATTTTGCTCCTCAAAGGCGTACGAATGTCGCGTTCGCGACTATGGAAATGCCCATATGTGAATATATTCTTTTGTGCAGAACCTTTGTCAACTTTGTTTTAAGTGTTATTTATTTGCTTCAATATTGTGCTATTTTGATTGTGTTAATTTTTTAGTGTTAATATGTTAAGCATATGAATAATTTGCACTGAATAAAATTAACTAAATGCAAACTCACTTGTTTTATCCTGGGTGATGGGTGGGTGGGTTTTTGTGTTGTTGCACTGATGAGTGGGTGCTTTTGTTTTGCAAATTCGTGGTGTTTATGTGGTTAAGCTTGTGTTGCTTGTCCAGTGAAAAATTGCATCAAAACTCTTACTTTTCCAAATCTCTTCCAGGTTCGCTTGGACCAAAATGCTTGGGTATGGTGAACGTGGGTGGTTCGGGTGGCGGAAAAAAAAGGAGGAAATTAGAGTTTGATTTTTAATAATACAATCAATTTTATTTTATTTTACCTTTGGGTGTAGGCTTTTTTTGTTGTTTTTGTACAATGTTTTGAACAATGTGTGTTTATTGTATTTTGTTGTTACCAGCAGCTTGTTGCTGTGTTGATGTTGATGTTTCTATTGCTGTTTCTGTTGATGTTGATTGTTGGGTGATCGTTGGTGTTGATTTCTTCTGTTGGGTGGGTTTTCTTCCTTTGATGTCTTCTATTTTTTCTTTGGGGTGGGTTTTTTCCAACGATGTGTTAAGATGTCCGTCTTTAACTTTAGCTAAGAATTCAATCTCAGCTACAGCTCCTTTGTACATCACGAAGGTGCCGAGCGAGCCGACCTCCGTGATGACTGCAGCGCCCTGTTTGCCACAACGGCGGGTAGATGGTTGGGTGCGGCTGTGTTCAGTGACCACAGGGTTACGTGGTCACGTAAACACTCCTTCTTATGACAATTTTGTTAAAAAATATGGCAACACTGTATAAAACATATGCTTTTGATATTTGCTTTGAATGCTTTTCTTTTGCACAAGGAACCAAACAATGGATGAAACACAAAGTGCAAATGCGGGATGTCCTAATTTTGCACAAAATTAAATTGATTTTCTTTTGAAAATTATAACATTTATAAACATAGTCCTCATATTCCGAATCGCAATCAACACCGTCATCCTATTCGGAATCCATCATTATTTGTTTCACGTTTCTATTGTTGCTGTTTTTCGTTATGACATAAATCAGCTGTAAGTGAACTAATGGTTTCAACCACCACTACTTTAATTACCACCACGGTTTAACCTCTTGTTAACTATGATTGTGAAACTCAAATCTGTTAGTGAACCTCTGGTCAGTGGTTAACTAATGGTCGTGAAAATGGCCCATAGCAACTCAACTCGTCAGCAACAATTGAGCAAAGTATTTTATCATCAATTTATGTTGTATTATTATCAAATAGTGCAAGGAACCATATTTTCATGATTTAAAAGGCATTTTTAGGAATGAATAGAGCATTTAACTCTGTTGGAAGCTGACCAGTTTAGACGAGTTCAATCTAGAGATGTGTCGTTCCGAACCTGTATAGTTCCCGGAACTATGTTCGCAGTCAGACATAGTTCCAATCGTTCCCTCTAGTCGTTGTTAGCATGTTCAAACAGTTCCGGCTGCAATGATTATTTTTTTTTCTAAAGCAATATGCATCAACTACATGATCAACTACATGTGCAAAGAGTATGTTTGTGAGCGAACGAAAGAACTAATGTATGAAATGGAATTATGACAATTCGTCGCACTTGTTGTGCGCAACGCTCTGTTTATTTCATTTTGAACATGTTTTCATTCAATCAAATGGAACTAGCGGAACTAAATAGTTCCGCGGACATGCAAAATTTGATCGAAAGACATAATTAAAGAACGAAGATATATCATCGTTCTTGTTATGCGCTTTGCTTTGTTCATTTGGTTGAACATTAGAACGGGCGGCACTAGATAGTTCCAGGACATGTTTCGAGGAATTGCTTTCGAGGTAAAATATGTGAAATGCAATTTTAGATAAGGAATGTAGAATAAAGTTTGTTATATTATACATACCAGTTTCGCATTTGTGAAGTGCTCATTTAATAATATTTATTCATATCTTAGCAGATTTTTTCTAAATTTAATACACAAACATTCACACAGAAAAAGTAAAGGGTGTTTTTTTAAGCAGTTTCTTTTTTAAATTCAAATAAAACACATAATTTTCTTGAAATTTGATAAAATCTTTATTTTATTTTTGATTATTTTGAATTTTGATAATAAAATTCAATAATTTGCAAACGTTGTTCGTTTGTAAGTCTTTCCATGATGAAATGGCAATGCAAACTGAGCATATTTGACAATAACACATGACACAAATAACGCGCGAACTGTCCAACACATAGCGCCAAAAAAGAAACAAGAAAGAAAAACACCCTTTACAAAGGAACTACATAGTTCCGCGGACATGTTTCCGCGAACTAGTTCCGCTGCACAAAAGAAACGTTCCATGTTCGTTCTGGCTCCGGAACTGTTTAGCACAAGCCTAGTTCAAGCACGTTTCATTTTGGGTTGAATGTCAAAACAGACGTAACGAGTATACACGTTCGTCGAGTTGCAATCGTCTCGTTTCAGTAACAAGAGGCAAATATATAAAATGGAGTGGCAAATGGACAATATTATGGAGTTAATAACATTTTCAATGAGCCTAAAGAATAAAAACTAAGCCATTCCTCATAAGCTTAAATTACTGTTTAATAAGCAATAGCTTAGCCAGGAAATAACCGGAAAAAAACACCATTTTCTATAATCTTTGGCCGAGAAATGATGGAAAGCACTTCTTGTTGATGGTATTTTGGTATATAGAAGCAGCGGAAATTGCCCTTGGTTCAAAAATTTGGGCGTTATTCTAAATGATGTGTGTGCGCGCATATTAAAGGCATTGAAAAGATCTCGCGAAAATTTCAATTTGCGTCACCGTGATGCCCAATATCATCCCGACGATTTAGTGTTGCGACGAAACTATGTTTTATCAGATGCGTCAAAATATTTCAGTGCCAAATTAGCACCTACTTTCATTTTTTCATTTAGGGTTAAGAAAAGGCTGCCACCGCAGACTTAAAGGTTAGAGACCCTTGCTAAAAAAGAGGTCGGAATATGAAACAGCAAGAATGTACGGAAATATCACGGTGGTATTGAATGAAAACTTCTTTAAGGTGGAGGGAGTGTTACGGGTTGAATTTTACAATACATATTATAAAAAAATATATATATAATAATATTAATAATAATAGTAATAATAATAATAATAATAATAATAATAATAATAATAATAATAATAATAATAATAATAATAATGGAATAATTCAAGTTTGGGGCCCACGCCCCTTTTTGTTTTTTTTTTGTGTGTATTTTGGCCTCCTAAACGCAATGGTGCAAGAAAAACAGCCGCTCTCTTATGGTTTGGGAGATGCGTTCATCAAAGTTGCGAAATTTCAGTTAAAATATATGTCGTTTTTATATGGAAATATGCTATATGAGTGTTTATTTGTGCAAGCAAACCAAAGTTGGAAGCAAATCAAACTGGAACACCTATAAGGGGTGGTTTTTTGGTCGACCCCCACCCCGTCCACACCCTCTTGGAGTTGAAACGTTATAAAAGGTAAATAAAATGTTTATACAAATTTTACAAAGTGCTTTATTCAATTATGATTGAAAAAAATATGTTTTCAAGTTATTAGCGTCAATGGTGGCAACAAATTTTTATAAGAAATCGCCAATTTTTTTATAATAATTTTTCATAGTCTTCACTGATAATATAAGAAGAAGGAAAAGTTATGTTACATGAGTAATAAGCACCGCAGGCGAAAAAATATAATAAAAAATCGCGCGATTTTTTTTAAAAATTTTTCAGTTCTCCTATTTAGGAAGTAGTTCATATATAATACACTCAAAAAATACCAGTAAACTAAAAAAAGATGAAGGAATAGTTGTGTGTTTGAGCAATAAGCGCCGTAGGCGAAAAATTATTATAAAATCGCGCGATTTTTTATAACAAATTTTTCAGTTTAAAGGCTATTTGACCAAATACATGTTCAGCAAATATGTAAAATCAATAAGACCGTCAGTTGACCCGCTTGTTGAGTTTTTTAAAATAGCAGGAGAGCTGTACGATCCTGTAAGAGCTCACTTATTCACATTGCCTCAAGAGCCGGAAAGTGAATTCGATTGGGATTCTGATTAAAATTATTTTATTAATAAAAAATTTTATTAAGGGATAAGTAAATATTTTTTTTAACTTTTTTATCAAAAAGGTAAGTTTTTACGTTTAAATTGGTTGTTTAATAGTGAAAATTCGTTGAAAAACTATGCAGAAATCACAATTTTATGAGCAATTTTTAAAAATTTGACGAATTGTATCTCCTAAACCAGAAGAGAGCGGCTTTTTTTCTTGCACTATTGCATTTAGGAGCGCCAAATACATACAAACCAACTCAAAAAAAAAATAAAAAGGGGCGTGGGCCCCAAACTAGAATTAGGCCATAATAATAATAATACCAATAATAATAATAATAATATTAATAATAATGATAATAATAATAATTAAAATAATAATAAAAATAATATTAATAATAATAATAATAATAATAATAATAATAATAATAATAATAATAATAATAATAATAATAATAATAATAATAATTATAATAATTATAATAATAATAATTAAAATACTAATAATAATAATAATAATAATAATAATAATAATAATAATAATAATAATAATAATAATAATAATAACAATAACAATATAATAATAATAATAACACTGGTTTACAAATAACGAAAAGTTGTTTGTACTTTGAATGCCACTATCCTTTTCTCATGTAAAATCGGTCGCTAATTCCAAAAAAAAAATTTTTTTTTCTGTCACTCCGTTTTCGAGATATTGCCCACTGTAGGGTTTTCAACGAAAAAAAAGTTGGTTCCACTTAATTGCATATATCTCCTGAACCAACAACAGTTATCAAACAAATGATAAATCAAATAAAAGCTAATAAAATTTCTTACAACATTACATTTTTTTTTTCTCATAAGAAATAAATAAATAAAAAAATTATTTATTAAGTTTCTTTTACAATTTTGTTTATATTATTTGCTTGTTCGTTGACTTAAGTAAAAGTAAATTTTTTATAAAAAAAGGATAACATCAAATATTTGAACTATTATAACTTTGTTGTTTTTAAACTTAATAAATAATTTTTTGAACACAAATTAAACAAATTTGAAGGAATTTAATTATATGGCATAAAAAAAAAAATTTAAGGGGATAAATCGGGCTAATGGGGCTTACTAGTTGAATATGACCTCAAAAATAAAAATGTTCTAAAAAGACATTGTAGTGCTCGTAAAGCCCTTTTCAACGACATATAATTTTGTAAGATCTGACATGTAATGCTTAAGTTATGCAAAAAAGACCATTTTGGCTGTTTTTCCGGTGGTCCAAAAAAAAAATTTTTTTTTGTTTTCGGAATCCTCTCGAGGTCAACTTTAAAATAGGGGGTGATTTTTTCAAACTTTTTTTTTGTATGGAGGCCGACCCACTCTAGTGTATAGCAAACGGTTTTTCATGATATCTGTAGTGTGTGACCTTAACATCGGGTCTCAAAAAGTTGAATTGTTGCATACGAGAAGCATGCAATTCCGATTTTTCCTTTGACAGTTCCAAGTCTCTTGTCCAATCATTCAGCTGCGCTTGCGATAAAAGGTGAGTTGTGCTTTCAGTTGTAATAGTACAACCACCTGTGGTTCCTTCCGACTCCACTGAATCTACGGATTTTCGATTGTTTTCGCGTGTTGAATCGGGACAAGTAGGATATGGAACATCGTCAGAATGAGATACTGGCAATGAAACAGTCGGGACAGTGGCGTATATCACTCGTTTGTGTTTTCCAACACCAGTCACTTTGGCCAGACAAAAATAGCAATCGCTTAGGTTGCAAAACGGTTGTCTCCAGATCATCGGAACATCGAATTTCATGTATCGTTTTTTACCCGAGCTCCATTCAGACAATATTAATTTGCACGATTGACACAAAATACTTGGCGTCCATGATTCACCAATGTTCTCAGCCGCAATACCAAAATAATGAAGATATGACATTTGCAGTAAATTCGTAAAATTGACTCGTTTCTTTTCGAAAGTAAATTCACCGAACACGTAGCAGAAAATATCTGGGTCTTTTTTACTATGGAATTCTCGTAGTCTTTTACTCAATTTATTTTGAAGATTATCTTATTTATTATTTTTTCTTTCGTTACAAATTGTGCCTCCGTTTGTTTGCCACGTTTTATAGTATAATGCATGAATGTTTTTGCTTTCATACATCTCGAAAGTGCTGCAGATATGGTACAATAAAAGGTAGGTAGGTCCACGACTCAGAGCGCGACCGCCGAAACTGTCAAAAAAACACAAAATAAGTATTCTCGTGGTATAATAAAACCAGGTAGGCTCTCTTTTTTATAGCCACTTTGGCCAGACAAAAATAGCAATCGTTTAGGTGGCAAAACGGTTGTCTCCAGATCATCGGAACATCGAATTTAATGTACCGTTTTTTACCCGAGCTCCATTCAGACAATATTAATTTGCACGATTGACACAAAATACTTGGCGTCCATGATTCACCAATGTTCTCAGCCGCAATACCAAAATAATGAAGATATGACATTTGCAGTAAATTCGTAAAATTGACTCGTTTCTTTTCGAAAGTAAATTCACCGAACACGTAGCAGAAAATATCTGGGTCTTTTTTACTATGGAATTCTCGCAGTCTTTTACTCAATTTATTTTGAAGATTATCTTATTTATTATTTCTTCTTTCGTTACAAATTGTGCGTCCGTTTGTTTGCCAGGTTTTATAGTATTATGCATGAATGTTTTTGCTTTTATACATCTCGAAAGTGCTGCAGATATGGTACAATAAAAGGTAGGTAGGTCCACGACTCAGAGCGCGACCGCCGAAACTGTAAAAAAAACACAAAATAAGTATTCTCGTGGTATAATAAAAACAGGTAGGCTCTCTTTTTTATAGCCATAAGTGTCGAAATCAGGTGTTTTGCTGTGACGGTTTCGACGGTTGCACTCTCAGTCGTGAGCCTACCTGTCTTTATTGTAGCCTGTTTGTTCTTATCTTTTCTTTCGCAAAACCCTTGACTTGATTCCTATGAAAAATAAAAATGAAAAATAAAAAATTATAGTACAATAACCCAATTTATTTATATGACAATAAAATTTTTAAAAATAACATAACTTGGGTGCTTTCGTTCCATTGAACACAACTTTTTCATTTTTCAATAGATTTTCTTCAACAATAGATTATTTTTTTTGGAAAAATAAAGGCTTTTAGCAAAATATATCAAAACTAAGAGAATATTTTGATTTCTTAACGAAATTTGCAACTATTTTGTCTTTTTTTGGAAATTTTTCTGAAAAATAAAAAAATCCCCGAAATTTGAATTTATTCCGCCAAAAATAACAGCTCCACCAAAAAATAATGTTTGCATTGTTTGTAAGAAATTTTATTAGCTTTTATTTGATATATCATCTATTTGATAACTGTTGTTGGTTCTGCAGATGTATGCAATTAAGTGGAACCAACTTTTTTTTTTCGTTGAAAACCCAACATTAGCGACTGATTTTACATGAGA